>OY754977.1:34104871-34497371 GCA_963576475.1 Molanna angustata
TACTGGTGGGGGTTTATCTCGGTTTTCCCGTGTCAGTAGGTCTTGACTAAGACCATTTGTCTTCCGACGTTTCGCCTGAATATCACCAGGCATTTTCAAGGACTTAACGAAAAGCACGCGCGCGACACACGTCTACTCACACTGAAAGCTCACCGTCACGTCTTTCAGTGTGAGTAGACGTGTGTCGCGCGCGTGCTTTTCGTTAAGTCCTTGAAAATGCCTGGTGATATTCAGGCGAAACGTCGGAAGACAAATGGTCTTAGTCAAGACCTACTGACACGGGAAAACCGAGATAAAAATATTATAACATATTTCACCCGTGAAAACATCAAATATAACATATATATATATATATATATATATATATATATATATATATATATATATATATATATATATATATATATATATATATATATATATATATATATATATATATATATATATATATATATATATATATATATATATATATATATATATATATATATATATATATATATATATATATATATATATATATATATATATATATATATATATATATATATATATATATATATATATATATATATATATATATATATATATATATATATATATATATATATATATATATATATATATATATATATATATATATATATATATATATATATATATATATATATATATATATATATATATATATATATATATATATATATATATATATATATAGTGGTACAAGATTAAACAACAAACACAAGCAGACTGTGATTAACACCACGCATCTTTCCAGGATAACCCCGTTCCACCTCACTTTATGTACCATTCCCCTGGGGGGCAAGTCTGGTTCGACCGGAGAAATAAAAACCCTAGTGATTACCCATATCATGGATATAATCATCGTATGGAGTTGTATGCCATCTAAAGATATTGTAGAACTCCATATAATAATTATATCCATGATATGGGTTATCACAAGGGTTTCGATTTCGCCGATTGAACCAGACTTGCCCCCCTGGCCTAAAGTCGTAGCTTATGTGTTTTACCTTACTCTGTAGGGAGGCGGGGTTTTATCTTTAACAACCACTGAGCTAAAAGATGATTAAAAAGGGTACTTGAGACAAGTAGGTATGAATAAATATTTAATTGTGACTTGTATAGACAGTTGAATAATATAATACAACTTGAACTTGTAGGTAGCAATTTGACGCACCAAAAAAAAATTAAAGGCACACTTCCCAAATGAAAAGCAAAATACAATAATAATAAACACTTTCTTTCACCCTACGCAAGTGGCGAGTTTATTGCCGTATGGCAATTTCTTCCAACTAACCAAAGTATCCAGCCCAGAGAATGTTGTGCTAGAACCTAATTTTGAATGTACGATGACCATAACGGTTGCAATATGATTAAGATTAGTAGGTATTTTTTAGTCAAACAAAAATGATTATGGTTCTACATGTACCTATATTTTCCTTAGGTATAACAGGACGACCGTTTCGCTGCCTCCCCTTTCTTTATTGCGGGTTTTTTGAAAATCTCCCCATTGGACACTAAACAAAAGTATCCAAAATAAAAATATAGGTACCTCTAAATAAGCCTCATCCCTTATGTACCAATATGTATTATTTAACGATCAGTTTAACCTTAAGATTCTTTATCTCTTAAAAACACCTGCATACAAGTAATTACCCAACATTAGCTACACTACAACTGTTTTATAATTGTACTGTCAAGTAGTTGTTTTATATTTGTCTATGTTTATACCAATTTTCAGCGTTCTATCTTTTATGGTTGTGGTTTCTGAGATACATGGGAAAATAAACCGAAAATTCAAAAGTTGATAACCCCTGAATGAAAAAAAAAAATTCAAAATTCTGAGTATAAAAGTTTTGTAGGCCTATAACTGTTTATATATTCTGAAATTTTGGGCTCTGTAAATTGAGCGGATCAAAAGTTATAAGGGGACACACACACACACACATACACACACACACACACACACACACACACACACACACACACACACACACACACACACACACACACAGACACACGAAATATTCTACTACGAATTCTGAGTAAATCCGTATGTGGAACATATATGCTGCGAAGCCTCTAAATTGGTGTTTTTTGACTTCAAAGTTGGAAAAGCCGTGAAAAAAGTTGACCCTGCATACAATTCCTTCATACGCGCGTTGGATTTAAACTGCCTCTTCCTTCAAAAGAATTTCATTCTCTTGAACGAATCGACAGTTGAAAAATACGAACAATTTTCGGTGGATGATGATTTTATCGGCTTCGTTGAATATGTGTTTGGTAATTTTGTCACATCAAATACCAAACAGAGATCCATACGATATGCCGAAAATATACATTTTTGTTTAATTGTCTCCTTTATACACAAGTTAAGCTTACACTCTGGTTCAGTTTAAAATATGTTTAATTTTTACTGTGTATCTTTTTCTGTATCTCGTGATTTTGTTTTGTGAATATGTGTTTAATAGAATAAACGAGTGGGTTGTGGCCAACACTAAACTCTCCACACCACAAATATTGACAATGAAATATTTTATTCATTCTAAATTTTACTACCAGGAATATAAATTTTCTAACGATAGTATATTTTCATGTTAAGATAGACAAACTATTAATGCCGTATAGTGAAGAATGCTTATGTTGTATGAAATATTTTAAAAAAAGCAGATAAATTTTGATTTAAAGAACGCGAGAGCATTTTCAAAATTTTGACACGTGATATCATATGAAGATTTTTTTGTTATTTATGGAAAGCTAATCAGTTCTATGTTCAAGCTCTTTACATTATAACATGAAATCAAATTACTGAACGTTTCCATACATAGAAATTTATCTAATTTCATTTTTATTCATACTAAATGTTACTATCAGGAATATAAATTTTCTTCCGATAGTATATTTTTATGTTAAGATAGACAAACTATTAATGCAGTATAGTGAAGAATGCTTATGTTGTATGAAATATTTTTAAAAAAGCACATAAATTTTGTTTTAAAGAACGCAAGAGTATTTTCCAAATTTTGACAGGTGATATCATATGAAGAATTTTTTTGTTATTTATGGAAAGCTAATCAGTTCTATGTTCAAGCTCTTTACATTATAACATGAAATCAAATTACTGAACTTTTCCATACATAGAAATTTATCTAATTACATTTTTATTCATACTAAATGTTACTACCAGGAATATAAATTTTCTTCCGATAGTATATTTTTATGTTAAGATAAACAAACTATTAATGCAGTATAGTGAAGAATGCTTATGTTGTATGAAATATTTTAAAAAAAGCAGATAAATTTTGATTTAAAGAACGCGAGAGCATTTTCAAAATTTTGACACGTGATATCATATGAAGATTTTTTTGTTATTTATGGAAAGCTAATCAGTTCTATGTTCAAGCTCTTTACATTATAACATGAAATCAAATTACTGAACGTTTCCATACATAGAAATTTATCTAATTACATTTTTATTCATACTAAATGTTACTATCAGGAATATAAATTTTCTTCCGATAGTATATTTTTATGTTAAGATAGACAAACTATTAATGCAGTATAGTGAAGAATGCTTATGTTGTATGAAATATTTTTAAAAAAGCAGATAAATTTTGTTTTAAAGAACGCAAGAGTATTTTCCAAATTTTGACAGGTGATATCATATGAAGAATTTTTTTGTTATTTATGGAAAGCTAATCAGTTCTATGTTCAAGCTCTTTACATTATAACATGAAATCAAATTACTGAACGTTTCCATACATAGAAATTTATCTAATTACATTTTTATTCATACTAAATGTTACTATCAGGAATATAAATTTTCTTCCGATAGTATATTTTTATGTTAAGATAGACAAACTATTAATGCAGTATAGGGAAGAATGCTTATGTTGTATGAAATATTTTAAAAAAAGCAGATAAATTTTATTCTAAAGAACGCGAGAGCATTTTCCAAATTTGGACAGGTGATATCATATGAAGAATTTATTTGTTATTTATGGAAAGCTAATCAGTTCTATGTTCAAGCTCTTTACATTATAACATGAAATCAAATTACTGAACTTTTCCATACATAGAAATTTATCTAATTACATTTTTATTCATACTAAATGTTACTACCAGGAATATAAATTTTCTTCCGATAGTATATTTTTATGTTAAGATAAACAAACTATTAATGCAGTATAGTGAAGAATGCTTATGTTGTATGAAATATTTTAAAAAAAGCAGATAAATTTTGATTTAAAGAACGCAAGAGCATTTTCAAAATTTTGACACGTGATATCATATGAAGATTTTTTTGTTATTTATGGAAAGCTAATCAGTTCTATGTTCAAGCTCTTTACATTATAACATGAAATCAAATTACTGAACGTTTCCATACATAGAAATTTATCTAATTACATTTTTATTCATACTAAATGTTACTATCAGGAATATAAATTTTCTTCCGATAGTATATTTTTATGTTAAGATAGACAAACTATTAATGCAGTATAGTGAAGAATGCTTATGTTGTATGAAATATTTTTAAAAAAGCAGATAAATTTTGATTTAAAGAACGCGAGAGCATTTTCAAAATTTTGACACGTGATATCATATGAAGATTTTTTTGTTATTTATGGAAAGCTAATCAGTTCTATGTTCAAGCTCTTTACATTATAACATGAAATCAAATTACTGAACGTTTCCATACATAGAAATTTATCTAATTACATTTTTATTCATACTAAATGTTACTATCAGGAATATAAATTTTCTTCCGATAGTATATTTTTATGTTAAGATAAACAAACTATTAATGCAGTATAGTGAAGAATGCTTATGTTGTATGAAATATTTTAAAAAAAGCAGATAAATTTTGTTTTAAAGAACGCGAGAGCATTTTCAAAATTTTGACACGTGATATTATATGAAGAATTTTTTTGTTATTTATGGAAAGCTAATCAGTTCTATGTTCAAGCTCTTTACATAATAACATGAAATCAAATTACTGAACGTTTCCATACATAGAAATTTATCTAATTACATTTTTATTCATACTAAATGTTACTATCAGGAATATAAATTTTCTTCCGATAGTATATTTTTATGTTAAGATAGACAAACTATTAATGCAGTATAGGGAAGAATGCTTATGTTGTATGAAATATTTTAAAAAAAGCAGATAAATTTTGTTCTAAATAACGCGAGAGCATTTTCCAAATTTTGACAGGTGATATCATATGAAGATTTTTTTTGTTATTTATGGAAAGCTATTCAGTTCTATGTTCAAGCTCTTTACATTATAACATGAAATCAAATTACTGAACTTTTCCATACATAGAAATTTATCTAATTACATTTTTATTCATACTAAATGTTACTATCAGGAATGTAAATTTTCTTCCGATAGTATATTTTTATGTTAAGATAAACAAACTATTAATGCAGTATAGTGAAGAATGCTTATGTTGTATGAAATATTTTAAAAAAAGCAGAAAAATTTTGTTCTAAAGAACGCGAGAGCATTTTCCAAATTTTGACAGGTGATATCATATGAAGATTTTTTTTGTTGTTTATGGAAAGCTAATCAGTTCTATGTTCAAGCTTTTTACATTATAACATGAAATCAAATTACTGAACTTTTCCATACATAGAAATTTATCTAATTACATTTTTATTCATACTAAACGTTACTATCAGGAATATAAATTTTCTTCCGATAGTATATTTTTATGTTAAGATAAACAAACTATTAATGCAGTATAGTGAAGAATGCTTATGTTGTATGAAATATTTAAAAAAAAGCAGATAAATTTTGTTCTAAAGAACGCGAGAGCATTTTCCAAATTTTGACAGGTGATATCATATGAAGATTTTTTTTGTTATTTATGGAAAGCTAATCAGTTCTATGTTCAAGCTCTTTACATTATAACATGAAATCAAATTACTGAACTTTTCCATACATAGAAATTTATCTTATTACATTTTTATTCATACTAAATGTTACTATCAGGAATATAAATTTTCTTCCGATAGTATATTTTTATGTTAAGATAAACAAACTATTAGTGCAGTATAGTGAAGAATGCTTATGTTGTATTAAATATTTTAAAAAAAGCAGATAAATTTTGTTTTAAAGAACGCGAAGGCATTTTCAAAATTTTGACACGTGATATTATATGAAGATTTTTTTTTGATTTATGGAAAGCTAATCAGTTCTATGTTCAAGTTCTTTACATTATAACATGAAATCAAATTACTGAACGTTTCCATACATAGAAATTTATCTAATTACATTTTTATTCATACTAAATGTTACTATCAGGAATATAAATTTTCTTCCGATAGTATATTTTTATGTTAAGATAAACAAACTATTAATGCAGTATAGTGAAGAATGCTTATGTTGTATGAAATATTTTAAAAAAAGCAGATAAATTTTGTTCTAAAGAACGCAAGAGCATTTTCCAAATTTTGACAGGTGATATCATATTAAGATTTTTTTTGTTATTTATGGAAAGCTAATCAGTTCTATGTTCAAGCTCTTTACATTATAACATGAAATCAAATTACTGAACTTTTCCATACATAGAAATTTATCTAATTACATTTTTATTCATACTAAATGTTACTATCAGGAATATAAATTTTCTTCCGATAGTATATTTTTATGTTAAGATAGACAAACTATTAATGGAGTATAGGGAAGAATGCTTATGTTGTATGAAATATTTTAAAAAAAGCAGATAAATTTTGTTCTAAAGAACGCGAGAGCATTTTCCAAATTTTGACAGGTGATATCATATGAAGATTTTTTTTGTTATTTATGGAAAGCTAATCAGTTCTATGTTCAAGCTCTTTACATTATAACATGAAATCAAATTACTGAACGTTTCCATAAATAGAAATTTATCTAATTACATTTTTATTCATACTAAATGTTACTAACAGGAATATA
Source organism: Molanna angustata (assembly GCA_963576475.1). Classification (NCBI taxonomy): domain Eukaryota; kingdom Metazoa; phylum Arthropoda; class Insecta; order Trichoptera; family Molannidae; genus Molanna; species Molanna angustata. The sequence goes on from OY754977.1 coordinate 34,111,842, forward strand.
AATTTTCTTCCGATAGTATATTTTTATGTTAAGATAGACAAACTATTAATGCAGTATAGTGAAGACTGCTTATGTTGTATGAAATATTTTAAAAAAAGCAGATAAATTTTGTTTCAAAGAGCGTTAGAGCATTTTGACAATGTTGACACGTGATATCATATGAAGAAATTTTATGATATCTATGAAAAGCTAATCAGTTCTAAGTTCAAGCTATTAATATTCTTATATCAATATGAAATCAATGAACTGAACATTGCCAAATATAAAAAAATTCTCTTGTTACATATAAGTTTCATACAAATATCCATTAAATAAAATATAATTTTTGAAACCGTTGAATATTTTTCTTTTAACATTGACCAACTTTGAATACAATTTTATGAAGATTCTTGGTGTTGTATAAATAGTTGAAACCAAATTAAAATATCTCTAATTTCCAGGTCGTGAGAGCATTTTTTCAGTTTTAATAGATGAAATCATAAAGAAACATTGGGAAAAAATGAACCGTTGTCTATGGAAAACTAATCAGCTCTAAGTTTATGGACTTAACACATGTGATATCAATATGAAGTCAATCGGACTTATAGTTTGGGCTGCAGAGAGGACACAAAAAAAAAACAACGTAAATGATGAATTCATAGAGAAGAAATCAAAAGTTGTCTATGGAAAACTAATCAGCTCTAGGTCTTTGCACTTTACACATATGATGTTAATATGAAGTCGATCAGACTTATAGTTTGGGCTGTAGAGAGGACACAAAAAAGATAAATGCTACGGCGTACGGCGTACGGCGTACGGCGTACGGCGTACGGCGTACGGCGTACAGCGTATACGCCATACACACAAACACATCACGACGAAACTCATAGTGTGCATTCTCTACATGATACCCATTGAGAAATTGATGTAAAAAAAATACGCTTAAATTTTGCGAAATCATGACTCTCCCCTATTCCATAGTGTGGAGAGTAAAAATGAGACAATATCTGCAAACTATGCATGCATCAAAGTTTTAATATATAGAATAAATAATAATCAATAGGAAGCAAGTACTGGGTCGAATTACGCACGGGTTTGTCGCGCTAATGCACTTACAAACTAGTGTTCGATTCGAAGTACGCGTCCTACAATTGTGCGCGGGTTTGATGCGTAAATTATATTTCCAAACACGTTTTTAAGGCGAGGCAAATATGTAATTAATTGGAAAAAGGAAATACGCCACCGAATCGTTGAACGAATTTTAGTAGATCATTCATGTAAATTCTTGTGTGAGATGTTACATAAATAAATTAATTAAATTAAATATTTCATCCGAATGTAATTTTTAAAATTTTAATATTGTATTAAAAGATTCCACTCACAGGAAACAAAAAGGAAACGTAAATGACGCAAGCTAGAAAGGTCAGACGAAATGGGAAGAGGCAAGGAAGTAGAAGAAGAAGATTTTGTTTACATTTTTACCAATTTCTCCTAAACTGAAGTATATAACGAAAGTACTGTATACATATGTAGGTACCTATATATAATGTCTTACACATCCCGTAAGCTAAGAAGTCACTTGAATAGTTAAAAATCACTCCAAGCGATAATGTCACTAAAGATGTTTTTCCCTTGCCTCCAACTAAATGTTCCCTTTTCGTTAAGGAATGTTGTTAACATCTTTTGTGATACCATTTAACTCCTTAAGGAGTAATTACATTCAATTTATCTTTTCAATTACGACCTAAACGCTGTACACATTGTCTACGATGTAACTACAAGTTTTTTTTTTGTATTAATAAATGTCAGATGTTTTTTATTAATGACACTGAAGATTTCCTTCTTTTCTCTCGTAAGAACAACGTCTTTTCGAAACGTTTAATCTTATCAAAAATTCTTACTTTATGCATTGCTACAAATAACAGATTTGTCAATTTTATTTTAGGTTATGTTTTGTTACACATGTATTATTCATTGCATGAAAAATAAATAAAACAAGTATTTATTACGAGTATTTACTTAAAAAATCGAATAGGATATATACATATATTCTAGAGAAGATTTATACCTATTACCTTATTTACGGTATGATCTGGTGGTTTCATTTTTGCACGCAAATGCCATCTAACCTTCATAGTTTTTCTTTCTTTGAAAACTTAACCGAACACTTTAGTTAAAATAGCAATTTTCAACACTTAGGAGGCTTTTATCACTGAAAACCACCAATACTCAGGTCTCATATTATCGGTCGTTGTATAAAACCATTCACAGAAAATTCTTTAAACAGAAAAATATCAGCATATATAGGTACATAATATACAATAACGTAAATAATGCAGTCTTTCTATGTTGATCTGATCGTTAAATTTGAAAATGAAATTAATAGACGAAAGACAATTAAAAATTTCAATGTAGTTTATTATCTTAGTCTGGAGTTTTGCGATAAAATAAATGATATTCCAATAAATGCATTCAAGAGATCTTCGTTGATTCAAGCATTCCTATAGTACCCGTTGGTTGGTATTTACATTGGAAATGGTGAAGTTGTCTGAAACGATTTAATTAACTTGTTCAACACTAACACCCTTAATAACGATAGCTTTAAACTTTTCTCTAGATGATTCCTTGATGAAAGAAAGAATTCTTTCAATAATAATAGGCACCGACCTCACTTTCTCGCAGACTCAATTAGTATCAAACATTCTGACATTATAGTCCTACTTTCTCACTTTTCTCTAATATAAAAAGATTCCATTCAGTGGTCGAGTGCAAAAATACCACGAATCTAAAACATTTTATTTTTTTAAGCTCAGTTTTTTACAAGACGTTCGCCGACGGATATGTACTTCTACACAAAGACTTATAGATTTGTAATATATTATTTTTACTATCTACTTGGTTATATTCATGGTTGTTCAAAATGGTGACAGGAAAATTATTCGAAAAACAATTATTCGAATGCTCAATTTTACGAAAATCAATTTTACGAATGGCAATTATTCGAATCACATTTTTTCGAAAAACAATTTTCCGAACACACAATTATCAGAATTTACAATTGTTCGAATTTTTATGACGTCATGTTGGTAGTATTGTGAGAGGAATAAACCATAGATTTTTATTATAATATACTAGATGTAGTTAGCAAATTTTGTATGAATCGAAAACAAATGAATCACTTTTTGCACGGAGTACTACATCTACATAGTATATTATTATGTATAATAAAAATCTATGGAATAAACAACATGGCGACGCACCGCGCTGTCAGATATCCTAGGATGTACACCTATTTTTTAAACCTAAACCTACAAAACTTTGGTAAAAATAGGTTGGTTAGGTTTGTTTGTAGTTATAATTGCGACTGGCGTGAGCCAGTTGCATTATATATTAAAAAAAGTAAGTGTAATATTAAAATAAAATAACTAAATTGGTGTGAATACTAGATAAACATAAACTGGTGTACAAACTAGGCTATCCCGCGCTGTCAAACATCAGTTATTAAAAATGTGCAAACATACGTACCCAACAATAATACAACAAGTAATAATAATCTTCATCGAATATATTTTACTGGCAACAAATATGTCAAAGGAGGCAACATAATGACACAAAAATATATTAATTTCGGTTAATTGGTTTTCCAACAAATGTTAGTTCGAATAATTTGCTTTCGGACAATTGTCATTCTGATCATCATCCCATATCTAATTGTTATTTTTATTATAAAAGTGCGCATGTGTCCATGCAAAAAGTATTCAGAATCCCAATGCAGCGGCCCTAAATGTGTTGGTAATATCAAGTAAAAAATATAACTCATAGACAAACGTTGCTCTCGAATGAGTAAACTCAAAGTACTGTTAATAAATAGGACATTGTTAGTAGTTCTCAGATTCGTTTAAATCGTGCTCACGTGAGAATTCTCGAAGTCACTATTTGAGAATTGTTTATAAATTCGGCCCTTAGTCTCCATACAAACATACAGTCAACCATACATAGCTGTTAACATAATCGGGGTAGTGTGATGGGAAACTCTCTAAGCTATTAAAACTATTTTATTTTATTTTGGAAACAAGTTTCCAAAAACTCCTATTTCTAGCTAACTATTCTATCTTAACAAAATCTAACTACAATTCTTTTTACTACAAACTTAAATAATCTAACTAATCTTCTTTATCTCTTGCATCGAATTTTATATTTTCATTGAATCGAATGCATTGAATCGAATTGAATCATCTCTTGCATTGAATCGAATTTTATATTTTCAGCACGTAGTTTCATGATTTCGTCTAGACTTAGCCTTTTCGTCTAGGAAAAATGAAGATCCTGTCTATTCGCACTATCCTTTTCTGACATACAAGTTTTGTATAAAAAAAAACTTAAAATATTGAATAATTTGGATTTAAGGGTTATTAGTTTGGTATGTATTCTTCAACGTGTGTTATATGCAACTAGTAATGAATTTTATGCAGTTATCTTTGTTTAGTGTTGTCCATATACTTCGTTAATGACCCATATATATTTTTTCAATAATCCTTGTTAGACAAGTACATCCTACATTTCCTAAATTAAGCATAAATGCTTATGCCATAGGTGAACGAAATCGGTTGAGGCAGGATTCGAACTCACGACCACTGGACCCATCTATTTATTTCATCGTTTTTAAAAACATTGCAATTATAAGAAAAATATTATATCAAGTTTTTTGGAACAGGATATTAAAACTGCCTTAAATATTGTACTCGGCGTATTATGGCGATGCCCGTTGGAAATTAATTGAATGATTTTGTTGAAAATGCCTTCGAGATATTATTATTATGGGGAGATCTCCTAGAATAAAATATAAAACTTTTTGCTCTATTAAGATGTCGGACGTCCACTTCATCTTAATTAAAATCTTCTTTTCTTTTCATAATACCTCTTCATCCGATCTGTCGTATCGTCTTTTACTGAACCAGGCTAATGTCATCCTCCTCCATTATATCGCTGAAGACTCGATTTAATGGTTTTTATAAAAGTTCCCGAATGGAAGGTGGGACTTACTGCGATAGTATTGAACTGATTCCTCTATTGAATATATAAGATATTTTTGTCAATGCAATTCATCAAGATTTTTCTCCCGCATTCGGTGCAATAAGAAAAAAATAGTTCTATAAATTAATCTTGGACATGTATATTTCATAGATTTTCATATAATATACTCGATTGAGTAGGTACTACGTACAATAACCGAGTCATGATATATCGCAAGTTTGACGTTTTGCTTGGCAACATATTGCAGTTTTCCTTGCATTTCAACACTTCCTAAATAACTGTTCTCTAAATCTTTCCGAATAAAGTCTTTTTTTCTACAAATAAATCCGAAAACAATTCACATTAGTCGTTATTCTCTAAAAAAACGATGTGGTCTGCCAACCAAGTTGTCTAAAATCCCGGGGAAAAATCATCACTCGATTTGCTAACTACAACATCTAGTATATATTATTATAATGAAAAAATATGGTATATTTGAAAGCAAAATAAATGTAGTTGAAATTTATGTACCTATTTGTTTTTGTTTATTAATCGGCCGTTGAACTTACCTCAGGCACTTGGACTCGTAACTATTACAGAATTATAGGTAGGTACACCCATTGCAATACCATCTACATTATATATTTATATTTCTGTAATAAATACCTAAACTAGTATGGTTAGACGGCGTTGTGTTGGATTGTCGGCTATGGGGCAGCAGAACTGGAAGGTGGCAGCCAGCGAAAGAGCAGTACGGAGAAGGTTCTTGGAGGCAGCTAGGATCCACCAAGGGTTGTGACGCTGAGGATGATGATGATGACATTCATTTCAATTTCAAATACAAGATTTTTTCGTACAAAACTAACGAAACCCGGCACCCCTTGTGCTGCCTTGCATAATTTAAAATGGTGGATCTTCACGATATCTAAAATTTATAATTATAATTTCGTCCTACCTTTAGTGGTACCTACCTCCCGTCCCATCGGTGCATCCTACTTTTTTAATTTTTTTTATTTATTGAAAAATAGTAAAAGCATAATATAAAAATAACTCTAACTAACACTGGTAACTCTAATTTTTTGGCTTGTCGGCTTGTTCTCAAGACAATATCTATGTATACTTTAGTATATGTATATGTCCTTCAGTTCTTTCCGTATATTCCATACTCTCAGAGAAAAAGTCAACTGACAGTTATGTTTGTATTTGTATGTCGATCATTTTAAATAAATTCAATACAAGATCACTCCAAGGGCGCTATGGCTTATTTATTGGCTCTACGAAACATGACAGTCTTGAGAAGTCTATAGAAGACGTCAATTCTCTGAGCTCCACGTATGTCAAGACCCATTCACACTGAAACAGCGATCATAGTAGGTACAGATTACTGATTCTGTCCAATTCTTTTAAATAGTTGGTACTCTGTGCTACAGATGATCTTAATGTAAGCTGTCTTCCTAGAAAACTATCCGGAACACCTGCGAAGAGATTTATAGACCTTCTCCCAAGATATTCCACCTGCACAGGTCAAATAGGTGAATTTGGTTTTAAGGTACTGCGGTGAAATAAATTTAAAGACCATACTTGATTATTCATAATCATTCTACTTCTGAAAATTAACAATTATACCTACTTATCAAGTAAAATACTTAAGTACCTAAATTTAAATGCTTCACTACAATATTTCATAAACGTTAAATCAAATCTTGCTAAGAAATTATTGAAATATGTCCATTATTGACTGGGTTAGAAAAAAAAACAAAATGAAAGAATTTAAGATGAAGAAAGATGTTATTTATATAATGAAAGTTTTTTCATAGTTCAAGTGCTGGTAACTCGACGTTTATCAAATTTTTCGCTCCCCGTTTCTCTAGGAAAACCTGTTGTGAGACGGGAAGATGGAATTATTATGTACATTGAGATGGTTTGGCCAACAAAAAACGCCTGACATTGAATACATTGCCCCCAAGTCAAATTGAAAACGCTGTTCGTTTTCGCCAAGCGCTAATTTTTTTTGTATGGGATTTGACGTTTGTTGTAGAAATTTTTTCTACAATAACAAACAACAAACGTCAAATCCCATACAAAAAAAAATTAGCGCTTGGCGAAAACGAACAGCGTTTTCAATTTGACTTGGGGGCATTATATGTACAAAAATTATTGAAACGGAACTAGAGGTGGGGTCATACGAATGATGGCACACGTCCATGTGAGAGACATTCTGCAAGAGGAAAAATTGTGAAATCATACCAGAATATTTAAACTTTGTCAGTTCGTTCAGTTCTTCTCTTCATCATCTCAGCCATGTCTCCACTGCTGGATGAAGGCCTCCTTCAACTTTCTCCCTCTCCTCTATCCTGGGCGTGCCTGTGCCATTTTTCCCCGACTGCAACTATTTCTTCAGCCCATCTTTTCTGGGACCGACCTACTCCTCTTATTGTTTTCCCAAGGTCTCCATTGTAGAAATCGTGGTGCTCATCTGTCAACTTTATTGTCTTGCCATGTAAACTGCCCACTGCCGTTTGAGACTGGTTATATGTCAAGAAGATTGATACTGCGTATAATTTCATCAATCTGTATTTTGTCCCTTAGAGTTATCTCCAGCATTTGTCTATCCATATACCTACCTTTTTGTGCATTTCAGTTTGTGTATGCGGTGGCGATAATCATGGTCATAGTTATGGTTTACAAACCATGTTTACCTAATAACAGAGAGCACGCAGGCTTTGAATAATTTATTTTTGATACCCAAGGGTATGTAAGGGTAATTGTATTGGTGCAGTATGCCGTTCGGATTGATGCGCAACGATTTAAATGCTAATGACTCTAGATACTTGTAATATTTTACCAAACAAAACCCTAATAAACTGAAATTATGAAAAAATTATAATTAATTTTACGTTCTACTTAAATTTAGAACGTAAAAAAGTAGAACGTAAATTTTTTTTCATAATTTTAGATGATTATGGAGTTCTATCATGAAGAGACAGTTTCAAACATTAAAAAAAAACCTTAATAATTTATTTATACCTGAAATGTTCAAATATAAAAGTCTGGGGTCAAAGATTTAGATGGGTCGGTGGCAGAGCGGTTAGCGCGCTGGGTTAGTAATCCAGTGGTCGCGAGTTCGAATCCTGCCTTGACCGATTTCGTTCACCTATAGCACAAGCATTTATTTGCTTATTTTAGGGAACGTAGGAAGATGTATATGTACTTGTTTAACAAGGACATATTCATTTTAAAAAAAAAAAAAAAAAGCAGTAGATTATCAAGTAAAATAAATGGATAGACTTATTCCGATAGTGGTTATAATGCTCTTACAATGGTTACAATGATAATAAAAGGACTCGGACAGTCGACGAAGGCCATTGGCGAGTCGTTGAGCGATCGTTTAGGAGGGGATCTCGTCGTGAATTTTTTATCTTTTGCTGACGGCGTGTTTTGTGCACCTGCGCAATAGCGATGCGCTGAGATATGCGCGATCCCGCTGCACTGTGGTCATTAGGGTACCCACAGATATTTTACGACATTTGAGAACGTGGTCGAGCTTTCCAATAGCTTCCCAATCCAAACCGATTCTTTTTGGGATTTCTGCAATTTGATTGTCCCTTACCATTTCAGTTATAAAATACTAAATATTTGGTTAGAGTTCATTGAGATCCTATAATGGGCATGATGACTAATTTTGAAAAACTATCTCACGATGTTTTTACGCATTCACTGTTTTCAAATATATATACATTTCTACATAAAATAAAGGTTTAGTAGCAAAAATCGCCATTTTAAAATCAAATTTGACATTTACGCCAAAAAACGCTTGTAGTATCATGGCGACTGCCGACCCTGACGGTGACGTCACGATATCGTAAACTACATATCACTACTATATGTACTATATGTATTCTAAGACGATTTGTGTATTTATAATCAATTCAAAAGTGCATAAGTATTGTGCGGTCCCTAAATGTACAAACACGGCGAAAAAAACACCTACTGAGGTATTTATTTTCGTCCCACGCGAAAAAAAAGAGAAATAAGTGATTAAATTTCGCGCGGCGAGACACAAGTGCTTTTATTAAGTACGCGTTTACAATGAAGTACAGTATTTGTTCCCCCACGTTTAGCTCTCAGTAATATAATATTTACCATTATTTAGGCAATAAGCATAGGTATAAAGAACTTCATTAATGTCCAAACGTCAAAGGCCATCATACGTTTCCCGCGTATGTTTTTAGCTTATGAACACATAATGTAGAGAGAAGAAGGAGCATATTTTATCGATTTTCGAGATGTAAGTTGTATTTAAATTACAGATAAATAAAGTACTTATATGAACTTATTATTAAGTTTTTACGTTTCGAAATTCTGATGATGGTTGTCTTTGTTCAACGCAAAGAAATATCCGACCATCAAAAGTTCCATTCTAGGTAAGACAGGCAGAAGAAATGACTACTATAGCTGCTGTTGCTAAAAATAACGAGAGCAGATAAATATAGCTTGTTATGAACACAATACAAATAACGAGCGCTATGTAATAATTCTTATGCTGCTAAAATTGTAACGATATTTTAAAACGCATGCTTCGCGTCGTCGCCGTCGTTTCGCGAATCGCTTCATTGCATGAAAAAAATATAGCTTGGTAGTTTAGTTTGGCAGTGACCAGCATCATAACGTGTCGAACGTTCGTCAGCTCACCATCGCGTGACAAAATTGTAGAAAACTAAAACTAAATTAGTTTACCATACGTTGCGAGCGTTCATTATTTATTTATTTATTCAATAAGAACTAAGTTACATACAAAATACAATAAACTTAGGCCCGATTTTACAGTCGGCCCTCAACTCATTGAGTTTGTTAAACTCAAGATTAATGTTAAGGGGAGATTGAATCCATTTCCGTATTACAGTGCAATATGACATGTCAGTTACTAAATCTTCAATTATAGACATATTTCACTTTTTCTGTGGTTATTATCTGTCAAATTTAAATAACCTCAAATAATACGAAATACAAAACGGGACGCTACGACTTTAAATACCATTGTTTTATTATCCAACATGGTAAATTTAATTTTTTCACCAAAATAATGCTTGTAATTTTTTCACCAAAATAATGCCCATGTTCAATACGGCTGTCAGTTTGTTTTGTTATGTGGCGCCACCGTCGATACAACTAACGCCTTTAGTGATACAACACTGAAACTACACACGTTGCCTAACGCCTCTAGTGATAGAAACTGAAACTACACGAGTTGCCTAGCAAATGACAGTTGACTCACAGTTAAGTACTTAATCTGCCAGAAACGTTGAGTTAAATATTTGTCATTTTAGTGACATATTTGAGGGAAGATTAGGCCTAAACGGACACTGTTATACGCTATATTTTTGTAAAACTTAAGTTTAGCTCTTAAACTGACACTGTAATACCGGCCCATAGTATCCCCCGATAGGTAGGCGAGTATCTAGGTAAATTGAAACTATTTGCTTTGATGAATCCTTGTTCCATTGCTATTTTATTGTTTTGTTTTAGTTTTAAGTACCTAATTAAAATATTAATATATCGATAACACCAAAATAAACATTGTCCAGACCGACAATTAATGCGTATATTGTATTGAAGACTATCAGAAGAATTGACGCGACCATACTATGACGTCGTGCGCTCTGATTGTTTTTTCTCATAAAATGGCGGACTAACACATTTTGTATTTTTATATTTATAATATTATTATTCACTCCTTTAAAATGAAAATAAGTACATTTTTTAAATCTTTATAACCTATTTTATTTTTTAAAATCATATTTTCAATGATTTTTTTCTTACAGTCATCACACCTATTACATAACATTCTATTTTTTTTAATATATTAATCATAATATGTATATGAATCATAACAATTATCCCATATGTATATTAGATTCATCATAATACATTGTGTATTTCCATTTCAACCTCATGTAACATTGTACAACTCCCACAAACAATATAATAACATCATTTTATTTTATAATCAAGCAATGTAAGCCACCAAGTTATTTATTTCTGAAACGTTAAATATTCTCCACCACGTTACAATACTCGGTGCGTGTTATAACAGATGCGTCAACGATTCAATAGAGCGGATAGCGATATTATTTGGTTAATTGTCCCAAATAAACCAAATATCAATAAATAAAAATAGCATGTTAAAAATAAGCAGCATATTCCATATAGCTTGTTATGAAAAAAATAGCCATTTCGAACAACACTACAGTTGACAGTAACAAACACAATTGACAGTAACAATATGGTGACGTCATGCGCTCTGATTGGTGTTTCACATAAAATGGAGGACAAACATATTTTGTATTTTTATTTTAATAATATTAATATTATTCGCTCTTTTAAAATGAAAATAAATATATTTTTTCAAATCTTTATAACATATTTTATTTTATAAAATCATAATTTCAATGATTTTTTCTTACAGTCATCACGCCTATTGACAGGTTCTAAAATACACTACGTTGGCTCAAATTGGGGGAAAATGGCATACGGTTAAAGGAGGGATGGCGAGGTATGATTATAAATAATAATATGACAAGGGCTCATGGTTTAATAATATGACAAGGGCTCATGGTTTAATAATATGACAAGGGCTCATGGTTTAATAATATGACAAGGGCTCATGGTTTAATAATATGACAAGGGCTCATGGTTTAATAATATGACAAGGGCTCATGGTTTAATAATATGACAAGGGCTCATGGTTTAATAATATGACAAGGGCTCATGGTTTAAGTGTTCGCCGTATTTCCAATGACAAATTTCAATTTCATTTATCTTCTCCGACCAAATACAAACACTAACTGAAGCAGATTAATCTTAACGAAATTCCCCTATAGTATAATATACCTACCTTCACATAATATTATATACTTTGCACAGGGTGTTGTTTTTCGTAATCTTTTGAGTGATATAAAATAAAAAATATTTAAATGAATACATGACCAAAAATTTGATATGGCTTATAGAAAATGCAAGTTCTTCTGGAGGAGGCTAGGACCCACGATGGGTTGTAGCCAGTAGCGGAATTGCTTATAGAAGCCGAAAATCATGGCATGCCTATGAATATTTTTTTTTATAAAAAATGAATATGACCTTGTTAAACAAATACATATAAATGTTCCTATGTTCCCTAAAATAAGCATAAATGCTTGTGCTATAGGTGAACGAAATCGGTCGAGTCAGGAATCGAACTCGCGACCACTGGATTGCTAGCCCTGCGTGCTAACCGCTCTGCCATCGACCTATTATGTTAAGAATACTATATTATGCTAAGAAGTTCAAGAACTAATGTTTATTTATTTGTTTTATTGCAACCATACTACAAAAATTAAACCGTTTGTAGATACGATGCTTTACAGGGCCACAATTCTACCTAAATATTATTTTGGAATGTGATTTTAGAAATATTTTTCATCGACACTAAATGAACAGCGATGCTATAAATACATTAAATTTTCGACATTTCCCAATTTTGTTCCAGTGTTTGCCTAGTCCGAAGGTTCTAATCTCGCCCCTGATTGTAGCGCCACTGATTGATTTATAGAAAATGCAAGTGTTGGAAATATTCACTCTGGTTTTTTGACTAATTCTTCAATTCAAAAAATCCAAAATTGCAGTTGACTACACTGGTTGATTTTTCAAGAACGAGAAGAATATAAGATATGCTTGATGGTGTTTGAGGCTCTGAACGTATTGGCTCCACACCACATTCACGATCCGTGGCAAAGGAATGTTCCATCACAATAGATGGCATACATTGAGATCATCTGAATCACTCTTTAAAATAATTGGATATCAAGGCGGCTTCCAATGATAACACTTTCAATGTGAACTGGACCTTTAAGTGGAATGAATTGGCCATACATACGTGGAGCTCGGATCATTGACACCTTCGGTAAATTACTTAAGACTGCATTGTTTCCTTGAGGTAAAAACAGCTATAGCGCCCTTGGAGTAATCTTTTATCAGTTAACGGGGCTTTATAAATTATAATTATCGAATATTTTTTTAATTCCATATACGCAAATATTGGATTTTGTTTCCTATCGGGAGTCAAATGATATTATGGGGGGTTATACGCATGTGTGGGTGTAATGTGTATAGATAATAAATATAAGCCTGCGAATAATTAACGAAATCACATACATATAACTTACTGTCGGTACGCAAATTATACCTACATTTCGGGATCGAACCGAAATATTTATGTCATAATTTGACTATGCTTTACGTGCGTGTACAAACCAACAGCCCCATATGTTAGATTACCGCGATAATCTAAATTTAATCAACTATATCAAGGTAGTACAAGTTGAGACATATAATTGGATTAATAGGTGTTAAAGATCTAAAGAATGTGAATCACTTACGTCTTTATTGATGTAGATTAATGATACAAAATATATTTAAATAGAAAACAAGTATTAAAAATTACTTACGAATACGTGCACTCGGAATGAAAGTACGAAATTAGTGAGCACTGAGCACCAGTCGTAGTATCAGGACGGAATGATTATTTTTCCAAGATGGCCGTATTTAAAGGCCTAGTAAACTTAGTGATGTGCAATTGTTATACAATAGGGTTGTGCGATGGCCGTAGCCACAATATTTATACTGACAAACTCTTAATATCTCAATAGAGACGAAGTAGGGATATTATAGAAGAAGTTGTGTAGAAAATAAAAATAACCGATGTTGTCCAAAAGGATGCCAAGCAGAAGTTGAACTGGGCAGGACATTTCGTCCGAACTACAGACTCCAGATGGACTAAGAAAGTGTTGGAATGACGACGTTGAACGGACAAAATAAGTGTTGGAAGGCCTCAAACAAGGTGGTCTGATGATATTGGACGAGTGGATGGAAGCGGATGTATGCAGCCTGTTCAAGATTGGGAGCTGTAGAGATCTCAGGGGAAGGCCTATGTCCATTACTGGAAGAAAGAAGGCTGAATAAGAAAGAAGAAGAAGAATTATTGACATTTTAAGCTTTAAACCTATCTACATATTTATCTTCACGTGTCTGTACAAGTTAAGTTAAAAAAAATGTTTTTTTAACATCCTGTATATTATCATATAATACCGACCTTCCTATCCATCAATCTATTAACGTATAAACTTACATAATATACTTAGGTACAATACTATGTCGTGGATAATTATATAATATTTGCGATGAAAGGGTTAAGCCCCATATAAAATTTCACTTTTGGTTCCAACTTGGAATTTAATTGTGATGTTTTGATATTTAGTACTTTCATTTATACCATCAATTTAGTTCAGCACCCATTCTGAATGAAGTGCATTTTCAGGTGAGCCGAGACTGGCGGGTGAGGATACACGCATGTTTGGTGCTTCCTTCTATAAGGCAATGCACACATGTAGGATATGCCGTGATAGTATGAATGAATGAATGACAATAAACTTGCGCCTTTGAGCACATGACTAAATTTTTACTTTTTTTTACATTGATTTTCGGGCAACCAACAAAAACCATATCACATGTATATTTGATCATACCCAATAACATGTTGACACATTTTGGAGACTTGATATCAATTGCCTCTATACAAAAAACGCGATGAAAAACTATTTACCATCGTGAAATCGAACCCGAGAGCCTTAATACAGTCTGATAGCGCACTGGGTTTGTAATCCAGTGGTCGCGAGTTCGAATCCTGCCTCGACCGATTTCGTTCACCTATAGCACAAGCATTTATTTGCTTATTTTAGGGAACGTAGGAAGATGTATATGTTTAACAAGGACATATTCATTTTTTAAAAAAAAAAAAAAAATCTAACCAACTGAGCTACAAAAGCTCGAGATACCTATAAAGGAAAAAACCTCTCATTCTCCCGTCATTTATAGGAAAACAATCTGTAAAACACGGGCTTATATATTTGATTTTGTTATTTTTACGAGTAAAAAATATTTTGTTGGGTAATATAATTATTTTTCCGAAAAATTTGTTTACCTCAAGCACGATCGAGTCAATCTAAATAATGTTAAAAAAACAGTGTCGGACGGTCAAGTGATTAAGGCACGTGTAAGTTGATTGTGAAACACGTCAGCCGTTATGCGAATACGTATCCGTTAAAATTGTCGACTTTCCGTTAGTTAACGACGCCGTTCCGTTAAACATAGAATCTGGTTAGGACGCGGTGGATCGAGTTAACGAAGTTTCGGGTTAAACCGCACACCGTTTAACGTTCAAGATTACACCGGTGGATGTGGAGGTTGAGGTGGATGTAAAATAGGGGGAATGTGTATGTAAAGGAAGTAGATGGTAGATCTTTACCCCTAATTAACCGGTCACCATTGTTTGAACATTATTTTGACTATAACTTAGCATATGGAATGTTTTAATTAAATATAACAATGAGACCATATGTACCTACATACATATTTTTAAAATTTTGTCTTTTAAAATATATGGATTAAGAAAAGTCAACATGTAAGAATCACATTGAACAATTATTGTTTTTCAATTTTTTACAACAAAAATTCACAGGGAAACAGTGTGTATACATGTACATATACACACTGTTTCGGATACAAAATAAACTGTCTTGGAAATTGTATTTTTATTATATAATCCAATCAATTACAAGAACATTGGTTACGAGTAACAATAATTCATACCATCACGGCATATCCCACAATGTGGGGTAACCAGCGAAAGGTGTGCGGGTGTGCATTGCCTTATAAAAGGGAGCACAACACATATGTGTATACCCACACACCAGTCTCGTCTCACCTAAAAAGGCACTACATTCAGAATGGGTGGTGAACCTCATTGCTGAACTATGTCAGATGTTATTGTTGCCTGTTGTATTTTCGATTACCCGGCTCTTACGGGACACTCGAAAACAGTAATAGAAAAGAGTGGAAGCACTATTCTAAGCCGATGCCTCACAGCTAAATAATACATATTATATAAAAACCATAAAATGCTAATAAGAATCATGGCAGTCACATGGATGTATCCACTCTACTAGCCCATGGGCATGTGCTAGAGTGTAAATTAATCATTTTTAATTCCTAAACAAGATGTTGAAAATAACATGCATGGTTTTGAAATGTCAAATCGAGTCAGGAAATGTTTTATTGACGGGCATTTTGACATGATCGATCTGTATTATGTGAGCTATGTGTCAGTTTTGATGTTTTTTAAAGTAAGTAGTGGTCAATTAGTTATTAGTAGGTACAAAGTGTCTTGATTGTCTGCCTATCTAGGGAGAAAACTATCATTACCCAATTCATAAGTGTATTGTCATTGTAAAGTTGTAAACTGATAGCCCTAGAACAGGGTTTTGGTTGGTCAGGGTTTATGGGAGGAAAGGGAAAAAAGGAGAGAAGATTTGTCTAACTACAGAAATAGGGAAATTAATGTGAAGTATGTTGGTTAAGAGATATAAAATAGGAGCGCGCGCTTTAATCTAATTTTGAAGGTTGCTAACGTTGGTGCAGTTCTAATGTCAAGGGCCAAGTTGTTCGGTAACCGGGCAGCATGAATAGAAAGCCGTGGCATGTGATGGGATGGCGAGGGTTCTCTCTTTTCTAGATCGAAGCGGGAGTCCATGAGAGGCCAGAGGTTGAAATCTTTCGGTCAGATATGATGGAGCATTAGGGTTGTTCAAAATATTAAACAGAAGACAAAGAGTGTGTTGATCCCGGCGCAGACGGATAGGAAGCCAATTGAGTTGGTTGCAAAAATATGATATGTGATCGTATTTGCGAAGGTTAAATATGAATCGTATGCAGACATTTTGTAGTCGGTCTAATATGCTTAGATCCAAATAGCAAATATCTACATAATCGGTATGTTGAAGTTAATAATTTTCAGGAGGTCTATACAGTCAATATTGTGGATTATTATGTCATAAAGGTACATTTATTCTGAGGTCCTTCGTCTTGTTTATTATATAAATATATTTTTTTATATATATAATATTATTTATGTTGCATTGCTCTACCCTACTCACGAACTGAAATTTATTCTGATTATTATTTATTTCTTGATCCTTACCAATCGATCCTATTTATTATTTTATTTTATTTTTTTTACTTAACTTTTTTAACCTAATTTTCTCTTATTTATGTAACTCTTGTGTAACTTGTGTTACCACCTGAACAGACTGGCTTTGTGAGTGGAAGGGGAACAAGAGAACAGATCCTGAATGTGCGACAGATAATTGAGAAGAGTAGGGAGTTCAATGCACCAGTTATTTTGTGTTTCATCGACTGTAGCAAAGCTTTTGACTGCGTCAGATGGAGTAAGCTGTGGATGGTGTTGGATGAGATGGGAGTCCCTAAGCATCTTATACATATCCTAAAAAACTTGTATGCAAATAGTTCTGCCTCAATAAGATTAAATAATGCCTTGTCCGCTACCTTCTCAGTCCAGAAGGGTGTCCGCCAGGGATGTATACTGTCTCCTGCTCTTTTTAACATATACGGAGAGTATATAATGAGGAAAGCTCTGGATGGTTGGGAGGCTGGATTCAGCATTGGTGGCAAGAAAATCTCCAACTTACGCTTTGCAGACGACACAACTCTAGTAGCCACAAACGAGACCGATATGAAACAACTTTTGGATCGTGTTGAGAGGGAAAGTTTATCACTCGGTCTGAGCATAAACCAACGCAAAACCAAACTGATGGTGATTGATAGAGCATGTAAACTTCCCCCAATAAACTCTCTAAACCATCTTGAGATAGTACATGACTTCACATATCTGGGTTCCAACATATGTGACACCGGTGGTTGTGAAGCGGAAGTAAAAAGACGCATCGCCATGGCAAAGGGAGCACTGGGAAAGCTCACAAGCGTATGGAAGGACAGGACCATTACGAAAACTACGAAGGCTAGACTCATCAGGGCTCTGATATTCCCGATGTTCCTTTATGGCGTGGAAACTTAGGGAGTCAGAGCGAAAGAGGATCGATGCTTTCGAAATGTGATGCTGGAGGCGTATGCTGCGCATCCCATGGACAGCCAGAAGAACCAATGTGTCAATTTTAGACGAGCTAAGGATTGAAGATCGTCTGTCGACGATATGTTACAGACGTATCCTTCAATTCTTTGGACACATTGCCAGAAGAAAACCAGACTGCCTCGAGAAGCTTGTTGTGATGGGCAGCGTGGAGGGACGGAGATCTCGTGGTCGCTCACCGACCAGATGGAGCGATTTGGTTAAGTCCACAATGGGGTCTTCGGTGACTGGTGCTCTGCGTTCAGCCCAAAACAGATTGGCATGGAGGCGAGCCATACGTGTGGCGACAGACTACAGCCGCTATCCTCAGTCATGAGGAAAAGGACGATTGATTGTGTAACTTACGTGTGTGATTTAATATAATAATAATAATAAAGACAATGTAAGATGAAGAAAAATATCATTAATAGAATGAAAGTGAACACACTGAGATGGTTTGGCCACATGGGTAGAATGAATGAGGAACGCCTGACGAAGAAAATATACAACGCGGATAGGAATGGATTGAGAGGCCGGGGCCGCCCAAGAAAGGGATGGCACGACCATGTGAAAGACAGAAATGTTAGAAGCATGTACAATAGACGAACATGTATGAGACGATGCATGAATATTGACGAGGCGATGAATGTGTGCCAGGATAGAAAGATATGGCGTTCGGTTCTCTCTGCCTACCCCGAAAGGGACATGGCGTGATGGTATGTATGTATGTACAATTTATAAAGCGCCGTTTAGTGACAACCGTGGTCACCTCAAGGGCGCTTTCAGTTTGCAAAAAATAATTTAAAATTAGTCTAAATTTATAATTTAAATAATTAATAATTAAATATGAGCTCATGTAATTTTGTGTGCATCCATAATTGGACGTCCAGCACTCATAATAATAACCAATATTGGTTTCTTTTTTATGACAATTGTAAGCTGGATGTCTGTCGATGTACCCTATTTAATAAAATAAAATAAATAAATAAAATAAATTATGGTTACCCTTTGGATGGTGCATTATCAAGTTTAGTTGAATAGGACCATTGAAGTTTGTTGAATAAACAAAGGATTACCGATAAACATCTTACACAGGTTTATATACCATTCTGTCAAACCTTTAGGCTGTAAAACCTTTTGGCTATAAAAACTAAAAATCGATTAAGGTTAAATACATTAAATTTTAGAACCAGACATTTCTATACCATCATTTTAAAAAAAAGTATTTTACAGTAGAAACTTTACTCTCAAGAATAACGCTGCCACAGAGTCAAGAAGTAGAAGAGTAGGTATACAAACCTGGCATAAGCAACGACCTTAGGCCTTACACAAAGTGAGGTGGAACGGGGGTATCCCAAACAAATTCAATGTTTAAATATATATTATGATATTAGGTAATGACACGTTTATATAACAGTAAAAGTATTTATCATCTTCGCAACCTGCATTGGCTTCAAGTCTCCGAAAGGATTGTATATAAATTTTGTCTCATGATCTTCAAAGCTCTTCGTGGTATGGCTCCTAATTACCTATCCTAACAGTGCGCTTCGCTTTCAATAAATGACAGACAATCTTCGCTTCGTTCTGCATCTTCATCCATGGTTGGAAAATTAGCTGAAATAAGCAGAGTGTACACCACTAATTTAGGCAAAGTGCGTTTGCTGTGACAGGACCAAATGCATTGAATAATTTCCCACACACCCTCAGACAAACCGATAGTATATCTTCGTTCAAAAAAAATCTCAAAACGCAGATTTTTCACATATCTTACCTGGCCCCCTAGACAATATGCCATTTAAGCTAAGCGTTATCTCGCTAAGCGATAGTAAATGTATAGAATTGGTGGCAGTGACGTCACGTGACAGCCACCAATTCCATATATTTACTATCGCTTAGCGAGATAACGCTTAGTTTAAATGGCATGTTATCAAGGGCGCCAGAGTCGAAAAGATACAACGAAATCTATTGTTAGCGAGGTGAGATATTCACGCTATATAAAATTATCGTAATTATAACATGTATTATTTTTACTCCTCACTAACCCAAGGGGATTTACAGGTCAACCTTTAATCACCAGCGAAATCAGGTTCAGAAGATTATCTTGGATTGGACATATTGTCAGATCAGGGGAAGAAATAGCCACAAAATAACCCTGTGGGCAAGAGACCAAGAAGACCAAGGCAAAGATTGATGGACAATGTTACCCGAGATCTGAACGTGCTGAATGCTTGTGATGATTGGGCGTCCACTGCAGCTGACAGGAAGGCTTGCTAAGCTATTGTTCAGGAGGCTAAAGCTCTACCGGAGCCATCGGAAGTAAGAAGTAAGTAGGAAGTAACCCAAGGGGATATAGTGGGAAGTTATGATTTCGCAATTTTTAAGGCTATTTTTTTATTGCAGATTATCACTAGTATCATGCTGAGATTGTATTCTGAAAGTTTCATCACAATGTATCTGTGTGTATGTGCTGTGTGCTGCGTGCAATTTTGCAAATATTTATATCTATTACTAGCTTAGACCCCATTAGATTTTGAGGGATATCTGAATAGTGCTTCTCAATTTTTTTAAACATCAAATATTTTATTTTCAAATTGTCAAAAAGACACATCACTTTCATAAAAAAGCATTGTAGAAATATCATAATTATTTAAATATTTTCATAATTAAATAAAAAATTATTGAACAAAATCATTTCGTTAAAATGTTGATTTTTTTTCATACAAAATTTGAATGCTTTGTGAAGTAACTTGCTGGTGTGGAATATAGCGTTGGTAACAACCCACTCTTTTATAATAATTTTGGAAATTTATATTCAGAGTTGAGATCAAGTTTTCTCTATTGTTGGAACTAATGTAGTTGACTTTTGAAAATATTTATGTAAAAGTTGAAAATATTTATGTAAAAGTTGAATATATTTATATCAAGGTTGCTTTTTATTAAGCACTGGTTAGTTGGAAGAAATTGCCATACGGCAATAAACTAGCCACTTGCGCAGGGTGCAAGGAAGTGTTTTATTTATTTACATACTTAAATATTGTTCCCGGAAAATGTTTTGTATTATTATGAAGCAGCTGATCCAGAAGACACACCACACCTCACAGCATAGGCAGTATATAAGTCAAAGGAAAAAATCGTTTCCCCTAATGCTTGGAGATATTTTTCCTGTATTTTCAACTGCCTAATACAACAAAGTGTTCCTACTTCAGCACTCTAGAGATATAGGCCAAGAAATACAAAGGAAAGCACTGGAACGTAAAAATTCACAAATATAATATCGTTTAGAGGTTTTTTTTCAAACAGTTCTATCGTTTTTTTTTTTAGTAAAAAACCTTCGCTCAAAATACCTACATCTAATTTATGGAAAATGCTTTTTATTTTATTTGATAATTTTATGAACGACTGACCAAAAAAGACCAAAAAAATATACATGGGGGTAAGAGATGGAGCGAATAGCAGAGGTCGCCCCAGAAAGGGATGGCACGACCATGTGAATGATATTTTGAAAGAAGGAAATCGTAGCTTGAAAAATCGACGATCATGACGATGCATGGATGTAAAGGAAGCTAGGATTTTGTGCAAATATAGAGGAGCTTGGCGCTCGATTCTCTCTTCTTATCCTGTAATGACTATGATGCGTATGGCGGTGCGTAAGATAATTTTAAAATAAATTTACACCCTGTCAACACCGAATCTTTAGAATTTTTAACGAATAAATATGTTTGATTAGCATTATTTGTCAACGAACAATTATAAAAAAAACACTACACGTAGATTTTATTTATCTATAAACCAAAAATAGAAAATTCTTTGTTCTCGATTTTACAAACGGAATTCTGGTTTTAGTATGAATATACATAATATATAATTTTTATCAATGTATAGATTAAGTAAATGCCCAAATTTGAATGTCTAAACTTTCTATCTTTCATTTCAGATAAATTTCTGTGTATTATTCCAAACACCCTATGAAATGTACGTATATTCCAAACACCCTATGAAATGTACGTATATTCCAAACACCCTATGAAATGTACGTATATTCCAAACACCCTATGAAATGTACGTATATTCCAAACACCCTATGAAATGTACGTATATTCCAAACACCCTATGAAATGTACGTATATTCCAAACACCCTATGAAATGTACGTATATTCCAAACACCCTATGAAATGTACGTATATTCCAAACACCCTATGAAATGTACGTATATTCCAAACACCCTATGAAATGTACGTATATTCCAAACACCCTATGAAATGTACGTATATTCCAAACACCCTATGAAATGTACGTATATTCCAAACACCCTATGAAATGTACGTATATTCCAAACACCCTATGAAATGTACGTATATTCCAAACACCCTATGAAATGTACGTATATTCCAAACACCCTATGAAATGTACGTATATTCCAAACACCCTATGAAATGTACGTATATTCCAAACACCCTATGAAATGTACGTATATTCCAAACACCCTATGAAATGTACGTATATTCCAAACACCCTATGAAATGTACGTATATTCCAAACACCCTATGAAATGTACGTATATTCCAAACACCCTATGAAATGTACGTATATTCCAAACACCCTATGAAATGTACGTATATTCCAAACACCCTATGAAATGTACGTATATTCCAAACACCCTATGAAATGTACGTATATTCCAAACACCCTATGAAATGTACGTATATTCCAAACACCCTATGAAATGTACGTATATTCCAAACACCCTATGAAATGTACGTATATTCCAAACACCCTATGAAATGTACGTATATTCCAAACACCCTATGAAATGTACGTATATTCCAAACACCCTATGAAATGTACGTATATTCCAAACACCCTATGAAATGTACGTATATTCCAAACACCCTATGAAATGTACGTATATTCCAAACACCCTATGAAATGTACGTATATTCCAAACACCCTATGAAATGTACGTATATTCCAAACACCCTATGAAATGTACGTATATTCCAAACACCCTATGAAATGTACGTATATTCCAAACACCCTATGAAATGTACGTATATTCCAAACACCCTATGAAATGTACGTATATTCCAAACACCCTATGAAATGTATACTTACGATTATTCTTTCCATGATTTTGTGCAGTGTAAAATGTCGTTAGTTCCAGAGAGGAGAATAAACTTATTTTTATATTTAATTTCAAATTAAATATAAAAATCCAATGTTTGCGCATATGCAATAATAAAAATATTCGATTACTTACACATTGGTACAAGTAGGTAAATAAGACAAAAATGACCTTATAAGTCTGGCGCAATTCAGAGGTGACTTCTATGCGAAAAATGCATTGTCACCTCAGATATAAGAATTGTAGCTTTCATTATTTACAAAAAAAAACCAATTCTCTCAATAGATGGCGTTACAATAAAATAAATAAAAAATAATAAGATTGTTGTTCATAATTTCACCCATAGATGGCTGTAGTAAAAATTCCTTATTTTCAAGCGAAAAGAATTTCAGTATTACAATATATAGAACTTTCAAAATTGAATTGATAGGGATCTCATTAAAAAGGCATAATTGGTGAACGTTGCGCAAGCGCATAAAGTGATCACGTAAACCAGCCGATGACAGGTCGTAAGCCCTGTAGGTGCCTTGATTTCCCGGTTCTCCTACAATAAATATTCCAACTTCGTCTCTATTGAGATAATTAAAAATCTGTTAAAAAATATCTTTGACTCCCGACAGGGAAAAAAATCCAATGTTTGCGCATATGCAATAATAAAAATATTCGATTAATTTCAAATTTATTTAGTTGAAAATTTCAGTGATTAAATTAATATTTATATTTGTTTATTTCAAAAACAAGACAAAATACACAATATTATAATAATAACAGATTAAATATGTTAGGATTAATATATATTTATGTATTACCCAACTTCCAAGAGAGAATTTCTCGTATTTTGAAGTGAGTTTCATTTCATAACTCATAAAACCAACTAAAACAAAGTATATAAATCTTAATCTAGGCATCACATTAAGGAACATGATATAATATTTACATTGGTATAGGATTTTTTTTAGCAAAAACTTGACAACCTAAGCAAAAATGTAACAAAATCTCAAAAGCTTAATAAGCCTAACGAACAAAATTATGATTCACATGTTTCATCACAAGAAACATGACATGAATTTTTAAAAAATCACAAAATATTACTTCAATGTTGCCAAGAATTAATTCATTATACCACTTTACACCACGTTATATATTGATGGACTAAGGGATTTTCAATGCGGTATAAGCGTATTTTTTAAATTGCGAGGTTCACTCTACATCGTGTGACACCGACCCTTCATCTGTTGAGGGCAGGTCTTCTCCTATTGGGATACCCTCACGTGGATGCATCCACAACCCCGCTCCTGTTTCCACATTTTATGTATATTCTCTCTCCTGTGTTGTGAGTTTTCAATCGAGGAAGTGCTTTTAATGAAGCTATTTCTGAATTTCAGACGTGAGGCTGTCGGTTGTTGGTGATATAGAGGGTGCCTACGATCATGAGTTTGTTTGTACCTCTCTGCATCTGCATCTGTCCTTCGTCGAGTGTGGGGTGGAGCGATTCCGACAATTGGATATAGTTTCCCAGTCGTTGTTGGCTTTAATAACCCTGATATTGTTCGTGCCATTTCATTGATTGCTATGTCCACTTGTTTTGAGTGAGCAGATTTTTGCCAAACCGGACACGCATACTCCGCAACAGACAGACACAAAATCATCGGAATGAAAACACTGTTTCTTTGGAGAAATTTCTAGCAAAAAAACAAAAAAAAAGAAAATTTATTTCACACATAAAAAAGAATAAATATTTCAAAATTTTTGACTTCACATAATATAAAAGCAGTTGATGTAATACAATAAACCATATAATTACAAAAAAATATATGAATTATTTTTAAAATAATAATAAAATGCTACTTACGTAGAACCATATCAAAGTAAATTTTCCAATATGTACATTAAATATGAGATATTTGTAGAAAACAGGTTGGCTCCTTTTCAAACCAAACCTAAGAAGGATTTCGGTGTTGATTATTTCATCCAGAAATCAGGACGAAAGCTGGCATTATTTATTATTAGGATTATCCCGACTGAAGCTGCTAAAATATGGACACCTTTCCAACAGACCCGCCCGCCGCGCCGCAGGTTTCCTGGACAAAAAAATACAAAGAAGTAACGGACTCGAATGGATCAGACTCTACAAAATACCAGGACCGGAATAGGAGATTAATTATATACATAATATAAAACTCCAAGTTAAATAAAATATATATGTTTTGTAACAACATAATATTGCTTTATGTTGAAGACGACACTAATTTATTTTTCAGCTTTAAAATTTTCCCATTTACGCATTTTCCTTCCTACGAGTACCACATGAATGTAATATGTATTGAATATGTTTATGGTTGCAAAATATATGTAAACATTTTTCATTAAATATCATTGACTCCGGACAGGGAAAATAATCCAATGTTTGCGTATATATAACTACACAATCATTCTATATAACAGCTTATAATGACTTAGTAATTAATATTATGTAACTAGTCTACCACCTCGGAAAAAGGGCTGGCCTAGTAAGGTGGTCCAAACCAACCCAATTAATTTGTTATGTTGCTTATATAAAATGCAATTTATGGTATTTGTAATAAAAAATATATATTGTATACATAGAATTATTATATATATATAACTACAAAAATATTCGATTTAAATAAACATTAAAATAACCAAGTAAACAAGCCAAAAAAACTTATTGTACCGAAATTTATATACTCGTATTTATTTTTTATTATGGTTCAAAGTCTTATTTATTATTACAATTTATATTTTTACAAGGTATATATCTTCACATATTAATCTGTTTTGTTTTTCCATCTCACTACTAATTCTTTTGTTCTCTTTTTTTCTTGTGTTCTTATATTCAAAATATTTCTATTTAAATTTTCAATTTAATAGATAATTTTAGTACTTAATTTCATAACATTATGTTTTTGGCGCGGTTCAAGAGTGACATCTGAGTGAAAGCATTGTCACCTCATGAATAAGGACTGTTGCTTTCATTGTTTACAATTTCTCAATAGATGGCGTTACAAAAAAAAGTATTCTTCGTTACTTCATAGAACGCTTGACTCTGAGAGTGCCAACAAGACCGACTAGACTGACTGACCTACTTTACCTCCCCATTTGTAACACTAATGCCAGACAGAATTCTTTCATATACCGCACTTCCCATTTTTATAACTCCAACATTAGTGATGCAGACCTTTTTAACTCCCCATTGATTATGATAAAGAATAGATTATTAAGTACTCTAATATAATCCTAGATACTCATGCTGATAAGTTGGGTTCATCACATAAAGGTTCACACACATCCTCATACACTCCCACACACACCCACACATACACATACTCACACACACACACACTCCCCACTCACATGTCACATATCTGATTATTACTGTTTTCTTTTTTTCTCCTACACTACATAAATATATAAATGGTAATAATGTATACATGTAAGTGATGCTGGGCATGCTAATTTTTTTTATATTTGTATCACCTGTATATTTTGTCCAGTTATTGTTTGTATACTTTGTATAAAATAAAATAAAAATAAAATAAAATAAAAATAGATGGCGATAGTGTTTTACAGCTTATTTTCAAAACAGCCGATTTTCAGTATTAAAATATAAAATAATAAACACTTCCTTGCACCCTGCGCAAGTGGCGAGTTTATTGCCATATGGTAATTTCTTCCAACCAACCAGTGTTCCAGCCCAGAGAAGCAATTTAAGCATGAGAAATCAATTTAAATCATTTCTCTTCTGCTGGGAATCGAACCCAGGAAGCCCGCACAGAAACCAAACGGCTTACCAATTGCGCCGGGGCAATCGGCACATAGAACTTTTAAAAATTGGTGAACATTGTGCAAGCGCATTAATTGATCGCGTAAACCATCCGATAACAGGTCGCAAGCACAAGTCTTGAGATCCTGGTTCTCCTATAATATTCCAATTTCGTCTCTGTTGAGATGCTATAAAATTATCATGGGATATAAAAAATACGCTTTATAGCTTCAATTCAAATCAAATTTCAATTATACACAATTTGAAGTATGTTATCTGAGGCAGCCACCATTACTCGTAGTGTCCAATCGATGATTTCTGCTGTGGTGTCCTTACATAGAAAAACACATTCTATATACTATGTCCTTACATTCTATATACTATGTCGAAAGACTCTGGCTCCCGCTCTATTTCTGAGAAACATCAAGAGTTATTTGTTTTAAATGTCTTAATTAAATTTATGAGCAAAATAAATTTGTAGACTTTCTATTTTTGGTTAATTTGTTTCTCAATTTGTTATGTCCCCCACAATTATTCAGCCCCCCCATCAATCACCCTTATTTACAACCCCACTGAGGCCGCACCAGGAGTGTGCTTTTGTTTTTCATTATCCTGAAGTTCGGGGGTGTGTTTTTCAGAGTCATCAAGGGATGTTAGTATACAATTTAGGTGAAAATATTTTTTGATTTCGTGAGTCTTACCTAACGAGTCCTTTCTTTCTTCACTCAGACACGGTTTTTGCTAGGCACTAAACTTAAGGCGCCAATAATGTAACCTCAACTGCTTTTTTCTAAACGTTACCTTAAATGTCTAGGAAAGGATCGTCTTCGAGAAACATTAGGGTGATTTATTTCACAAAAGACGAAACTGAAAAAAATATTTGAATAGAAAACTGACAATTGACAAATAAGGATTTTTGCATAGAATTATAAGGTACAGAAACCGCGTGTACTACAAATTTTGAATTCAAATGTATGACAATTTTTTTTACATGTGTGTGTGAGGCGGTAGATCGGTAGCTGGACGTATTATGTAGGTGTGCGTATCGGTAGGTGTACGTATACGGCCGGGCGAGTGAAACTCAGAACATTGTTCTTAGTTTTTGTTGTCATACATTCATTGCACTGACTAGGTATCTGTATCATATATAATCTAAGAATTTTTGTTTCCACAAGATAATATCTGTCCAAATTTTCAAAATGCTCTCACGGTCTGGAAAATCGAGGTATTTTTTTTATATTGTTCGAACTTTTCATACAATACATAATATGCAATCTTCAAAAATGCATTCAAGGATTTTCATAATTACAAGAAAATATCTATAGTCCATAGCAATGTGAAATAAAATTCATATTTGTATGAATAATGTATATAACAGAAGTAAAATAGCTTCTCTATGGGAAAATTAAATGATCAACGCCATATTGATATTGTATGTGTCTCTATAGACAAGTGTATATTTTACTTTCCACTTCTATCTTCTTCAAGGGGTAGGCAGTGAGAACCGAACACCGCATTCTTCTATCTTGACACATATACATCGCCTCATCAACATTGATACACTCTGATCGACAATGATCGACGAAGTTTTTAATTTTTAGAATTCCATTATAAGTTATATCTATAATTAAAAGTAAACCACTTTTTGATTCTTCATGGATTTTATTATGGGCGATAGGCCTATTTCGCCTTGTTAAGCTAGTAAATGCCCTAACAAGGCGAAATAGGCCTATCGCCCATAGTAAAATTCATGTAGAATCAAAAAGTGTTATACTTTTAATTATTGATATAGCATACTATGAATTTCGTGACAGTGTTTTGTATTTTGAAAAATTTTGTTCTCTGGGAATCTTGTATTTGTTAAAGAATGTAATAGAAATGTTCTTCTTAAAAATGCATTTAGAGATTGTCAACATTTCAAGAAGAAAAAATGAACACTTACTAGGGTGTGGAGAGTTCACTCGTTGTAATATACATACATACATAATGTAGTCCTGATTCATTTTGACTTGAATTTGAATAAATATGATTTTGAATATATTCCGCGTACTAAATGTTTTAATCATATTTCAATAATATAGAGAAAAGTGATCTCTTTGATGTGTAATACGTCATCTTTACAAGATTTTTTATGAAATTAATTATGCGTGAAAACTGCTGTAAATCATTTACACCAAAAAGATCGGCCATTCGAAAATCTCTCCTAAAGAATCCACTGATATTGAATTATCTGATGAAAGTCATACAGATTTGATTTAAGTGACAAGTCTTAATAAATTTCACTTTGTAATTTTCGATAATAGAGGGCACAATGTGAATACTAGGCTCTCGCTGTCTCTGTCTCTCTTGCTCTTGCCTTCTCTCTCTCTCACTCCACCAGAGTGTCTGTCTCCTTTATCACAATTTCAATTTCCGGGATTTTTTTATGGAAATTTTCGTGATATCTTCACCGGTCCCTCAACTCCAATTTTTCCTCTCTCCGTCCACATCGAGGTATTAAAATAAATCTTGGAATTTTTTGACACAGTTAAATTTGAAATATAAAAAAAAATCTCTTCGTTCGACGTCGAGAGCACTTGAAAATTCCGGTCTTTTTATTCGTCGTTTTCCTAACGTACGTATCTCATATCCTATATTATGGCGGTCTTTATTTTAAATAACGATTTTTTTTTCATTTTATGTTTGCAAATAATTAATATTAGTGGTCATTTAACACGATTTCAGGTTTACATTTTTACACTGTTTGTTTTTTTTATATCTTTAGATAGAGAACACATTGAGATGGTTTGGCCACATGGGGAGAATGAACGAGGAACGCCTGACGAAGAAAATATACATTCATATATTCCTCGATATTGGGTGGAAAGGTGATTAATTTAAGAAAATATATTCAATCGATTTCGCAACTGACCGTTGCAAAACAGTCGAAAATTAGCCTGATGAGGAAGCGGTCAGTTGAATACAAAAAAGTGTTGAGTGCATAATCATTCAAAGTACCTATAGTAAAAATCAACTGTCATAAATTTCATATAACACGTCACGTAAAAATAAATGAATACAATTTGGTCACATCAAATTATTTCATTGTTAATTCATTATGTTACGTTTAATCTAGATGGATTCTATAATTGGCAACCACTTTGGTCTCATGGATTAAATCCAGTGATCGTTAAAGTCAAAATATTTGTTTTCTCCAACAGTAGTGTTTAGTCTCTTATCTTGCCTTAATATTAAAATAACAGAGTCTATAAAAAAAACGACAGATCTGATCCTAAATATGAATATTATTATACAATCCAGAACCACACGAACAAGCATTACTTTAAATTACATAATCCCTCATATGAAAACAACATTTCTCGCTCCACGAATTTATAATACTTTACCTATGTCTCTCAAGGTAATAACTTCACATACATTATTTAAAACAAGAATAAAAAAATATATAGGGAATTACGGAAGGACAGAAATTGCCCAAATATTAAACATCCAACAATAATTCTGAGAAATAATATTAAATAATATAACTACACGCTACACAAGCTGGTTCGAGGATTGTCTTTACATTGCATCTGTTTTTAAGACAAATAAACTCTAAAACATTTCTCTTTTTTTATTAGATTAATTTCAAAGAAGAAATCTTGATTTTGTTTTTTATTTGATTTGTGACTCAAGTCAAATAATATTGTTACTGAGTATATACGTTGAGAAGACCACAGAGCAAATTTTAATGTCAAACTGCTAAATTACATAAACGACAACAACGGGTGTGCATATTATGGTAGAAATAATATTAGAATAATAACATATCAAAATTTACTGTATCAGTTTATACTTTTGTGTTTAAGATATTGGTAACTATGTAATATTGTAATTTACTGTGTTGTGATGTATGGTGTCCGCTCTATGTAGGTAACTATGTATAACCAAAATGTCAAATATTTGGCTTGGTAAAATTGTAAACTGCTAGCCCTAGAACAGGGTTACCTAGTTGGGCAGCAGTAATCTTCATAATAGTCTTTGTGATAAAGGTGTGAAAAATAAATAAATTTTAGGTATTTAACCTACTTGATGTGATTGATCAAATGAAAAGCGTGTTCTGGTTGAAGTTGTTTATTTGACGGTGCCGCGAGAGAACTGGCGAGCGTGCGGCATGGTGGGGATATTTATAATGTTGGCAAACCGGAGGGGTTTGCCGCTTCGTATCCCCAACAGTGCTCACCCTCAAGTGATAACGTTATATAAAAAAATCGTACATGTTATAAAAAATTGACAAAAATGTTTGTTATAAATCTTAATAATAAAACAATACATTCACAGTTTGAGAAACACTGATATGTGTAGTGTTGATACAACATAAAAGGTTTGTTTATAAAATATATCGGTTGTACAAATGGGTCGGTCGAGTCAGTGTCTTATCGTAATTGTTCCGCGGTATCATATTACATGTTTAATATTTATCAGTAGCTGCGAGCCGATTAGTCATTGTAAATTTACTTTTGAAAAATGCATAATAAATGAAATTATATTTATGAAATAAAAAGCAAACTAGACTTTCTCGATGTTTCGTCTGGAATCAACGATCAGGCCTTAAATCGCCGACTCAAGCGCGTTTTGAATAAAAACAATGTCGTTCAAAGGTTGTCACAAGGCGTCCCCTGGGAAAACAATTGAAAACATTTATTATTGAAGTTACTATTATGCTGAATAGAAATATGTTGAGTAGAAAATAATATGTAACATCGAAAATCTAGTTTGAGCCATGGTCTTAATATTAGCTGCAATATTGGTAAAAATGCTTCTGTGTAAATAAAATAGGAACGTTTAAATCGAATGTACATAGTTCACAAGAAAATGATTCACATGATATAGTTTAGAAACACTGACATAATATAACACTAGATAAGAAATAGGTATCACTTGGGTATCATACAAGACGAAAAATGTCGGGTAAAATGTTTATGTGGCACTGTAGAATTATGAAAGTCTATTTGGGATTTTGGTTTCCAAGACGAGTAGCTGTGTAAGCCTCTACAGTCCTGGTCTATCCGGTGTTGCCTAGGCGTGAACAGAAAAATGTGTTGCCTGGCCGTGTTTGCTTGAACCCCATGTTGGGGCTTGGGCTTCTCAATTTGCTTGAAACGAAAAACGTACTGGTTTTCTGATGACTCGACCAGCGCGAGTTGTTACCGTTGTTGACGGTGCAGGTGCATTGTTGGTGAAAACATGTGTCGAGGAATTTGCTGAACGAGCAGGTTCCGCTTGCAACACAGGTACACGTGTGTGTTCACTGGAATTTGGCTCAGCGATCGGTAAATGAACGGGTGCAGTAATTGGACTTTGCCTCGAGTTGTTTGTGTCTGTCAAATTAGCTGACGAAGAAATTGAGTCGTCTGTCCGCAACATGTAGGCAGGTTTTAGACGATCAATAGAAACGGTGACAACTTTAGAGGGTGTTTGGATTTTGAAAAATTTTGGGTGCCGTTCCAAGACTTGGTAAGGACCTTCATATGGAGGCGTAAGCGGTTTTTTCACCTCTCTCCTCAGGAAAACATGGGAGCTTGTCTCCAGGTCTGGAGATTGAAAAGTAGCCCTGGTCGCGGCAGGGCGTCTTCCAGGTGAGGGAATAGTGTTGTTGAAAAAATTGATGAGGGAGGTGGTATAGCTGGTGTCGTTGATTTTTGGCTTAGATGGCACAAAAAAATCACCAGGTAGTCTCGGCGATGCGCCGTAAACCATTTGGGCTGGGCTGTAACCGGTGTCTTGTTTGAGGGCGGAGCGTAACCCTAACAAGATAATAGGAAGTTCTTGAGTCCAGTGAGTGTTATCATCGCAACGTGCCTTGATGGCAGCCTTAAGGGTTCTGTGAAACCTCTCAATTTTCCCATTGGCCTTGGGGTTATATGCGGTCGTTCTTCTTCTATCTATACCGAACTTCTTAGCAAGCTGGTTAAATAGATCAGACTCGAACTGGCGTCCTTGGTCTGAAGTCAAATAAGCAGGGCATCCGAATCTGGAAATCCACGTCGTAACGAGAGCATCGGCTACTGTCTCTGCTGTTATGTTCTGCACAGGAACTATTTCAGGCCAGGATGTTTCACGATCAATCATTGTGACGCAGTATCTGTTGTCCTGTGAAATCGGCATTGGCCCAATTGTATCGATATGTAGGTGTTCGAATCGACTCACGGTCGGAAAATCGCCAAGTGGCGAGATCGTATGTCGACCGACTTTTGCCTTTTGACAATGTAAACAATGCCTCGCCCACTGTGAAACATCTTTGTTTATGTTCGTCCAAATGTATCTCTGTGTCATTAAACGTCGAGTTGAGTTGATACTTGGGTGACTCATATTGTGTATCTTATCAAACGCCTTTCTTCTAAATTTCAGAGGTAGGTATAATCTCGCTTGCTTCATCGATATCTCGTATGAAAGTTGATGACCCGTGTCAGTCACGCTTATATTTTTGAAATGAAGATTACTCTGCTTTTTCAGCTCGCGTAATTCTTCATCTTTTTCTTGTTCTTTCGCGAGTTCACCGAAGTCGAATAAGATCGGAAGATGTACTTCTTCTATACGTGACAATGCGTCTGCCACAGAATTTTCTTCTCCTTGGACATATTTAATCTGATTACAAAATTGGGAAATAAAATCTAGATGTCTAAGTCTGCGTGGTGTGTCGGATGACGTCATCTTCTTGGTTAGGGCGAAAGTGAGGGGTTTATGGTCCGTATAAACAATTACCTCTCTGCCTTCTATCATATTGCGGAAATGTTTGATGGACATGTATATGGCTAGCAACTCTCGATCGTAAGTACTATATAGTTGCTGCGTTTCGCTTAATTTCTTCGAGCTAATCACGTCGGGGTCACCACTTTAGGTATTTAACCTACTTGATGTGATTGATCAAATGAAAAGCGTGTTCTGGTTGAAGTTGTTTATTTGACGGTGCCGCGAGAGAACTGGCGAGCGTGCGGCATGGTGGGGATATTTATAATGTTGGCAAACCGGAGGGGTTTGCCGCTTCGTATCCCCAACAAAATAAATAAAATATTGTTTGTTTTTTTTATTAACAAAAACAATACAAGGTTCACATATAAATCTTAATTTAAAAAGGTATACAATTTCAATAATATAATTCATAATAACCCTCTTTAAGTGAGATAAAATCTCGTGTTAAAAGAGGGGAGTATCTATTTAATATTGTTACATTTGCCAAAACAAGAATGAAATAACAAAAAATAAATAAATAAATCAGTACAATTTTTTAATTCTATTTTTAAATATATTGTAATTTTTTTCAAGTCTAAGACTCAAAGGGAGTTCATTAAACCACTTAGTACCTTTATACTTATAGAAATGTTGTGAGGCAGTTGTACGTAAAAGAGGAATGGTAATACATCCTTGTGAATTTATTCTGCTGCTTATAGAAAATGACAATTGGTTTGAATTTGTTATTTCATAATATATGCAGAGATCACATCACGAATGATGAAAAATCGAAGGAGGAAGGCACCTACTATCAACCAATGACCATATCAGAAAGACGTACATAGTGAGCGAAAGGTCTCCTTCATGATGAATTAGAGGTAATGAAAGAAAGGCCTATTTTTTTTTCTTACTTTCGAGGCATATTTTCCTGTTGTAATCCTGCAGCATTTAAATTTCCTTCTAAAGACGTGGTATGCTAGATGTCTTTTGAAGTCATGCCAGAAATGATGCCAAAATGTATACTTTTTCTTGTTTTATCGTGTTCCCGCCACTTGTCGCCTTTATCAAAGAAAATGCCAGTAACATAGTGACAAGTGTTGTGTTTTTTTTATTGCAACTTGAAATTTATTAGGAATTACTTCATGTATGAAATATTTTTAAGGTACAATTGTGATGTGAAAATCTGATTGTAAAATGTCGTTTTGATACTCGCTCTGACACAACATGTATGTTACCAATGAAGCAAAAAAAATAAAAATGTCCTGGAGATTTGCTTTCCTGGGGAGTATCGTCTTGATTTTGCCATTTTAATCACGGGTTCGTTACAGAAACTTCTTCACTGACATATACATCTTCCTACGTTCTCTTTAAATGCGCATTTAAATGTTTGTGCTATAGGTGAACGAAATCGGTCGAGGCAAGATTTGAACTCGCGACCAATGGATTACTAGCCCAGCCAGCGCTAACCGCTCTGCCATCGACCCATCTAAATACAAAAGGTGGATCGATGATATAATAACAACGGGGGGAATGGACTGGAAAGAAAAGGGCAAAGATAGAACTATGTATATGGAAACTATTGGAGGAGGCCTTTACCCAAGAGGGATCCATTTCATGAAAACATATACATCTATATTATAAATTTGAATGTTTGTATGTATCTATGTATCTATGTATGTATGTGTTGAATGCGCTCCTAAACCACTCATCCGATTGCGATGAAACTTTGGTGAACTGTCGAGAGTATACCAGGGATGGTTTCTGGATCAAAAAAATTTAACTTCTTCTTCTTCTTTATCGAGTTTTAGGTCATTTTACCTATGAAGGTGGACTATCCTGGGAACCGTTCATCCGATTGCAATTAAACTTTGGTGAATTGTCGATCGTATGCCCGGGATGATTTCTGAATTTAAAATATTTTCTTCTTCTTCTTCTTCATCGGGTATCAGGTCATTTTACATATGAAGGTGGACTAACCTGAGAACCGTTCATCCGATTGCAATGAAACTTTGGTGAAATGTCGAGCGTATGACCGGGATAGTTTCTGGATTAAAAAATTTTTCTTCTTCTTCTTCTTCATCGGGTATCAGGTCATTTTACCTATGAAGGTGGACTATCCTGGGAACCGTTCATTCAATTTCAATGAAACTTTGATGAATTGTCGAGTGTATGCCCGGGATGGTTTCTGGATTAAAAAAAAATTCTTCTTCTTCTTCTTCATCGGGTATCAGGTCATTTTACCGATGAAGGTGGACTATCCTTGGAACCATTCAATCAATTTCAATGAAACTTTGATGAATTGTCGAGCGTATGACCGGGACCTACTGAAGGGAGGGAGGTAATGAAGGGACGGGAGGTAATGAAGGGACGGGAGGTAATGAAGGGACGGGAGTAACTGAAGGGACGGGAGTAACTGAAGGGACGGGAGTAACTGAAGGGACGGGAGTAACTGAAGGGACGGGAGTAACTGAAGGGACGGGAGTAACTGAAGGGACGGGAGTAACTGAAGGGACGGGAGTAACTGAAGGGACGGGAGTAACTGAAGGGACGGGAGTAACTGAAGGGACGGGAGTAACTGAAGGGACGGGAGTAACTGAAGGGACGGGAGTAACTGAAGGGACGGGAGTAACTGAAGGGACGGGAGTAACTGAAGGGACGGGAGTAACTGAAGGGACGGGAGTAACTGAAGGGACGGGAGTAACTGAAGGGACGGGAGTAACTGAAGGGACGGGAGTAACTGAAGGGACGGGAGTAACTGAAGGGACGGGAGTAACTGAAGGGACGGGAGTAACTGAAGGGACGGGAGTAACTGAAGGGACGGGAGTAACTGAAGGGACGGGAGTAACTGAAGGGACGGGAGTAACTGAAGGGACGGGAGTAACTGAAGGGACGGGAGTAACTGAAGGGACGGGATTAACTGAAGGGACGGGAGTAACTGAAGGGACGGGAGTAACTGAAGGGACGGGAGTAACTGAAGGAACGGGAGTAACTGAGGGAGGTACTGAAGGGACGGGAGGTACTGAAGGGACGGAAGGTACTGAAGGGACGGGAAGTACTGAAGGGATGGGAGGTATTGAAGAGTCTGAAGCGACGGGTGGTTATGGAGGACAATTTTTAATTATACAGGCAATACGAAGTTTGCCGGGTGTTCACTAGTATTATATAAATAAAAATAAGATAAAGTAGAAATAAGTTTAACTACTGTACAGTAATTTAACCAACTACTAATTAAATATAATACTTATACAAGGTGTCTCAAAAGAAAGTTTTTATTTGTATTCAGAGCGTTATGTGGAGATGTCAGACGATTTCTTGGTGCCTGAACTGCAAAACTTTCCCAGCTATAACTAAAGAACATGGTTCCAGCGGGACGGAGCAACGTCACACACGTCCAATACATCTCTTCCACGAGTTTATGAAATAAATTATTATAAATTGGCCTCTACGCAGTCCTGATTTAACCCCTATGGACATTTTCCTATGGGTTTATCTTAAATCTAAAATTAACGCCAGTAAACCGACTTATCTGGCGCATTTGTAAGAAAATATCCGTCACGAAATGATAGCTATCACTGAGTCCACCTGCCGAGCCGTCATTAAGTAATTTTACTTTTTCCAATTAAATGATATTATTTTTATGAAATAAATTCCCAAATTGTGTACTTTAATAATTAATAAACATTTTTTCCATCCAATAAATATAAACTTTATTTTGAGACACCCTGTATATGCTTTAGAAATAATTGCATAAGAAATGAAAAAAAAGACTTTATTATTATTATAAAACAAATTATTTCCGCAGACGTATGAATGTATGTCAGAATGAACTCTAGTTAGGAACCTCTGATTTGATAGAATATAATATTCTGTAAGGATTAATAGAATAACCTACTATGTACTTATATGTCAGAATATGCAGTTTCACTGTTGCTAAGGATATGAGCTCATGCACATGTCGCCTCTCGTGATTCTCATCTAAAGGGTTTGAATATTGAAGATGAGAAGAGGAGGGGAAGTAAATGGGAGGAATTAGTACTGGACTGACGGCATGAAAGCTCTCACAGGTCCAGGGTTTGGATATTTAGTTACCTGCAATTACACAGAGGTGAATCTGAACAGATTTAAAAATATATAATTTTTTTAATAAATTTAAAATTATTTGATCGAATAGTTCAATTCATTTCAATACCTGGTTATATTTTGCATGTACAAGAATAATGAAAACAATCTCAATATACGAATTGAGAAATGTCTTGCTTATATTTTCTTAAAAATGTATTTGATTTTTACGTTTATTAAATATAATAATTTATAGCAGCCTTGGCCAAACCGTGGAGGCTAATGTAAGAACGCTGAGCCTTACCAACTGGAAGAGAGCCGCAGAGTGTAGGGAGGAATGGCGACGGATTCTGAAGGAAGCCAAGGCCCACAACGGGCCGTAGGGCCAATGAGGATGATGATTACTATTACAATTTGAGTCGATTTTGTTTGTGTTGCGCTACGAGCATTTTGTGACGCAACATTTTCGTATAAGCCTTGAAATTTTATTAGTCATTTTTTTTCGTTTTTACAAGCGACGAGCGTCACATCCAACTACCTACATCAGTCATTTTGTAAGTTTACACAGGGACTTGCGTCACTGTTCCCCTTTTAATGGGTTTTGTCAGATATGACATACAAAAAAACATTAAAAAATATAAAGATAACAGAACAGAACAAAATTAGTACCAAAAAACAAAAAGCACTTTGTATAAAAGAAATATATTAGTAAAAAAATATTTTATTGAAATAAATAGAAACAGAAAATGATGGAAAAAAAACATTTTTCGCTAAAAATTAACCTTTTAAATATTAATTTAA
Source organism: Molanna angustata (assembly GCA_963576475.1). Classification (NCBI taxonomy): domain Eukaryota; kingdom Metazoa; phylum Arthropoda; class Insecta; order Trichoptera; family Molannidae; genus Molanna; species Molanna angustata. Next base: position 34,150,327 of record OY754977.1, read on the forward strand.
TCTTATACGAATTTAATCCAATTCTGAGGGTAAGCTATTAACAATTGTTGGTGTTGAATACTGCAGGGTTCTTTTTCCATAATAATTATTAACAATAGGTATAGGTACATTATTTTCTGGAAGTCGCTTGTCTGGTGTTATAAATATTTAGCATCGGTGTTTTGTGTTAATTTCTTAAATAATTTTGTAAAATATATGTGTTTGTAAATTTGCGAAGATGTCATTAATTTGTCTTTGACTTATTCCTTCATACGAATAATAAAAATTGTTAGGTAACATACATTTTATTTAACGTTGTTGTTAACTTGGCCATTTCATTAGCACGCATTGCAATTAAAGGAAATGAATGAGTTTGTCGAAAAAATTAAAAGAAAACAAAAAAAATATCGTTGCACGCAAATCTTCATTGTTTAATTGGTTCTTAGAAAACGATATACATAAAATAATTAAAATATATTTGTTTCTCTATTTTTGTTAAAATTTGGATTGTCAATATTAATTAGGGAATATTGTATTTTCCTTCTCAGCTGCCCGTCCTCGCCGTTCACAATGATTTTCTGAACTAATGTTAAAATTTGGATTGTCAATATTAATTAGGGAATATTGTATTTTCCTTCTCAGCTGCCCGTCCTCGCCGTTCACAATGATTTTCTGAACTAATGTTAAAATTTGGATTGTCAATATTAATTAGGGAATATTGTATTTTCCTTCTCAGCTGCCCGTCCTCGCCGTTCACAATGATTTTCTGAACTAATGTTAAAATTTGGATTGTCAATATTAATTAGGGAATATTGTATTTTCCTTCTCAGCTGCCCGTCCTCGCCGTTCACAATGATTTTCTGAACTAATGTTAAAATTTGGATTGTCAATATTAATTAGGGAATATTGTATTTTCCTTCTCAGCTGCCCGTCCTCGCCGTTCACAATGATTTTCTGAACTAATGTTAAAATTTGGATTGTCAATATTAATTAGGGAATATTGTATTTTCCTTCTCAGCTGCCCGTCCTCGCCGTTCACAATGATTTTCTGAACTGGCCCTTTGTCCAAAAAATTTACCCAGTACTGGTTTATAGTAAAAGTTTTCTAACGTACGTAGTATATAATACATATAAATCAATGGCTAATGTGCGTCTCCATTCTATTCAATAATCCAACTGTCGATTCATTTAAGAAAATATTTATTTCTCTCAATGAATCGAAAGTCCTTAACTATTTGTAATTTAATAATCAGTTAATTAATTGAAATAGTCATTGAGTGATGAAGGGTTTCATATTAAAAGCGTACTTAATTGGTTTACATTTTATTATTGATTTAAATAGTTTTATAAATATACACTTAACAAATTTACAGATGTTTGCGATCTTTGGGTCGATATTAATTTAATGAGTATAGATAAATAATGGACACAGCTGACGTCTCGTCGGTCGACGTGCGAATGAATCAGGCCGGATTTTATGCCGATGGCTTCCCGACCGTCTGGGTCTGCGCGTGCATGTTGAAGCTGCGCGGAGATATGTAGGTAGTTTCTGTGGTCCTTACACAAAGGCGCCACACCATAAAAGCTAGAACGATGTAATAAAGACAAATACATAATCCCATTGAAAAAAGAATTTTTAATATGTTCCAGGGTTTTTTTCAATATTTTTAATTGAGAAAAACTTTTTTTATGATAATTTTCTATCTAAACACCCCAACTACATAATTCAAATATATTAATAATAAATAAATGCATTATAGTAAGTACATCTCAAACTTTTTTTAACATTTTTTATAAAAATTGAATTAAGTGACAACATCGTTTCATACAATTTGTAAGGCAGTATAGACAACACAATATCTCACTCAATAGTTTGATACCTAATTAATCTACAAACATACATACCATCATTTTTTTATAGTCTGTGTAGGAAAAACAGACTGACCTCCATACTATCCTTTCCTGACATAGGTACATGTTTTATATAGAAAACAGAAGATATTGAAATTTTTATTAAATTGTGTTTTAGTGTTTATAGTTTGGTACCTACCTATTCTTCAAATATACATACTATTGCAATCGACAGTTGGATCTCATGTGTTACATGTAACTAGTTTATATTATTTTTTATACGCCTATACAGATTGCATTAATAAGGCGTTTGTCTTGTATGAATTGTTCAACCAAGGTGTTTTTTTTTGTTAATAGAATGATGAGTTTTTTCTTTGCATTTATTATTGATTTGTATTTTGACATAATTTTAATTCACAATAATTCGATATTCTCATTAAATAACATCACACAAGGGAACATATTTTTAATTATTTACATATTTAGATATTTCAAAACACTTAGTTGATGGAATAAAACAATTCAGTTTATATGTTTCTTTGGAGTATCAAAAATGAAAAAGGGCAGTACAATTTTTTTATTATTTTTATCTTTATAATTGTCGGCCTTCGTGGCTCAGTTGGTTAGGTGTCTGACTGCTGATCCAAAGGTCCCGGGTTCGATTCCCGGTGGAGACACAGTTGTTAATTGTGTTTTCAGTCTTGATCTGTGGGACGATTAGTATCGTAAGTCTCCAGAATGTGGCAACTTGTTATTGGGTACGTGTTTAGTTAATATTTGACATAGTACCTGTTATTTGCCCGAGAAGCAATATATAAAATAAAATAATAATAAAATCTTTTTTAATGATTCTACTTTTAATCAAATACAAAAAATATAGTAAAATTTAGAAACAAAACATTGTGTTTTTATGACAATTTAACTGCAAATGTAAAAACATTTGAATGTGTTTTTACTAATAATACTAATTTACTTTGAAATTCTACCAAATGTCATGTTTATAATTCCTTGATGATTTTTCGTAATACAAAAAATCATTGTTTCTAATCGAATCCAGTTCTGTCTGAAAAGCAAAATGCTGTTATGCACTCAAACCCAGACTTACTAACACGTCCTTCCTTCATTGCTAATTACGTTATAAGCGTTGATTACATTATTAATGTCATGCCCACATCGCTGGTGAACCCGCCATAACTGTCGGCCATTAATGTCGTGCTGGCAATGCTCATCAAAGAAGAATTATAGAAACATTTTTCAAATTTCGTCGATGGAAAATACGAGTAGTAAAATTGATTTGACTTTTCGAAACAGACAATAGATGTCACGTCGATTGGGGATTTCTTTTTTGAGTAACGTAAATCAATATGGACAGTATTTTAAGCAAATTAATGTACATAAGTATATGAGATGTATATTGTCATAGTTAGTTACGCTAAAGCATCTTTTGTGTATGTATGTATATTTTAATAATTTACTTCTCGATATTTTTTACTGCTAGCCCCCTGCCCATTACTGGTCCCATAGATTATAAGTCCTGCTTCTATTTTATATAATTTTAATACGCACATTTTTCAGATGTATCACGAAAATAATTGAGTACCTGCAGATAATATTTTTTTTACTTAATTTTAAACTAGTTACTTATACCGGGCGCTGCTCGAGAAGGTAGATGTGAAACAATAAGCAAACTCATCAAGAATATCGTTTTTGTATTTTTTTAACTGTTTATTTATTATGATTAGTAAATATCCAGAACAATAAATCAAAATTAACACAATAAACCAAAATTTCAAGAGTATGTGGCGGATCATCCCTATGATGTCCCCACATCACTACTGATATGTCATTGCTACCAACACATGCGAGGTTATAAATAGTCATCCCCACTTTTGCAATTCATTCGGAATTACTCCAGTCGCCGTGGCCTGAAGTATCGCGGACTCTCCTCTACATTTTTATTACGTGTGAATTGAATATAATAATTTAAAAAAAATACTATGTAAAACATTAAGTTAAATAATCAAGTATCAGAGTGAGTAGGTACTATCTTTTATTATGTGAATTATCAGTAGCCCCCAATTTTCTGTAGTACCTATATCTAATATAGAAAGATTAGTTTTTGACATGTATGTATATTTTATGTGATGTATGTATATTTTATGTGATGTATGTATATTTTATGTGATGTATGTATATTTTATGTGATGTATGTATATTTTATGTGATGTATGTATATTTTATGTGATGTATGTATATTTTATGTGATGTATGTATATTTTATGTGATGTATGTATATTTTATTTTATAATCTGTGATGTCGAAGATGTTGTGCGATGGGGAAGAACACGAAGACGATTCTGGAGAGATCATGTGGGGAGAGCGGGTTCGGATCGAGTGGTGAGGATGGCAGCGGATGGGGAGATAACAAATGGCAGACCCCCTGGAAGACCACCCAAAAGATGGAAGGATAGCTGGACGTCCACTTCACAAGAGCAGGCTCCGAGAATAACAGGACACAGTCCTAACTAAAGCAGAAGAAGAAGAAGAAGAAGTTTTTGACAAAACCTTTTAAACGCGCAAATAATCATTCTTATAAATATTCTTTAAAACTAATTAATAACAATAAAATAATAATCAAATAACCAGTACAAAAGTTATGTAAGCCTACAATTTCCTATTATCACTGAATTTTTTAGATTGAAAAGAAAAACAAAAAAAAAACAGAATTATGTCATACTCCATACGAAAATCCCTCACACACGGAACAAAGCTTAGAAAAATAAATTCTCTTGAACAAATCTACAATTGGAATACATAAAAAAACATAAATAGAGCACAATGATAACAGAACAAACATATGAAATACAAAATGGTTATGTATGTATGAGCAGGGGCGTGCCTAGGAAATTCGAACCACGCAAACTCTGAACCAAAATTGGAAACAATATTTTTTTATAATATTATAATTCCTTAGCCAATTATTCTTCACGTATTATACGCAAACGTAAAATGATGTTTTATTTAGTAAAATGAACCAGTAAAATATAATATACCATACCATACCATCACGCCATTTCCCTATTTGGGGTAGGCAGAGAGAACCGAACGCCAGACTCCTCTCTCTTGACACACATTCCTCGCTTCATTCACGTCCATACATCGTCTCATACACGCTCTTCTATTATTCTTACTTCTAACATCACCATCTTTCAAAATCCCATTTATGTGATCGTGCCAACTTTTTCTTGGCCGACCTCTACTTTTCGTTCCTCTTTTATCAGCCTTGTACACTTTTTTTGTCAGACGGTCATGACTCATTCTTTCTATGTGGCCGAACCACCTAAGGGCATTTATTTTCATCTTACTTACGATATTTCTTTCAATCATACATTCTCGTCTAATATCCTCATTTCTTATTCCATCATACATCGTTTTACCACACATTCGTCTTAGTGACCTCATTTCAACCGCGTTAATTCTACTTTCATGCGTCTTCTGCCATGTCCATGTCTCACTAGCATACACTAGCACACATCAAAATATAATATGATTTATAAATATGTATACCTACATACATACGTTTATTTAAGAGTATTTTTTTTTAATAATTAATTTTTAATTATATTATTGTTTTTTTTTTGACTGAGTAACACAGTATTTCATTATGACAAGCTTTTTTTTTTTGAAAATGTATAAAATGAATCGATTCGTTGATTACTAAAAGAATGAAATTAAAGTAAAGAATGAATGAGAACACCTTGGAAACGTTTTATAAAATTTGATATAAACCCTAAAATTTGAAAAAAAACTATTCCAAATGGAAATATATGCGATTCTAGCAAAAAAGTTATTTTAATTAGCAACAACCTGCAATCCATTTGCTTTTATAAACAAATCTATTAAAGTAACGTTTATGAAACCGTATAAGTATACCTAAGTATTAGTGATTCGAAATTAAATCGTGTTGACATCTCAGGAAACTATAGTTTATCACAATACTTTCTGATTTATCCATATTGAAAATACCAATACCAAAAAGACAATGAATACCAGAAATACTAGTATTCATATTTATATTCACAATACCGAGAAATTACCAAACGACAAAACAGAATTTTAAATCACTTATAAATTTACATGAACATCGTGCAATTTGTAAACTTCAAGTAACAGTAAGCAATAAACGATACGAGAAAATCAAAGTAATGAAAAAATAAATCTTATACCAATAAAAAAATATGAATGCACTCATTTTAACGGCTGTACCTATCTTGTTCAAAATTGTATGTCGGGTTGCTTTCCAAGTAGTTAATAGATATTTGTTATTTGAATTCGAAAATATGAAATAGAGAACGACAATTTATTCCCATAAAGAATACATACTTGTGTGAAAGAGAAAGGAATAGTATAACAAGCTATTATAGTAAAAAGGGAATAGGTAACGACTTTTTGCTTCAAATGGTATAAAATATTCAATTGGTCTTTAATTCAAATGGTATATAATTTTATATTTTAACTGGCGTGTGCGATACTCTTGTTATTTACATTGTAATTTTTGTAATTTTTACCCGATTACATTATTTTTGGGGGTATTTTAAAACTTTGTTGATATAGGAATGCCTGGATTTTTGTGTTGTATAATTTAATACGCTACTGCTAGTATGAAATGTTGATGAGAAAGTAAAATATAATATATGAAAGTAGGTAATGTATTATTGTTAAATGAAAATTCCTATCACGATTCAACTCCAACACATACACATTATGTGCAACTTTCTCCATATGTAATTTAATTTCAAATGTTCAACTCAATGTAATAAAATTGAAAATCGATTTAAGGCATAATATATACACGGTGTTCCAAAATGTCTATGTCGATTTGTATGGGGAAATAAAGATTGCCAAACTTTTTGAAATAATTTTATTTATTTTATTAACTGTGTAATTCGTTTATTTTTACCTTAATTTTTTTTATGTATAATCTAAAGTAATAAACCAATCAAAATGTTAGTGTCTGTGTGTGTGTGTGTGTGTGTGTGTGTGTGTGTGTGTGTGTGTATGTGTGTGTGTGTGTGTGTGTGTTTGTCTCACGCCTTCTGAAAAACCAAGAGCATCTAAAAATCTAATTTATGTGCGAACGTGTACCTGTATACCTGATGCAGTGTCACGCTAAAAATAATGCGATAAAAATGCTGAATTTTAAAAATATTTCAATAATTATTTTTTTCATACAAAATTTTCCAAGTCGTATCTGTCAAAAAAGTGTACATTTTGCACGCAAATATCTGTTAGTTTAAAAGTTAGAATTACGTATTTACACGAAAAAAATTTACTTTCAAGTATAACTTAGCGTTTAAGTGAAAAATATGGTGAATATTTTGTAAAATTATAATGTTTAACTTATTTTTAAAGTAAGCGTTTTGTACATAAATGCCGCCATTTTAATATCTTTTCATACAATATTTCATTTTCCTACCGAATGAATATGTTCTTGAAAATAATAAACCTTTGAAATAAATATAATTATGAAATAATAAAATGAAACACAAGACATTACAGCAAGTTTTAAGACGTATATTGTAAAAGTCTGTTAATTATTAGTAAAGATATAGGCATAATAAAATTGCATAATTTGTATATAATATTTGATATTTCGGACAATTTTCATTTTTATGGCATCGAACAAACCAATGTAGGTACCTACATATATTATTCAAAAAATGTCTACAAACCATTTGATATTTTTTACATGTTCTATGGTTACTATGGTAACGGACACATTCTGATATTCAAATAAAATTTGTTATAAATCGAATTCGAATTAATTTAGAACATCATTGTAGGTAGGTACCTACATACCTAATACTACTTAAAAACCAACAATATACTAATTTCGTATAGGAAAATTATTAAACTATCTTAGGTTAACTACAATACACATGTCATTCAATCTACAAACTATTTCCTATAGTGAAATTCTTCTTTTATTTAAGTAGACTTTTGGGTGATTTTTTATACAAACTATTTCTTGGAGTTTAATTCTTCTTCCTCTTCTTTTGTGAAGTCATTTGGTACAGTTCATAAATAAACTATTTCCTATAGTCTAATTTTTCTTTTTCTTAATTTATGTAGACCTTGGGTGAGTTTTTATACAAACTATTTCCTATAGTCTAATTCATCTTCTTCCTCTACTTTTATGTAGCCCTTTGGGTGAGTTTTTATACAAACTTATTCCTATTATCTAATTCTTTTTCTTCTTATTTTATGTAGACCTCTGGGCCAGTTTTGATACCAACTATTTCTTTTAACGTATTTCTTCTTTTTCTAATTTTATGTAGACCTTTGTTGAATTTTGTATAAACTAACTTCCTATAGTCTAATTTTTCCTCTTTTATGTAGACCAAGGGAGAGTTTTCATGCAAACTTTTCCTTTAGTCTAATTCTTCTTCGTCTTCTTTTATGTTGACCTTTGCGTTAGTTTTTATACAATCTATTTCCTGACGTATAATTATTCTTCTAATACATATGTAGACCTTTGGGTCAGTTTTTATATTAACTACTTTCTATAGTCTAATTCTTCTTTTTCTTATTTTTTGTAGATCTTTTGGTTAGTTTTTATATAAACTATTTCCTTTAGTCTAATTCTTCGTTTTCTTATTTAATGTAGACGTTGGGTGAATTTTATATAAAATATTTCCTATATTTCAATTCATCTTCTTCTCTTATGAAGACCATTTGGTCAGTTTTTTATATAATACATTTACCATTGTGTAATTCTTCTATTGCATCTTTTATGTAGACCATTGGGTCAGTTTTTATTACAAACTATTTGTTATAGTCTTATACTTATTCTTTTTTTTCATTTAGTCTTTTGGGTTAGTTTTAAGTCTAATAGTCTATTGTGTAGAAATATTATAAACAACATGCACACTTGACATAAATACATAAAACGAATGGGATGTGACCATTACTAGAATCTTCTCAATACTTTTTTTCAATCGAAATTTACACCATTTATTATATCATCATATATTGCTTAATTTTCAATAACTACATATTTGATTTTGATGACAAATGATAATATAATAAAAAATCGGGGTTGTGGCCATTACAGGACTCTTCACAACGTTTATATTCAAATTAAAAACTATTTAAGTCTTCTTCTGTAATGTAGATCAGTTTTACTGTGCAAAAATATAATAATCTATAGGTATGCACACTTGACGAAAAATATAAAAACGAATGGGATGTGACCAACACTAGAATCTTTTCAGTACTTTTGTTTATTTAATTTTTAAGCCATTTCCCATCATCCAAAATTACTAAATATTTAAAACACATTTGCGTTCGATGACAATATATAAAAATAGGGGTTGTGGCCAAATCCAAACTCTTTACAACGTTGTCTCTTTATAATCAGTCATATTTAAAACCATTTACCATAGTCCATGCGTGCAGAAATTGTATGTACCTACTTATATATAAAAACAAATGGGTTGTGGCCATCACTTGAACATTTTACATCGCTTAAACTCAATTAAATTTCAAACTACTTTTCATACTACGAATTAGCAAATATTTTTTGTGACAATATTATATAAACGATTGCTTATTCCTTCACTAATTTACATTCTTGGCCAACGGCGGGACATAAAAGCTAGTCTTTAATAAAATACAAACTGTGTAATGTGATTATACCTCATTATAATTTTTGTATATGACTACAACCTATTTCGTGCACTGCACAATAGTCCACTGTTGAACATAGGCCTCCCTCATAATCTCTGTATTGCGCCTTTAGCATCCAATCACCAGCCATTCTTTTTATGTCATCAGACCATCGCGTGGTGAGCCTCCCTCTGCTTCTTTTTACCTTCGCGAGGTCTCCATTCCACCACCCTTTTTGTCCACCTCTGGTCTTGAACTCTAGCAACGTGTCCCGCAAAAGACCACTTGAGCTTAGCCACTCTTTCAACGACGTCTGTTACTCCTGACCTTCTACACATTATTTACGAATAGTTTATTTTCACATGGCAACGTAAGACTAGACTTTAGAATACACCACAGTTCACATAACCAAGGTCGGATCAAAATGATACAACTGTCAAAATAACTCACGCGAGTCGCTATCATAAAAGACTATAATAATTATTTTAATTTTAATTTTCGAAATATTCTATATAAATTTAATACCAGGTGTTAATGTAGATATGATAGAGAAAACCAACAATTAATTATCTATTTACAGCTTTTATTCACAACATATATTATATACACAATATTACACGAGATTGAGATAACTGTCGCATGAGAGTTCTAGAATGGCACTGCCCGTCTTCGTTGGTTTTCCAGTATATATAGATTTCCATTTTCTAGAACATTCCGTTTTCTTAGTAATTGCTCCGCCACACGTTGTAAACGTTATTAGACATTATAAATGCTCCGCCACAAGACTAACTAAATCTAAGCAAAAATTATACGAGATATAACACAATACGACAACGATATAATAGTATGATGTGTCCGTAAATCTTCAATATCCTTATTTTTTATATAGGTACAACTAAATTCTATACCATCTCTCATAGTCCAATCTTTCTGATTGAAAAAAAAACAAGCTTGCTTCTGATGAAAGTATATAAATAACAAATGGGTTGTGGCAAACACTGCACTCTTCACTACTCTTATATTCATTCTAATTTCATACCAGTTCCCAAAGTCCATTAATTGAGACTTAAGGGACAAGAAGGACTGAAGGGAGGGACGGAGGGGACTGATTTTTTTAAAAAATACTTCTATTTGTTAATTTTTATTTATTGTATCGGATATTTTCACTCATTCTGTATTATAACAAATAAACATATTCTTGACGAGATAGCTTTCGCTTCATATTTATCTTCCTGAGCAGCGTGGGCGGTAAACGAGTGGGTTGTGGCCAACGCTATACTACAAGTAAACGCACTACCAGGTCACTCCATAAAGTATTCAAATTTTCTATGAAAATTTTTCTCCATTTTCATGAAATGAGTTTGTTGAATTATTTTTGATTTAAATATATTGTTATGAAAACTTGATAATTCTTCAACGCCACTTTATGAAAGTGATGAGTCTTTTTGGCAATTTGAAAATAAAAATATAAAATTTTGAGTTTCCTGGGCTTGGGGTCACTTTGAAATATTTGACATTTAAACAACATAAGTAGCACTGATCAGATATTCTTCAAATTCTAATGGGGTCTAAGCGAGTATTACTTAAGTCTATAATCCATATAGTGAACACGCCGTACATAACAAATAATACACAGCACATACTCACAGATACATTGTGATGAAACTTTCAAAATCAAAATATCAGTATGTGACTAGTTACTTATCTGCAATAAAAAAAATAACCTTAAAAATTGCGAATTCATAATTCCCTTGGGTTAGTGAGGAGTAAAAAAACTAGTAGGTATAATATTATATTGGTATTATTTACCTCACAGTTTGAGGTCACTGACAATACGGTAATAAGGTTAGTTCTTGACAATTTTCCTGAATAAACTCCAAGCAGTTTATCTATTGGATACATTTCAACTTCAATAACTTCCCGAGAACCTGACTTCCTTCTAGGATATGTCCCATGGGTCTTCCACAAGGGCTAGGCCATTCAGAATGCACAGGAACTAATACTCTAAACGATCCCAGGACGATACAGGATGTTTTCAAATAATCTTCTTCAGATGATATTATTACGTATAATATGTACATCTAAACCTGCTCACTTCAGATCACAGACAACTTTACTGACTCATATTTTTACAAGTGCTTTTCTTGTATATCAGAGAATCATATTTTATACGAATGAGAATTGTATTTTCTTTTTTCCTTGGGAAGCAAAGAAATACCTATATCAGATTTAATCGAATGAATAAAAAATAATCAATTATCAAATTGACAGCCCGGTACATTTCTTCTTCGCTCCTTACGGAGGTTGGCGATCATCATACAGTAGCTGTGCTCCTCAATAGCTGTAATTTGCATATCCTCGACAGTTCTCGAAGATTATTGAGCTACAGATAATCGCCATTCATGCGTCAACCGTCTTACTTAATAAAGTGTCACGTTTATCGTAGTTTTATGTATTCCAACTCTTGACATCACGAACAATTGAATTATAATTTTGTCTTATATTTATGTTCAGAAGAATATAAAAATGTTGATAATGTAAGTTATCTTTTATTTCAAACCTTTCATTATATTGTGGCAGGCCACATCTCGAAATTTCTTTCGAGCGCGCGCCTAGCGACGGAAAGTACATTTGTTTATCGCTAGGCCGAGTTCATCGCCCGCAACGTCAAACAAGTGACAATACTCCTCAACTGGGTATGACACTTCAAATAAATAAGTCTAGAAAGTTCGAGGACATTGAACTTGCTACCCCCAGCGCAGCACTATTTAAGGGAGTCTACACCTCTACACGTCGTCACTTCATTTCCGTATTTCCGTCACTTCGATTCGTCACTTCACGCAGCCGTTACGACCACGCGACCACTGATCGCTTCTCGACCACGCCGTCTCGCCGACACTTCATCTCTCGACCACCGGTCATCTCTCGGCCCCGCGAGCACGATGGTACTTCACCATGCGAAGATTCGGACACTTCGAACACACCCGCTAACTCGCTCGTTATACCTACTCATCGTGAGAAAGTTCCTTTGTAAGTTATTTCATCAATTGTAAATTTACCCTTAAGCAAACTATTAATTGTGATCAATATACTCATTGTTACTTTTGACCATTCTTTCTTCTTCTCTCTCAACCGCTGTCCTTGTGTTCTTATTTCAAATCATATCCACTTGGGATATAGTAAACTCTCTTTACTGGTAACCCCTCTGGTTACCATATATATTTAATAGTAACCACTCTGGTTACTAACTACTGTTGATTGGTAACCCCTCTGGTTATCTCAAACATTGAACAGACTGACTTTTGCAATATCATATTTGGGTGTAGATGTTTAAATAATAAATATTATTTAGAACACGCAAATATTTTTAAGAATAAATCATCCCATATACGATATGTTATAGACAAGGGAGTAGGTATAGTTTATTGTATACTACCTACATACATATGTATGTTACACAATATTATACATAATATTATATATTTGTGTGTGGTTATTCAGTATTTTAGAATATTGGTGGTTTATTGAAAAAGAATATTGAAATATCGATCCGAAAACTCCAATTAACGTACCAAGTATTTTTCAGCTTTAGATCAATGGTGCTTGCTAACTGATTGAAATGGGGTTAAGTGATACGGGAGTTCCTGGTATTGTGTTGAAGTAACCGCCTTCCAACCTCATACCAATCCATTGTCGCCAGCCAGTTGGTCGGAAGGGAATTGGAAATCAGACTATGTCAGACATAAGAGTGATATTGATAGACTAAGACATGAGCCGCATCAATAATTCAGATATTTCAAACGTTTGCTCCAACGTTTAGCTTAGGATTAATATTAAAAGCTCTTTCAAAACATTTTTGTACATTATGTTATATTATTTGTACAACGGTAGATATTTTTTGCGACATTAGTCTTGTGTTCTTTATCAATACTATGTTGTATTATAATATATAGAATATAATCTTCGTTGTACTGTTCCTTGTATATTCTAGATATGATCCTAAAATTTTGGTTTTCTTATTTGTTAAAATTGTATGTAAAACATTAAAAATCACTTGATATGATGTCCTGTTATTATGCACCGTAGTCTATCATTTACTGTTTTTTTCAATTGTTCTTAAACTCATACTATGTTTTTATATTCTACTATACTGTTGGATATCCAAACATAAAAAAAATATTTGAACAACATTATTTTGTGTAATTTACACATCATTACGTTGTGTTCTATGTACAAAATTGTGTTATGTTATTTGTACGAAATTGTGTTATGTTGGTACCTAAGCCGTTCGGTTTATGTGCGGGCGTCCTGGGTTTGATTCCCAGCAGAGGAGAAATTTATTTAAATTCATTTCTCACGCAAATATTGCTTCTCTGGGCTGGAAACACTGGTTAGTTGGAAGAAATTTACATACGGCAATAAAATCGCCACTTGCGCAGGGTCCAAGGAAGTGTTTATATTATATTATGTTATTTTTTACAACATTGTGTTATGTTATTTGTACAAAAGTGTGTTATGTTATTTGTACAACATCGAGTGTGATTTGAGTGAACAAAGAAAAACAAGGAAATGGATTATTTTCTCGGAGCTATTTAATTATAGAGTTAAATACATACTTTGAATTATTGGAAGGTTACGATTTCGAAATTTTATTCTTTATTTAATAAATGAATTTAAAAACAGAATTACAAATAATTTATCTACAATATTCAGTTTATTATGAACAAACGTTTTCTCCAATGTGACTCGGCATTCTTCTTCTTCGTTGTTTACACCAAGCTATCCATCTCTCCACATATCTCTACATAATGGACATTATCCAGGTATAAATGTAACTAAATAATTTACCATAACGCATCAAGCGTATTTTTACATAAATATTTCAACGGGGATCATGTAGATAGTAGAAATTCAGTACATTTATATTAATGTCTATGAGTATAGTACAATAAACTCGCGCCTTGCGCAGGGTGCAAGGAAGTGTTCATTATTATTATAATGCTGTATGTCATAAGAGCATTCAGCAGATGCTCTCAAAGAGCATTCAGTAGATGCTCTCAAAGAGCATTCAGTAGATGCTCTTTGAACGAAACGCGTCAGTGATCAAAATTTTAAATTAGTGGAATAATGTTAAAAAAAATATGTTTTTACTAAATTTTTTTCTAAAGTAATTTTAAAATATTGAAAAAAATAACATTAATTTAATCTACAATACAATATGAGGCAAAATATCCTGGAGCGTATTCAAATGAAATTCATTTTAATATTGACTTTTATTATTTTCCAACAATTCATTATGAAAGGTGAAAAGTTTAAACCAAAATATTGGTCTGTTTTTCAATAAAATCCATCGGATGTATAATAATTACAACATTCATTTTTGTTCAAACCCTGTATATGTTTTTTATTATTTGTGTGCTATAAAGAATTTTAATGAATGCATCGGCGTTATTGAGATTATATTATGTTTTAATGAGTAAATAAAATAATAATTAAAAATAAGATCGTAATATTTTTTTTGGATAATTATAAGAAAAATCATCGTAATTTAAAATGATTCATTGGAATAGAAGGAAAATTATTTAAGGGGGGGACTGCTGCCAACGTACCTATTTTTCAGTTTGATATACCATCATTATTTCTTATCAAATCGTTTTGAAAAAAAATAATTTAGATAGTTTGGGTATTAATAAAGAAAATGTACGTAATTTTATTGATAATTTTCTGTATAAATTCGTGAAGAAAAATAATGGCATACTTCGATTTCAACATTTATCTTATATTTTTAATAAACTATTTTATCTTATATTTTAAGCCGTAGCTAATATTTCATGCGCAAAATACGCCTCCAGCATCACATTTCGAAATCATCAATCCTCTTTCGCTCTGACCATGTTTCCACACCATACAGGAACATCGGGAATATCAGAGCCCTGATGAGTCTAGCCTTCGTGTTTTTCGTGATGGTCCTGTCCTTCCATACTCTTGTGAGCTTTCCCAGTGCTCCCTTTGCCATGGCGATGCGTCTTTTCACTTCCGGAATGTGGTGCTGGAGGCGTATGTTGCGCATGCCATGGACAGCCAGAAGAACCAATGTGTCAATTCTAGATGAGCTATCGATCGAGGATCGTCTATCGACGATATGTTACAGACGTATCCTTCAATTCTTTGGACACATTGCCATAAGGGAACCAGACTGCCTCGAGAAGCTTGTTGTGATGGGCAGCGTGGATGGACGGAGATCTCGTGGTCGCTCACCGACCAGATGGAGCGATTTGGTTAAGTCCACAATGGGGTCTTCGGTGACTGGTGCTCTGCGTTCAGCCTAAAACAGATTGGCATAGAGGCGGGCCATACGTGTGGCGACGGACTGCAGCCGCTATCCTCAGTCATGAGGAAAAGGACGAATGAATGAATATTTCATGGTAATAACCATTTTTCATGGTTTAGAGTATAATTGACAACAAATGGTTCTTTCTCACGAGTAAAGGTGATGCATTTCAGGTCACATATGTAGAACATATTTAAAAAGTTAAGGTATATTTTTCTTTATTAATATCCAAACAAACTAGGTTATTTTTTTCAAAATGATTCATTTTGTAGTAAAGATGCAATTTCAAATTGAAAAAATAGGTTTTTTGTACGTTGACAGCAGTCACCCTCTTAATTTTTTTTTTCTTTTTATTAATTCAACATTTATGTCTTTGATCCTTATTATATCTTTTTCCACAACCAAATATAACAATCAATACCTGAATGAAGATTTGCTTTATAAATTGATAAAAATAGACACACAGTAGCAATTGGCACAATGAAATTGAAGAATTGGCTCAACGTCTTTTCAACAATAATAAAAGATTTATTATCTGGCATCGGACCTACACTTCCTACTTCTTCGAGGGTCAACTCAACCTGTTTGAAGAAAGCCGGAATCTTCTCCTTGAAGACAATGGAACTTGAATGGAACAATGGTACCCTTAATGTAGACTTAAACCAAGGGATTCCCTTCCCTCTCTATGAACTTTGTCGAGGACTTTGAATAAAGCTAACAAGATTCCTTATTGTTGCTTAAATGCAACACAGAATTACACAATACGTTTTCAAAACGATACTTATAAATTATTGATGAGTTTTGCTAGAAACCCATGTGTTATATCTTACATTTATAATAAATTCAATAAACACTTCCTTGCACCCTGTGTAAGTGGCGAGTTTATTGCCATATGGCTATTTCTTCCAACTAACCAGTGTTTCCAGCCCAAAAAAGCTATATTAGCGCGAGCAATCAATTTAAATAAATTTCTCCTCTGCTGGGGATTGAAACCAGGACGCCCACACAGAAACCAGACGGCTTACCAACTGTGCCACGGCGGTCTATATAATCAATGTATATATTACTTTTTAATTATTTAAGGTATGTATTTTCACGGTGTATATTTTATAAAATATAAATTAATTACCTATGAATCCAACATAAAATTTTCTGTCCTTAGAGAACTTTTATCTTATAATAAGACCGGTATCAATGTTTCTAAAGTCTCAACACTGACGGTATTTAGTGCAGAATTCCATTATATTAGGTATTTTTAAATCTGGCAATGTTTCTACATATACATATTTATCCTTGTATCAGGATGACCGTTTCGGCTGACTGGGCCCTTATCAACTGTTTAGGATTTTTCAGAATCGTAATTTGTAGCGATATTTATTATTTAATGTCAGTTGGTTAGTTGGTTAGGTGGTTCAGTTGGTTAGGTAGGTATCTGACTGCTGATCCAAGATCCCGGGATCGATTGCCGGTAGAGACACATTTTTTAATTGCATTTTCAGTCTGGTTCTGTGAGACGATAAATATCGTAAGTCTCCAGAATGTGGCAACTTGTTATCGGGTGCGTGTTAAATAATTATTTGCCCGAGAAAGTACATAAAATAAAATAAAATATCTATATATAATTAGCGGACCCGACAGACGTTGTCTTGCACGAACGTTGGTTTGCCTGTTATTAGCTGGTTTAACAAACATAAAAATACCACACGCCAACAAGGGCATATCCCACAGCGACAGGTGTGCGGGTGTGGATTACCTTATAAAGGAAGCACGACACATGCGTATATACCCACATATCAGTCTTGCCTCACCTAAAAAGGCAATATTCAGAATAAGTAATGAACTATATCTACATATATGTAAGATATATTTACTATATTATAGTTCATTACTTATTCTGTATTATTATTCTGTATTATATCTCAGCGGAGACTTATAATTGGCTGTTTAATTATTATCTTAATTGTAAAACTGTAATGTATAGCTGTTAGTCTCCCAAAAAATTGTAAATAAATAAAGATGTATTTGTTGACTGTTATAGTTTCGATCACCCGTCCCTGATGGGACACCAGAAAATGATAATAGAAAAATCTGACACTGCGCAGTAGATTTGCTACTCCCCTTCGCATTTCAGTTCATCTACACATTAATATTATCTTTCTTTCTGTCCTCCTTATTTGCTATCCCATATGGTGGTGGTGTCAGCTCTCCTTACTGCACTCCTCCACTTCGTTATCCTGAGCATCGTCCTCAGAGTCATATATAGATGCCCGCATATCCTCCGACATCAAGCTCTTCCATCGTGTTGTGCGACGCCCTTTTGCCAGCAACTCGATAGTCCAGTGCAGTGTTACATGCGTTTTCTGACGGTTTTCTTCGAATATGTTCGAACATCATTATCGAGTCCGTCAGCTTATCGAGGGAAACGACGTCACATAAACGAACTACACTGGTTGAAGTGTTCAAAGCGATTTTCTACAAAATTTGTTTGACAGTGTTTAATGCTTTGAATAACGTGGCGCAACGATACATTTAAGAGCTGTGTCAGAGAAAGGAGCTATCTGGCAGGCATCTCACACTCAGGGAACTTCAAGAACTCATCGCCAGATACTTTTAAACATATATTGTGCTTTACCGAGTAAACGATATTGTCCACTACCGGTATTTTAACTTTACTAGCACAAAAGCAAATGCATAAAATTATTATAAAAATTATTATACTGACGAATAAATGATGTGGAATCTATTGCCGGAGAGTATCCGAGAGGCCACTAATTTGATAGCATTCAAAAAACGTCTGAAGTCACACTTTCTATCCGCATAAACACAAATTCACGTCTTTTTCCCTTTATCCCTCTTCCTTTTTCCTCTCATATCCTCCATCCAATAAACATAGTGTATCTATCTGATGTATTTTTTTTATTCTTATTTTTGTTCTTATTTATACATATATTATTTTTTGTTTTTTATATTTATTTTGTATTTTTAATTTATGATTTTTTTTTCTATTTTTCTATTTGTATTCTTCTATCCCTGTTACTGACTGTATTTACCATGGTGGTTGACTGGTACAGATTGCCTGCAGGCAATAAGTCCGCCACGTTGTTTAAATCAATACAAGTCTTTTATTATTATTATTAATAAATTCACAAAAAAATCTAATAATTCATTCTTTTATTTGAAATGGATATTGAAAAGTTTGAAGAAACTTTTCAAAAAATAATCTTAGTTCTTTTTGGATTTGGAAATATAAATTAATTATCATTTAAAAAATGCAAAGACCTTATATTACATTATTATAAGGTCTTTGAAAAAATGTCATTAGAGTATCTTTATATCTTTCAAACACAAAATATATATTTTAACCTCATTTTATAGTACCTACAGAAGATATATATATATATATATATATATATATATATATATATATATATATATATATATATATATATATATATATATATATATATATATATATATATATATATATATATATATATATATATATATATATATATATATATATATATATATATATATATATATATATATATATATATATATATATATATATATATATATATATATATATATATATATATATATATATATATATATATATATATATATATATATATATATATATATGAAGATGTATAAAAAAACTTATGCAAAAAACAATGATCGTGTTTTAGGACACGTATCAAAATTAGAAAGGCTATTTATAATACATACATAAAAAAACACAATCAAAATTTTTCTTTTTGTGGAATTAAATTGTTCTGTAGTCGCTTAATGTACATGAATGAATGACATCACATTAAAATTATGATCAAAATCATTTTGATTCAAGATGAATTTCTGAATTAATTTGCCAAAAACTAAATAAACACAGTGTTTTTCTATAATTTCGTCTTAAACAAAAAAACAACCGTGAAATTCTCCGATAGATTAAGACAATAACAAAATGACCGAGAGAATGTTTGACAATAAATCTCAAATAAAAAAATGAAATGCCTTATTAAATACAGCACTAATCTCATTATTTAACTGCGAAGTTTTTTTTTAATTGTGCGTTAAAAAGATGGCAAAAATTTATTATCGTTTCATTAAAAAAACTCGGCGTGCGAGAAAAATAATATTTAGGAAGGAAAATGGCGAGAGAATTTTTGCGTCGTAGCTCTATTCAAAATCTATTTTTCTTGTCTCAACTTTTGATTTGAGCAATTGAGACAGCGGCGCTAATACTGAACAACTCCATAAATAATTATCATTAGTTCTAATATATTCCCATTCAGACAACCGTCTCTTCTTGTTAGTACCATTTCAACGGATAAAAATTTTAATTTATAAAAACAAGTTGTCCAACTGTCGATAGCGATAGAATGCATAGTTGAAGAATAAATAGACGCAGTTAAATAGTTGAAGAATAAATAAAATAGACGCAGAGTTGGTATTTTAAGTTTATTCTATAGATACTACCACGGGAATTGCTCAGAAGAACTTGCATCTATGGTCCCTCCTCCACCCACTCGCAACAGAGTCACTCGCTTCACTCAATCGCAGCACCCATTCACAGTGGACCTTCAACATATACGAACAAGTCGCTTCTCGAACTCCTTTATTAATACAACAGCCCGACTGTGGAACGATCTTCCGAATTCTGTGTTTCCACCTTCGTACAACCCGGGTCTGTTTAAAATCCGAATTAATAAACTCTACGTAGCGCACTTCTTCGGAAGAGTAAAATGGACCCAAATCCTAATAGCTGGTGTCTCCTACGTGGAAAGGTTAAAAAAAATACTAAACTATAAACCCATATATCCGAATTATTGAATATTTTAAGATATTTTGTTTTCTATACAACACATCATGTGCATGTCAAGATATGATAGTATGGAGGTCAGTCCTTTGTTCCTACCTAGAATAAGAAAAAAAACATGGTGGTATGTATGTATGTATGTTTGGAGAAGTATCATACTATTAAGTCTTCTTAGATATTATGTATAGGCCACAGCCATACAAATTGTATGAAGCGATGTTATCAATAAATCCACTTTTAATAAAAATTGTTTGAGATGTACTACTCTACAATGGTACCACCCCAACTAGAAAATCAAATTTTCTAGTTGGGGTGTTTCAGCTTTTTTCGATATTTTTAAAAACTTTGAAAATATAGGCAGTTACACAAAAATTTATCATAAAAAAATATTTTTAGTAATAAAATATTGTGTAACAAAAAGTTTTCATAATTATTAATGATTTCAGGTTTGAAGATTTTTATTAAGGAATTTTTTTTAAATCATTTGTTATATATTGTTATCGAATTTTATATTTACTAGCCTTGTGTTGCCTGTGTATTATTAAAAATCGTTAACCATCAGCCAAACTGAAATTTATAGTTATAATTTCGTCTCTTCAGTACCTCTCGTCCCTTCAATAGGTACCTCCATTCCTTACAGTGCCTCCTGCTTCCCTTCAGTTCCTCCCATCTCTTTCATCCCTACAGGGAAAAAGTCAAATGATATGTCGATCGTTTTCAATAAATTCCTTGATGAGCTATTACATAAATAAAATAGTTTATTTCAGTGTTAGCTTCTGAAGAGACTGTGTCGTACACATGGACGACAATAGAATTGTCAAAATCGTAAAGACAGAAATACTCAAAAACAAAAGACAACCCGGAAGACCAGCAAGAATTGAAAGAACAATTGGACCTCCTTCTTCCAGGAAAGTCCACCTTCATACGTCAAATGACCTTATAAACGATGAAGAAAAAGAAATAAATGAATAAAAACCGTTCCGGGTATACGCTCGATAATTCACTAAAGTTTCAATCGAAATAACGGTTTAATAGCGCATACCGTATATACAACGATACTTATGTACGTAATAATAACAATAAACACTTCCTTGCACCCTGCGCAAGTGGCGAGTTTATTGCCACTTAACCAGTGTTTCCAGCCCAGAGAATCAATATTAGCGTGAGTAATGAATTTAAATAAATTTCTTCTCTGCTGGGGATCGAACCCAGGACGCCCGCACCGAAACCAAACGGCTTACCAACTGTTCCACAGCGGTCGGTACATAGTTGACTACTTACAAATGTTATCTTTTATAAATATAGATTTCAATTTTAATCCATTATTAAAATAATGTTATTAGATCGGCTAGAGCAAATCCCCCCCCCCCCCCCGAAATGAATGGAAAATTGGCTCAAGATGTTTGACGGAAACTATATCATTTCACTATATTTCAATATTTTCATCTGTACTTACCTATGGAATTGAATGATCATATTCTAACAAGGTACCAGATGTTTTAATATAGATACAGATAAGATATCATGATGTTTTTTGATTACATATTTTTCCAAAAATATTGTAAATTTTGATATTTCTTTTGTCATATTTTCTTCTCTCAAGGGGCGTGTGCTATAAAAGATGTTACTTGGATATTTGTACGCAGCGATGTTACTAAAGCAATAACTCATATCATTTTCACATTACTCAAGGACAGAGGTGTAAGAAAGAGATCCTAAACTGATCGTTCAAAGTTACATAGTTTTTGATTTTTTTTTTCTAAATTCATAATTGTCACTATTTTATAGAATTCCATAAAGATATTTGGGTTAAAAAAATCTACTTTCGTCCAGGATACACATGAAACCTTAATGCTTATCATTTTGTCGCTTGATAATGGAGACATGAACTCATTTGTTGGGGCTGATTTGTTACTAAATCATGATTACAGTGTTACCTCATTTATTAATGAGGACATGCTAGGATTTTCCCAGTCTACCACTCTATTACATTTGGGAATATTCTTCTTCTGCTTTGTTTCCGATTTTGGAGATCTTTGTGGATTGTCTTTAACTCTGTGTTGGGAGGTACGCTTCAACTTCATCGTGGCACACCTGTACTTTCGGCGGAGATGCCCTCTGCCAGTTGTTCCTTGAACCATTCTCTCCAAGATGATGTATAGGAGATCCTCATGACCCTACACATAGCCTATCCAATGTGCACGTCTTTTTGATATTTGTTCCTTCCGTTTTGCTGAGAACCTCATCATTCGTAATATGGGAATATTATGGAACAATAATTGTTCATTTCATCCTCAAGATGTCAGCAACGTCGGACAAAGATACTACCTGCCATATTTCATACCTTTGCTAATAAGGACACTCGGAAAAAATGTTTGTCAAAATAATATGTCTTCAAGTTTTTTTTTTTTTTTTTAATTTTGTCAATGCTGACGGTGTTGAATATGTAGAATTCCATAATGGGTATTTTAAATCAAACAAATGATTTGGTCTACATATATATTTTTTCCTGAGTCCAGGACGACCGTTTCAGCTTATTAGGCCCTTATCAACTGGTAAACATAAAAACTCTGCTTTTTCTTATATACTAAAATTCGGTACATTTTTGCAGTTATGGATTGTTCAAAACAGTTGTAATATGGTTTATGTTGGGAATTACGTCGATGCAGGTGTTTAGGTAGGTAATGAAAAAACCTACAGTACCTACAGCTGTTTAAAAATATAAAGTCTTTACCGAAAAGGGTGAAGATCAGACGTTTTATTGTGGGTTAGTTTTTGTCTGTATACCAGTGGTCCACTTTTCGAAAAAACCCGCAATACAATAAATAGGTGAGGCAAAATTACAGGTATTAGGTATACAACCAGATTCACAAATTTAAATCGAGATCATTCTATACAAATTAATAAATTAAGGCTAAACGTGGACTATACAATTAAACTTAGAGACACTTAAAACAATAATGGTGAATAATAGTGGTAGGTACATGGTGTGTAGGTATATAAAAATAAATAATTGCACATAATTAAAAACTAGGCATATCCAATTAAATTAGAAACATTGCATAATAAATGAACGACAGTGGTAGATAATTAAAAACTAGGTGTATACAATTACATTACATAGAAACATTGGATAACCTAACTGAGCAATAGTGGTAAGTAATATAGATAGGAAATTGATGTGCATATAATTAAAATGTGGCATATACAATAAATTAATTCGGTAACAAAACAAACAGTGGTACCTAAGTAATGCAGCATAGATAGATAAATCCTAAAGCATATACCTAATATTACATTTTTTGTTCAGACTTATTCTAGTTACATACATATTTTGTGAGAAAAGAGTAATATTATTATTTCGTTCTAAACATGTTTAGGAGAGGTGAGCTGTACATATTTATTTGTTCGTTTATTATATTTTCGTGTAAATTTTTATTGATTTCTAGTTGCTCTAAAATATTCAGTTTTATTCAGTTGCTCTAAAATATTCAGTATACAGACAAAAACTAACCCACAATAAAACGTCTGATCTTCACCCTTTTCGGTAAAGACTTTATATTTTTAAACAGCTGTACTGTAGGTTTTTTCATTACCTACCTAAACACCTGCATCGACGTAATTCCCAACATAAACCATATTACAACTGTTTTGAACAATCCATAACTGCAAAAATGTACCGAATTTTAGTATATAAGAAAAAGCAGAGTTTTTATGTTTACCAGTTGATAAGGGCCTAATAAGCTGAAACGGTCGTCCTGGACTCAGGAAAAAATATATATGTAGACCAAATCATTTGTTTGATTTAAAATACCCATTATGTCTTCAAGTGTTCATCTCAATGTGTTAATTTTCATTCTATTAATAACATCTTTCTTCATCTTACATCTTTCCTTATGTCCTCGTTTCTGACCCTGTCATACAACATTCTATTACAGATTCTTCTGAGCATCCATCATTCTTACTTAATGAATATCTATCATTTGCAAAATCTGCGTCCAGTTCTCCGTGACATTTTCCTATCCCTCACATACTTTCATGTCAGCTTTCCGGTTACAGTGTTCCCTCGAGTCCCAGGCCTCTAAGGATGCTCGAGTCCCAGGCCTCTAAAGATGCTCGGTACAGGATCCACAGGAGTATTACCCCGTTAGGCAGATGGCGCAATAATGTATGTTTGTTATTTTTTTACAAAATGGTTTGTCTTCGCTGAAGTAGGCCCCATAAATAAAGTTAATTTGTTATTAGTCCTCGAGGGGCAAAGTAAGAGATACTAACCACCTTCACCATCGCCACTGACCCCCACACTAAAACCTTAACATTTATCATTTGCAAAAATAAATTTATGTCTTTGCCTGCTTAAAGCGCCTTCATAAAGATTCAAACTCTGCAACTTTAAAATCAAATGTGAATTTTTAAATTATTACACATTGCAACATAAAAGTAAACCTCCTTGTGTTTGGATTTTTTTCCCTATCGACAGTCAATGATATTTATATGACAATTTTTTTTAATATCTCAATTGAGACGAAGTTATTATAATTATTGAGGTGACAAGCAGGCAGCATAAAGCTGATGTGCTTGAATGAGTCCACAGTGTCACTATAATCATTCTAGTCCGTTCTTAGACGAGTAAACACTCTCAGCAACAACCAGATCCTGAGGCAGCTTGTTCCAAGCATCCAACACTCTATTACTTAGGAAGTGTTTATGTGGATCCTGACCAAACGCACTTCTATTCAACTTCAGGCTATGGCCACGCAAGTGCTCATTTTGATTGTGAGTGTATATATGCGGCAGTTCAGGACAGTCATAACACTTTATATGTCTCAATGAGGTCACCCCTCATTCTTCTTTCTTTAAGCGTTGTCAGTCCCAAGGCTTGGAGCCGCTCCTCATATGTCCAATCCTTAAGCCCCGCTCCCAGTTTGGTGAACCTTCACTGCAATCTATCCAGCAGTGCAATGTCTCACACAGGGACTCGGCACATCTCTTCAAAACGATTGGAGGAACATTGTCTGGTCCCATGGATGAGTGCTCGTCGAGGTTACACAGTAATTTTTTATGAGTTTTTCAGAGAAATTAATGTCGCACAGTGTGTTATTTACTTAAAGTTGGAAATATATATATATACAATAGAAGTGTGTAGGGTATTTTTTATTAAAAATGTATATTAGTATTTTTTTTATTTTATGTATATAAAGCTTTGTATTCGTATTACCTAGCCAATTATTGTTCATTTGATTGAATAAAAGCATTAGGAAACTATACTGGTGCTGGATTTGTAATCCAGTAGTCGCGAGTTCGATTCTTGCCACGACCGATATCTTTCACCTTTAGTACAAGCATTTATAATAAATTTAAAATGTATGAGGATGGATAAATATTCGTTACAAGGATAATTTTTATCCATTTTTATAAAAACGGGCAAAAGATTATTAATGATGTTTAATATTAAAAATAAACCACTTTTTGATTCTACGTGGATTTTATTTATACGTGCGATAGGCCTATTTGGCCTTGTTAGGGCATTTACTAGCTTATGACTATTTTAACAATTTTTACTTATTATTTATAGATTAATTAAGTAGGAGGAGCAAAACTCGCTGTGCACAACGCCATTGTCGTTCCAACCATAATGTATGCAAGTGAGACATAGACATGGCAGAAGACGTATGAAAGTAAAATTAACGCTATGGAAATGAGATCCCTAAGACGAATGTGTGACAATACAATTTATGATAGGATAAGAAATCATGATATCAGAAGATAATGTAAGATTGAAAGAGATATTGTGAGTAGAATGAAGATAAGTGCTTTGCGATGGTTCGGACATATAGAGAGTATGAACGATGAACGACTGACAAAGAAAGTATACAAGGCTGAAAAGAGTGGAATGAGATGTAAGGGTCGACCGAGAAAGACCTGGCATGATCATATAAATGAGATTTTGAAAGAGGAGAATATACCAAGTCAGAATAATAGGAGAGCATGTATGACGCGATGTATGAATTTAAATGAGGCAAAACAGGTATGCCAAGATAGAAGAGTCTGGCTTTCGGTTCTCTCTGCCTACCCCAAATAGGGAAACGGCGTGACGGTATTTATGTATGTAATTATGTATGAGAAGTTTACAGGTTCTTGTGATTGGTCATTTAAAACTATTTATATTATACAATGCAAAAATGAAATAAATTTACTTTTTTCTGGTTGGTTGAGACTATTTACTTATTGACCAATCCCTATTTAGATAATTAGTGAAATTGAATATAGTGAATTGGTTTATGGTAATGGCTGTTTTTTTCGGTGTAACGGCACATGGTATTGTGTTCTAATGGACAGTGAAATGTATTAAGTGCTTACAATAATAATAATAATAATAATACATTTTTTATTCTAGTCTGTGAGCAGAGGGGTGCAATTCTACACAAATCATATTTAAAATACAAAATATACATTAAATGTTACAGAGGAAGAAAATATTTTACAGAATATAGATTATAATATACAAAAAAAATGAGAACAATATTAGGGATTATTTCTTGAACTATTTTTGATATGTAGGTATTCTTGGTGGAGTAGTATGATGGGTGTTTCTGAAACAATTAAACAATTAAAAACTAAACAATTAAATCCATGTAGAATCAAAAAGTGGTTTAATTTTAATAATAAACATCATTTATAATGGAATTCTACAACGTAAAAACTTCATCGATCATTAAAAACATTATTAATCTCGAAACTTTATTTCAGTCTTTAAACTAATAACGAACGAAATCAATCTTAATTTTAAAATAAGTTATTACCGAGTTTTATGGTGTATTGAATATAATTTAATTACAAATTAAAAACGATTCAAAAGCAATAATTTATAAATGTAAAAAAGTTCGTACGTGCATTGTGTTTCATATGTATATAATCACAAATCAACTCTTCTTCTCTCATTATAGGCCTATTGGATTGTTAAAGTCCTGCGTCAACTTCCCTCCTGTGAAGTCGATAACCAGCTGTCCTGCTTTTATCCCTCGGTGGGATGCCATGATAGTCTGCTTTCCTCGAAACTTCCGTGTTCTTTCCGGAACTAAATATATTTGCACATTCTGAAAAACGAGATGAACAGATGAGAGTCAAAAACGCGAAATAATTATGTTGTATTGTTTCTTGGACAATACAAGGGGTTCATGCTCCGTCATCGAACACTCGAGCCTTTCACGTGCAACGAGCTTCAATCCTACTAATGTATGTGTATTTTTTGATAATTACTGTAGTGTAATGGAAAAATTTAATTTTTCGGAAGATCGAGTCTTTAATTTAGACGAAACTGGAGTCATGACAGTTGTTCAAGCTCCCAATATCATTGCTGCCCGAGGAATAAAACAAGTTGGTCAGACAGTTTCAGGAGAATGAGGGAAACTTGTAACTATGTGTTGCATAATTTGCGCTAACGGAAACCCTATACCACCAGTGTTTGTTTTCCCGCGTGCACGAATGGTCGATACATTGATGAATGGAGCACCAAGTGGAAGTATAGGTTTTCCGAACAGTCCCGAAAGCGGATGAATGACATCACAATTTTTTTTAAAGGTCTTTGAGACTTTGCCTCAAAGACCTTTTAAAAAAGACTTTGTACTAGTGAATTTTTCTACAAAGAAATCAATTATTCAATATGTTGCTCAAATAGAAGAGAGATTTTCTAATGAATTAATTGTAAAATTTTTG
This sequence comes from Molanna angustata, assembly GCA_963576475.1. Taxonomy (NCBI): domain Eukaryota; kingdom Metazoa; phylum Arthropoda; class Insecta; order Trichoptera; family Molannidae; genus Molanna; species Molanna angustata. The sequence goes on from OY754977.1 coordinate 34,178,691, forward strand.
AAAAAACAGTTTTTATTTTCCGGAAACTGATGATGTTTCTATGGTTTCATTTGATGATATTCTTTTGAAACTACCTCAGCCCATTGTCAGCGGGGGTACAATCCGTGCAAAGAAGATAATCAAAATTTCCTGATTTTAATTCGTACAATGTTCATGTTTTTATTATTTTTTCATTTTGGTTATTTTATTTTTATAATTTTATACATTCCAGATACATGTCTGTATAGGTATCTATAATAATAAATTGTTTTTTCTTCAGTTTATTGTTTTTTATTTGAAAAAATTTGCCATTTTAAGAGCCGTTCAAAGCCTACCCCATTCTGTTCAATTCTACCCCAGTCTGGGGTAGAATTGAACAAAAATGAACTTCTCGATAAGAGCTCTAAATATAATTTTATATAAACAGTTAGTTTTACAAATATACTTCAAAGTACTAACTAAACCTCTTTTTATTGTTTGCAATAAAAATAAGATATACAGGGCTTCCAGAATAAAAAATATTTTAATACAAACAAAAATTGTTCAAACCCTCCATCCTCTCCCCTACTGATGACTAATAATATTTATTGCCTCACAGACCCAGACTTAACCACGATTAAAAACTGTGTCTCCACCGCAAATCTAGCCCGGGACCGAAGCCTTACCAATTGTGCCACGGCGGAAATTCTGTCTGGGCTTCCTGGGTTCGATCACCATCAAAGAAGAAATTTATTTATATTCATTTCTCACGCAAATTTTTCACTGGTAAGTTGGAAGGAATTGCCATATAGCAAAAACACTTGCGCAGGGTGCAGGGAAGTGTTTATTATCGTTTAAGAGAATTAAATTCTCTTAATGAAGCCAAGACGCGTGTATGAAGGAACATTTTGTATGGTGTAATGGACTTTTTATAATTCAAAAACACCAACTTAGAGGCTTCGAAGCATAAATGTTCTACATACATATATATGGATGAAATAAGAATTCGAACTGGAACATTTTGTACGTTTTTGTGTGTCTGTACCCCTTATAACTTTGATCCGCTTAATTCGCACAACTTTTCATAATACATATATAGATAGTTACAGGCCTACAAAACTTTTATATTCAGAATTTTGAATTTTTGTTTCAGACAGAGTTTATCAACTATTACATGTTTACTTTATTTTTTCCATATATCTCAAAAAGCTTATAAGCTATAATTGGTATACATATAGACAATTACAAAATCTCAAGTTTTTTTTTCAAAAACAAATTAGTTTATTAAACATTTTTTTATGATAAATTTGTGTTTAACTGCCTATATTTCCAAAGTTTTTAAATATATCGAACAAAGCTGAAACACCCTAACCAGATAATTTAAATTGCTACAAAAATGTTAAATTGTAGTAGGTCCATTACAAACTTTTTTTAAATTTTTTTATAAAAATTGAATTTAGTGACGACATCGTTTCATACAATTTGTAAGGCAGTAAACACTATACAATATCTCACTCAATAGTTTAATACCTACTTAATCTACATACAAACATCATCATGCTGTTTTATATTCTGGATAGGAAAAACAGACTGACTTCCATAATATCGTATCCTTACATACATTCCTACATCTTTTATATACAGAACAAAATATCTTAAAATATTTATTAATTTGTGTTTAAGTGTTAATAGTTTGGTACGTATACTTAAACTATGCATACAATCGCCATCGAAAGTTGGATCTCATGTGTTACATGCAACTAGTTATTATTTATATGCGAATGAAATACATATACAGTTATTTCATGTGAAGACCATGTGATTGACATTACCAAAAACATGAACGGGACGGTAAAAAAACTGCTATTTGCTAAGACTAAAATTTTTTCTTCCTTTTTGCATAATTGAGATGTCACCAGAACGTGGCAACTTGTCATTGGGTGCGTGTTACATAAATATTTAACATAGTACCTCTTAATTGCCCGAGAAGCAATATTAATTATTTAAATTATTGATTACATTATGATTCATGAGGGTTTTCAAAAGTCTCCTTAGAACCACGGAGATGAAGACTCTACGACCCATCGCAGGAGTAATCCTCCGTGATCAAATGAGGAGCTCCGAAATAAGGAAAATTTGTGATGTTGAGGATGTGGTACGATGGGGTAGAACAAGAAGACGTTTCTGGAGAGACCACGTGAGGAGAGCAAGCTCAGACTGAGTAGTGAGGATATCAGCTGATGAACATCCTACAGGTAGCAGACCTCCAGGAAGACCACCCAAACGATGGAGGGACAGCTGGACGTCCTCCTCCCAGGAGCAGGTGCCGAGAACTACAGGACATAGTCCTAGCTGACGAAGAAGAAGAAGAAGAAGAAGAGGGTTTTCATGTATATACCATATTGTATCTTATAATCTTTTTCGTGAATTTCAAGTGATCTTTCTTTCAAGTAAGGTACAATAATACTGTTATAGTCTATTTCACAAAAGTTTTACATTTAAATTTTCATTCGAGAAAATGCTTACTTAATGTAATTTATCTTTGTTATATTTTCCCAGAATATATTATGAGAGCTTCTGGAGCCTTGTTTGCGCTATTGTTGTATACATATTTGTTTTCCAAGTGTTGAAATCTCATAATAACACAGACTATACAAAATCCTTTTATAAGAAAACATGTGTCAAATTCATTAGATTTAATTTTTTGATCGAAAGTTCTTAATGATATTCCATTAAAATTTCTTAAATTTTTTTGATAAACATTAAAAATAAAAAAAAAACGTTTATTACTTAATTACACTGTTTATTTAGACTACAACCTACAACCGGTTTCGTGCTAAGTACGTCATTTTCAAGTAGTGGAAACTACCTGAAAATGCCCTTAGTACGAAACCGGTTGAAGGCTGTAGTCTAAATAAACAGTGGGATTAAGTAATAAACGTTTTTTTATTTAAAATATTTATTAAAAAAAATTAAGAAATGTCACATTCAAAAAATCTTTCATATAAAAAACAGACTTTACTTCAAAAGTGTGTCAAGAGAGAAAAAAATGTGGCGTTCAGTGCTATATGCCTTCCCCATGACGGACATGGCGTGATGGTATGTTTATACAATAATACGTGTTACATAGATTGCAGGCACCTGGAAATTGAAGACTTTGATGATTGATGAGTGCTATCGACAAAACTTATACTTCTAAAGCACTCCATTTCTATTAAAAAATCAGATGATATGGTAAAGAGTTACTATGCTGAATTAAAAATTAAAGAATGTGATGATTTTTTCGTGGATCCAATGACTAGATCTTGACATCATTGTAATCGGAGGATACTCCCTTTCTAATTAAAAAAAATTTAAATTTAATTTCGATATATATAGATGTAATGAAAATTTTAATTCACTAGTATTTTTTTTTTCTAATTATTTACAAGAGGTGTCAATACTTGTGCTGTAATATGAAAAAAAAAAATATGACGATAATTATAAACCGTGGCCAACACTCAACTCTCAATTACAATAATAGTAAATCTAATATATTTTTTTTAATTGCATATTCGCAAACATTGATTTTTTTCCCTGTCGGGAGTCAAACAATATTTTTATTGACAAACTTTTTAACATCTCAATAGAGACGAAATTAGGGTATTATAGAAGGACCAGAGACTCGAGGCACCTACAGGGCTTCCGACCTGTCATCGGCTGGTTTAAGTGATCACTTTATGCGCTTGCGCAACGTAAACCAATTATGCCAGCCGATAACAGGTCGTAAGTCCTGTAGGTGCCCTGAGTTCCTGGTCCTTCTATAATAACATTGTATCTATTGAGATATTAAAAAATTTGTCAATAATAATACTTTTTTACCATTTTTATATCGAAAACACAATTTAAAAAAAACTATAGTCAGTTTTCTAGGTCGTGAGTGCATTTTTTTAAAGAATAAATAGTTATCCACGCCTTAATTAACAAGTGTTATGCGTGTTTGATTTCAATATGAAGTTGATAGGATTTATGGTTTTCTTTCTATATTTTATTTTTTGCTTCTTGGATAGGTACTGTGTCAAATATCAATTTAACATGCACCCAATAACAAATTGCCATACTCTGGAAGTTAATCTAATCAAAACATTTAAAAAATATATCAAACTTAAAATTTCATACTCATAATCAAATTTAACACTTAGTATACTGACACATTTATATATACAATTTCAGACATCATTCACACAATATCTCACCATAATAATATAACTATTCCTAATGTATCTTAATATACTACAATAACTTCAGCGACAACCTGTAATTGGCTTTATTATTAATCAAATCATCTTTATTTTATATTTTTTTTTTTTTAACATGTCTACGTAGGGGACGCCAGCTATTAGGATTTGGGTCCATTTTACTCTTCCGAAGAAGCGCACTACGTAGCGTTGGGAGGGGTTTGCAATCTAGAAAAGAGTTTATTAATTCGGATTTTAAAAAGACCCGGGTTGTACGAAGGTGGAAACACAGAATTCGGAAGATCGTTCCACAGTCGGGCTGCTGTGTTAATAAAGGAGTTCGAGAAGCGACTTGTTCGTATATGTTGAAGGTCCACTGTGAATGGATGCTGCGATTGAGTGAAGCGAGTGACTCTGTTGCGAGTGGGTGGAGGAGGGACCAAAGATGCAAGTTCTTCTGAGCAATAATTTATTATATGCTGTATACAGCATATAATAATTTATTATATGCTGTATGTTATCCTCTAAATAAAATAAAATAAAATAAAATATTCGTTTCGCAGATCCAGAAAGGAAATATAATTAAAAACTGTGTTTCCACCGGGAATCGAACCCAGGACCTCGCTCTGGAGTCATATATCTAACAATCTTAACTACAAAGGCCGACTGTAATGAAATACTAAATTAAAGATAGGTATAAATATTTTCTGTAAAGATTATCAAATTCACTCACGCACGTTAGGAAGCGTTTACAGATCCAAGGTATGGGGGGTGCCGCTCTATATAAGTTCAAAGTTGTTGTGTTATTAAAAAGTGACTCGACACAGATCCTTGACAGGGCAGCTTCCTCCTCAGTTGGATATTGCTGACTTACCTCTCTCCGTTCTTCTCCTCTCCTTTGAAGAACCCAATGCCTCCATCCCCACCTCGCAGCACTACAGACCTCATAAGAGGATCTCCTACACAGAGACGGATCTTCATCACGAGCCGGAAAAAATATTCGATACAACGTTTGGTTGCAAAAATGTAATGTGACTAAATCAATTAGGGATTACTTTTTCTTCTTAATTTTATGATAAATTTATTCTGTGTGACAGAGACTATGCATCCTAAGATGATCCAACTGAACATCCATCTTTTTATTGGTCTTTCTTGTAAATGGCTTTCAGAGGAGATTTTATTTATATTTTATTTTAGGATTAAGAAGATTACTTATTGAATATGAGACACTGTACACTGTCCAGTGTATATTAGACATAGGACAAATTTTGCTATCTTCAAAGATTGATAATGTATTCTCCTAAACTCTATTGAAATCGTACACATTCTTTTGACAAAAATTAGAACATGAAAAAATATTCAATTTAAAAAAAAATTAGGCTGTTTTTCTTTAAATGATGCTTTTTATTCATTTTTCTATCAGTATAAGAGCAATTTGAAAGTTGTGACATATATTCTTATCCTTAATGATAAGTTGAGTTTTGTCTATGGAAACTTATTGGCCCTCTGAAAAATATTGAAGAATGACATAATCCCATTATAATTTATTAAAGAACAGTGACGTTGTCCAAAATGCTGCCAAGCAGGGCATGTCGCCCAAACCACTGACTACAGATGAACTAAGAGTGTTGGAATTGCGACATGGAACGGCCAAAAGAAGTGTTGGAGGCCATAAGTACTGAATGCTGTATATAGGTGGATGGATGCGGTTTGCCCAGGATAGGTAGCTGGACGAAGGAAGACTGGCAAAGAAGAAGAGGAACTGTACAGTTAAGAATGTGTAGGATGCCAAACATTTTACAGAAAAAAATAATCAATAGGTATATAACTAGTGATACAAAAAATAATTAAACACTTGTAATATAGCAAAATTATCAATATTATCGGCATTATGGACAACCGCCACATTGTGCTAAATAAATACAAGAATACTTTTATATTTTTCTCCTTATTTTTATTGACAAACTTTTTTAACATCTCAATTGAGACGAAGTTGGGATATTATAGAAGAACCAGGAACTCAAGGCACCTACAGGGCTTACGACCTGTCATTGGCTGGTTCACGTGCTCACTTTATGCGCTTGCGCAACTTTCACCAATTATGCCTTCTTATTGAGTTCCCTTATCAATGCAATTTTCGAAAGTTCTATATATTTGAAAAATGTGTAAAAATTCACCTGAAAATAAGGAATTATACTATTGCCATCTATGAAGTAACGAATAAACCTTTTGTGTAACGCCATCTATTGAGAAATTAGTTTATTTCTAAACAATGAAAGCAACAGTCCTTATGAATGAGGTGACGGTGTCTTCCTGGTTCTTCTATAATATCCCAACTTCGTCTCTATTGAGATGCTAAAAAAGTTTGTCAATAAAAATATCATTTGACTCCCTTCCGACAGCGAAAAAATCCAATGTTTGCGTATATGCAATTAAAAAAATATTCGATTTTTATCCTAATTATATTAGTAGGGAAGAGTTAAGCGTTGGCCACAATCGAAATATTTTTTTATCTAAAACCGATCCTGTACTTCATAAAAAGCCTCTTGCTTTTTTCGAAAGAAACGTTCACTTGACAAGGTGGAGTAGCCTCAGCCGCGTGCGTTGTTCAGATTGTGGATTTATTCGCCTGTAAAATGTTTTGGAGTAGATGGGGATCTAAAGAACCATCGTTAGAAAATCTGACCTGGATAGAGCAAGCTCGGTGGATGTACATATTTGACTTGTTTCTGCCCGCTCTCCGAAGCCAGGATACAGTATTTTAAAGGTTTAATCTCAACATTGAAAAAGCACGACCAGAAAGAGACTCCATTCAAAATGAATGTATATAAAACTCCTTTTGATGCTTTTTGAATAATCGAAGAATTATGGAATTAAGAGATAAGAGATATTAAAATTTTCCCTTGGCTAAATTTGACTTTAAATCTTCAAAGGAAGTGCATGAGATTTAAAGTACATACATACAAAACATAAATTCTGTAGCTTTCATTGTTAACAAACCAAACCTTTTTCTTAATAGATGGCCTTACAAAAAAAATCACAGAGTTTTCGGCTAATTGTCAAACGAACAGATTTTCATGATTAAGATATTTTTCATTATTAAGCTATCAAAAATTGGATTGATAAGGAGCTCAGTTGGTGAGCGTTGCGCAAACGTATATAGTGATCACGTAAACCAGCCGATGACAGGTCGTAGGCACTATAGGTGCCTTGAGTTCTGGTTGTCCTATAATATTTCAACTTCGTTTCTATATGTTAAAAAAATTTCATAAAAAATACAAGTATAATGTTTAATTTCGAGACTCATTAGATTACTGCATGGTTTATAGGGGATTTATGATTAAATCAATTTTTTAAATTTTAATGGATGGTGCTTCCACATTTTTCAATTATCATTTTCAGGTGTTTCCAAAGATCCTTGTTGGTAAAAGAAAATACAACGGTCAATAACATCTCACATAGTTCAACAATGAGGTTCACTGCACATTCAATTTCCAGAGCCCAAAATTTCAGAATATATAGATAATTATAGGTCTACAAAACTTTTATACTCAGAATTTTGAATTTTAGTTTCAGTCAGGGGGTTATTAACAATGAATACTTAACTTTATTTTTCCATATATCTCAAAAACCATAAAAGCTAGAACGCTGAAAATTGGTATGAATATAAATCTCAAATTATTTTATTCAAAATGTTTCAGTGTTTTTCAAACATTGTTTTATGATAAATTTATGTTATTAACTGCCTATGTTTCCAAATTTTTTTAAAATATCGAAAAAAGTCGAAATACCCCCAACTAGAAACATTAATTATCTATACCAAATATGATATTGTAGAAGTACATCTCAAACTTTTTTTAACTATCTTTATAAAAATTGAATTTAGTGACGACATCGTTTCATACAATTTGTAAGGCAGTAAACACTACAGAATATCTCACTCAATAGTTTGATACTTACTTATTCTCCAAACATACATACATACCATCATGCTATTTTCATATTCTGGGTAAGAAAAACAGATTGACCTCCAGACTATTATATCCTGAAAAACATACCTACATGTTTTGTATAGAAAACAAAAAATCATTAAATGTTTTTTAATTTGTGTTAAGTTTTATACGTATTCATCAATTATACATATTATCGCCATCGACAGTTGGATCTCATGTGTTACATGTAACTAGTTTTAAGAATTTTAGTATTGATTCGTCTGTGGAAATATAGTGTACCGAAATTTATATTTATTTATTTTATTATGGTTCAAAGTCTTATTTATTTTTACAATTTATATTTCTACAATTTATATTTTTACAAGGTTTGTCTAGTTTTTCCAACTCACTACTCAAATCTTTTGTTTTCATTTTTCTTGGGTTCTTATTTTCAAAATATTTCTATTTAAATTTTCAATTTAAATAGAAATAGTACTTAATTTCATAACACTGCCTCCCTCTTAGTTCAGTTCGTCCCGAACAGAATTCTCTAGATGAATAAATCGGCATTTTGAACCTTCTCTACAGTGAGATGCTTTGAAAAAGTAACATGGTACACTTTTTTTTATATTTTTACTGTATCTTGGATTATAGCAGCAAACTAGAACATTAATTCCAGTATTATGAAAAATCTCTTCTATCATATTCCGAACCACTTTCCAATCCATACCATCACTGATCTTTGGAATGCCGAGCTTCATAAGATTCAACTGTAACATTTGATCCCGCATACTTCGTAGACAGTTCCACATCTGAGCATACTCTGCTCGTTCCTCAGACGTTTCCTTATTCGTCATGTAGAATAAATGCTGTTTTCCATGCTGTGAATGGACCGCTTCTCCAATCTTCAGATTCTTGGCTTTTAGCTCATATAACATCCCATACTTTCTCATGATAACTTTGGCTATACCACTAGTCATCTTCATGTCTTGAGCCACACAGTAAGCTAAAACATTATCTTCTGGGATATCGAAGAGGTCTTGCTCAATTTCCACAGTCACACCATGGCGAGTGCGTCGATAAGGAGTCATCATGAATTCCTCGAAGGTCTTTTCTTCACTTTGGACATTGCAAACTTGAGCAACTGGATTTTTTTCCTCATCCTTGTTATCACCTAAAAAGGGAGCCAGGCGATTGAAATGTACCACTCTTGGCTTCCCATTTGGTTTTCTTCGTATACGATAAACCACATCATTAATCCTTTTGATCACTTCATACGGTCCTTCCCAGGATTTCTGAAGCTTTGGTGAGTAGCCTCGTCGTCGTTGTGGATTAAATAACCAAACCAAGTCTCCAGCCTGATAACCACCTTCCACAGCTTTAATGTCGTATCGCTCCTTCATCTTGTCACTAGCTACTTGAATATTGGACCGTACACGGTCATGTATAGCATTCATTTTCCTCCGAAGATCTGACACATAATCTTCTCCAACTAGATCTTCTCCAGGCTTAGATCCATACTGCAGGTCGCAAGGTAACCGTAACTCACGGCCAAAAATCACACTTGCCGGTGTTTGCCCTGTTGTCTCATGAATTGCTGCTCGATAAGCTAATAAGAACAAGTGGATGTATTCGTCCCAATCCTTCTGGTGATCGGACACTGCTTTTGACAAAAATCTTCCAATTGTTCGATTCATTCGCTCCACCATTCCATCCGACTGTGGATGCAAAGCAGTTGTTCTCGTCTTTCGAATTCCTAATGCTTCACAAATTCCCTGGAATACGGCTGATTCAAAGTTTCTTCCCTGGTCCGAGTGTAACTCCAATGGTACTCCAAAACGACTTATCAGTTCCCTTACCAAGACTTCAGCAACAGTGGTAGCTTCTTGATTCGGTAGTGCATAGGCTTCTGTCCATTTACTAAAATAGTCCATTGCTACCAGAATATATTTATTCCCTCTTTCCGTTGTGGGAAACGGCCCCGCTATGTCAATGGCTATCCTTTCAAATGGGCTACCAACATTATACTGCCTCATTGGCGCACGCCTTCGTTTCTGAGGTCCGTTTGAAGTGGCACAAGTTACACATCTTCTACACCAATCTTTTACATCTCCATTGTAATTGACCCAATAAAAACGTTGACGAATTTTTTCTGTGGTTTTTTTAACTCCCAAGTGTCCCCCAGACACATCATTGTGAAGCAGTTTAAGAACTTCAGGAATTCTCTTCCTTGGAATCAATAGTTGTTGTCTCTGCTGTGTTCCATCTTCATTCTCCAATACACGCTTTAACAACCCATTTTCCACGACAATGGATTGCCACTGAGCCCAGTATGACTTAATATTTGGAGATAGTGAAGCTATTTCTTCCCATAAAGGTCTTTGATCATTTTCCTTCCACTGCATTACAAACTTGAGATCTGGGTCTTCCAATTGGTCTGCTCGTATTTCATCATCTTGCCAAAAATTGTCAACGACCGTGGTTCTACAAGCTATAAAAAACTTTTCCTCAGCCTTATTACAGTGCTGGCAATCCTCTGGACATGGTCGCCTTGACAGTGCATCGGCATTTCTATGATGAAGTCCGGCTCGATGTTCAGAATCATAGTCATATTCTTGCAATCTCTCTATCCATCTTGCCACTTGACCTTCAGGATTCTTGAATCGCAAAAGCCACACAAGTGCCGAGTGATCTGTCCTTAAAAGAAATTTCCGTCCATATAAATACTTGCGAAAGTGCTCAACTGACTTGATAACAGCAAGCAATTCTCTTCGTGTTACACAGTAATTGCGTTCTGGTTTCGACAATACTTTACTGAAGTAAGCAATCACGCGTTCTGCCCCATCTTGTACTTGGGAGAGCACACTTCCGATACCAACGTTACTTGCATCTGTATCCAGAATAAACATTCCTTCAGCTCGAGGATAACTCAAAACCGGAGAATTAATTAGAACCTGTTTTAATTCTTCAAATGCATGTTGGCACTTGAAATCCCATATGAATTCACTGCTTTCCTCCGTGAGTTTTGTCAGTGGCTTTGCGATGTCAGCAAAGCCTGGAACAAATCGTCGATAGTAGGTACTCAGACCCAAAAAGCTTCTTACTTCATTTTTGTCTTTAAGTACTGGCCAATCTCGAACAGCTTTAATCTTCTCAGGATCTACTGCTACTCCCTCCTCAGAGACAACATGACCTAGATAGTTGACTTGCTTTCGGAACAATATACATTTCTTGCAATTGAGTTTAAGGTTGGCCAACCTCAATCGTGAAAATACCTGTTCCAAATTTCCTAAATGTTCTTCAAAACGCTTCCCAAGTACGATGATGTCATCTAAGTATACCAAACAGGTCTCCCACGATAATCCTCTTAGCACACTTTCCATTAGTCGTTCAAACGTAGCCGGTGCATTGCAAAGTCCAAATGGCATCACTTTGAATTGCCACAATCCACTTCCAACAGAAAACGCCGTTTTTTCTCTATCTTTGGGTTCCAATCCAACCTGCCAATAACCACTCTTTAGATCCAAAGTTGAGAAGATCTTACAACCAGCCAATGTATCTAGGGTGTCATCGATTCGAGGCAGTGGATAACTATCCTTCTTAGTTACATTATTCAATAAGCGAAAGTCCACACAGAACCGAGTTGAGCCATCTTTTTTTTTAACTAACACTACTGGTGAACACCATGGGCTGCTTGATGGTTCAATAACGCTATCCCTTTCCATGTCTTGAATAATTTGATCTGCTTCCGCCCGCTTTGCTAATGGTAGCCTTCTAGGTAATTGGCGGATAGGCCTTGCGTCACCCGTATCTATTTGATGTTGAACAACATTGGTTCTTCCTTTAGAAAGACTCGCATTCTCAAAAACATCTTGATAATGAGCAATGAGGTATCTAATTTGTTTGCTTTGTTCTTTGGTAAGTTCCTTACAAGCATCTTTTACAAAGTCTTCAAGATGTTTTGGTACATCCTCTGAAGAAACTTGTGCGATGCAGGCATTTTGTGTTACTGATGAAACTGATGAACACACACTTAAATAAGCTCCTTTTTTGACAGTTACTGGATATTCATTTATGTTCATTAATCTGACTAAAATTTCCTTTTGGTTTTGAATCAGTGCTCTTGCAATTAATACTCCTTTTCCTGCTTCATTGTTGGCGTTGGACTCCACAACCAAAACATGTCCATTCGGGATAACACAGTCTAAATTGACTCGTACTAACATCTCACTTTGTTTTGGAATAGTTACAACATCCGCTGCAAGAACACGTGTAGAAAATTCCTCACGCTCTTGCACGAGAACATCTTCATCTCCAATTTTCAAAGATCGCCTCTTTAGATCCAACTGGAATCCATATTTCGCCATTATGTCCATTCCGAGAATAACTTCCTCCTCTATATTCGCCACTAGCACCTGATGATCGAAGATAGAACTACCAATTTGAAAGTTGGCATATGTCTCACCACATATAGATGCCGACTCCCCAGTAGCTGTTCGTAATGTCCATTTAGTTGGTGTAATACACTTTTTGTTATAAAGCAAATCTGGTCTCATGATTGTCATCGTTGCTCCAGTATCCAGCAAAAGTTTCAAATTCTTTCCATTTACTTTGCCATTTATAAACATACTGGTATCTCGACCACTGAATGATGCAACAACTGCAGATCTCTTTGAGGCATTGGTAATGTAGGTCAACAGTTGCCCCTTCCCATCAACCCTTTTTAGTTTTCCTGTGGCTGTTGCTGTTGCGTTGTTGCTTCATTTGGACACCGATTACGTAGATGTCCAGCTCGTCCACAACCCCACACCTGACACCAAATGTACCGAAATTTATATTTATTTATTTTATTATGGTTCAAAGTCTTATTTATTTTTACAATTTATATTTCTACAATTTATATTTTTACAAGGTTTGTCTAGTTTTTCCAACTCACTACTCAAATCTTTTGTTTTCATTTTTCTTGGGTTCTTATTTTCAAAATATTTCTATTTAAATTTTCAATTTAAATAGAAATAGTACTTAATTTCATAACAATAGGAATAATATAAATAAGTACCTAAATGAGTAAAAAGCAATTTGTTTAATGGATCATGAATGTATTACGATGGTGTATATTTATAGGTGTAAATTGTAAAGTGGGGTGGTTGAATGGTGGTGTATCTTTAACAATAAAGGATAGTTAGGTTGACGAGGGATTTTCATATTGTTTCGCGAAATACTTAACACAGAAGAATTTTCCGTTGGGCAACATCTTTGAACATTTTTGCTAACAATAATTTGTCTTTGTCACGAGGGAATGTCATAACCACAGCGAGAAAATTTTCCAAGTATTTATGGCGTGTGTTTTTAGATATGTTTACAGTACAAACAAAACACATGTTTACATTGTGATATTATTCAAGGCAGTAGGGAGTGTTTGTCATAATATTATTGTAGCAATCTATTTATTTATTTATAAACAAAAACCAAACTATTTTCATCTGTAATATTTACTTACGTGTAATATAATGTGCACATAGGCGAGTATTTTACCACAAGACAATTTCTTCCAACCAACCCGAGCAACGTGAAGTCTCAAGAGTTTATTCAAGTGAATTAATCATTCTTTAGTTAATTTTATTAAAGTTTATTTTGATGTTGTGAGAGATAAAACCATAGAGCAGAAACGAATGAATATCTATGGAAAACTAATCAGCTAGTTAGCTTGTATATTATATCAATATGAAGTCAATTGAAAGGAAAAAGAAAGAGATTGCTTAGTAGAGATCATCTCAGACGGTTTTTTTTTCTTCATTTTCACTCTTCATTTTTCATAATTCCCTCAACCGGCGGAATCAAAACCCTCGAGATTTCCCATATCATGGATATAATTATCATATGGAGTTCTTTGACATCTAAAGATATTATGGAACTCCATATAATAATTATATCCATGATATGGGTAATCGTGAGGGTTTTGATTTCGCCGGTTGGACGAGACTGGCCCCCCTGAGCACAAAATGAAGCATAAGTGCCGAATTAATTCATTAGTGAACTGATCCAACATAAAGGTAGAATCAGACAGTTCAGAATCTGGTGCTTTTGCATTTCTGTTTTCATCTATTTCAAAATAAATTATTGGGAAGCCAGCAAGTAAACCCAAACTATGAAACACATATTAACGCAATAGAAAATCTCCAAAATAAAATGTCTCATAATTCAATTTTCGTAAATAATTACATTTCTCAAACTATTATTAATTCTATTACATAATTTACCAACATTAGCTATACCACTATGCTATGTTTTGCTATGTTTGGTCCGTCCTGTTGTATGGTTGCGAAACTTGGACGCTTAAAGTTTATACAATGAACCGGTTAGAAGCATTTGAAATGTGGATTCATCGAAGAATGCTTCGAATACCGTGGACAGATTTAATATCCAACGTACAAGTTTTGCGTCAAGCACATACGAGCAGAGAACTCCTGACAAATCTAAAAATTCGTAAGATATCATATTTGGGCCACATTCTGCGAGGAGAAAAGTATAAATTGTTGCAACTGATAATACAAGGCAAGATTGAGGGTCATCGTGGAGTAGGGAGAAGGCAGATGTCTTGGCTGCACAATATCCGACAGTGGACTGGAATAACGCAGGTAGGAGAGCTGGTCCGAATGGCGCAGGACAGAGAGGCATTCTCCAGAGTGATCGCCAACGTCGGGGGGACCTGATACGGCACGCAGAGAAAAAGAAGCTACACCACAACTGTTTAGGATATTTCATAAATGTAATGCAAAGTAATTTGTACAGTTGTAAATAAACCGATTTCTATAAGTAAAAGATACAACTCTATGTTTACCAGTTGATAAGGGGCTAGTCAGCAGAAACGATCGTCCTATTTTAAGGGAAATATATATGTAGAAACATAATCATTTTTGTTTGATTAAAAATTACCTAGTGTGACTTCATAGCATGCAAAAAATAACGATGCTACTATTTTGTAGGATTATTGTTTTAGTAAATGAAATTAGAAAAAAGGGATAATGTATAATGTAGAGATGAATAATAATATATCATGTCAGATGCTGTTGCAAGTCACAAAATAGATTATCCTAACGTCCAGCACTGCATAGGTAGTATTGGTACAGTCCGCTGTACACCACAATATCCTACACAATCCATCATACGTTATACTGCAACTGAACTGACAGCCTCTAACTCTTTTTATTTCTGGTTACACAATTCAGGAAGATGATGCATCACGTTTTGTCGCAAATGGAATCTCCTACGAATTACACAAGTAAACTGAAAATCTTTGTTTATATGTATTCCCAACGTGCTCACCACATTTGGAGTGAAATATCATCCGTGTTTACACTTGGTCAAAATTCATACTGCCCCAAGCCTTCTAAAACTAAATTTAAAACAAACAAACCGCATAATAAAGTGTTTTACTCTCATGGCTAGTTTCAGCAGCCGGTTGTTTTGTAGTTATTCTTCTTTTTCTTCTCCCTATGCCACGTTTAATCCCCCCGACATCGGCTACTACTCTGACATAGACATCTCTGTCTTGAGCTAACCGGAAAAGCTTTTCCACTATATAGATACTTATAGATATATTTGTGGCTCTAAGGACAAGCGTCTGCCGTCAGACAGGTCAAGGGACGGATGTCAGAAATACGCGTGCGCACAAATATTTAACTGAATAAATAAAAAAATCCTAACCTCAAATGGCAAAGTTGTTGATAGAATTTTTCCTGTGGCCAATTTCCATTTAATTTATTAAGCAACTCGCTCACGCGAGTCGCTATAATTATTAAAGACCAACTGAGCCTAACCAAAAAATTGAGGGGAATGGGACACATCATATTATTATTTCGCTGTCGTATTTAATTTCGTCCCGTATAATTTTTGTGCGCTTGCGTATTTCCGTCCCTAAATTTTTCTAGAGCCAGACGCTAGTGCTCTGACGCAACAGCATAGAATAGTGCTTCCACTTGGTATTATTATCATCGTTTTTTTTACGGCGCTGGCCGATTTAATAACTATATTAATAACAATTAAGCACTACAAATGATAACACTCAATTATTATTATTACCGTTATACACTTCCTCAAAAGAATAATTAACAGATGAATGCTTAAATTATAAATTATTACAACACAACAAAAATTATTAAAGTTTGAAAACAGGTTTTCACAAAAGGGTTATAAATTTTAAAAAATTTGAAAAACATGATATCGCGGCAAAGAATTAGTAATCTTTCGATTGATACTAATAAATGAATTCTACGCTTTTTAATATCCGAGTGTTATGTACCGAAATCTGCGTAAAAATGTGCTTTTTCAAAATTTGCGATGGCAGCTCGTTAATAGAACAAAATAAAATGCAACAAACTAACGCATCATCAACCTTTCAATTGGGAATAGTTCACCCATCCAGATACTTAACATATCAAGAGATTAGGCTCTGAGGATTATTATTATAGTATCGGAATCGAATTCGGGTTCTTAGATTAGCAGTCAGATTCATAACCAACTGAGCCACGAAGGCCGACGATTTTAATAATACTTAATTGTTTCTTTTTGTATTTTTAATTTCAAAATGACCTTTTTATATTCCTGTAAAAAAATAATAAATAAACAATAAAATAAAATAAGTAAATTATTTTGGTGAATATTCATGTTTTAGATAAGTTTTGTCAGGAAAGTGAGAATTTTGAAACAAAATGAATATTAAGAATATGTAGAGATGTTAGTTGACAAAATATATGGAGGTAGATTGTCGTGATGTTAAAAGTTTGGTCCAGAAAGGTGAATGTAGGTAAAGTAAGATGAGGTTAGGTGAGGTGAGGTATGTAGCGAGAGAATAGGACTCCATATTTCAGTTGACAGCTTAAAGTTTGTTCTCTAAAGAGGTAGGCAAAGGGGTAAAATATTGCAGGCGTCATACAGACACCAAATCTCGACACCGAATCTATACATTTTATACATACTGTGTACAAAACTATACATGGTGTCTTCATTTAATTCAATCACATTAAAACGCTTTAAATTCAATTTTTTATTATATAAGCCGACCGTCTTAAATAAAGATGCAAAAAATAAAAACACCAAACTACACACACAAACGAGTGTAGCCAACGCTAAACTCCTCACTAACA
Source organism: Molanna angustata (assembly GCA_963576475.1). Classification (NCBI taxonomy): domain Eukaryota; kingdom Metazoa; phylum Arthropoda; class Insecta; order Trichoptera; family Molannidae; genus Molanna; species Molanna angustata. The sequence continues at coordinate 34,195,944 of OY754977.1, forward strand.
AGTCACTCTACATATAAAGTATTCAAAGTTAGTAAAGAAATTTTTCAGCAATTTTATGAAATGAGTGTGTTTAATTATTTTTTTATTTAAATATTTGGTTATAAAAAAATGATATTTCTTCAATACCATTTTATGAAAATATTGTGTCTTATTACCAACTTGAAAATAAAATTTTCAAATTATAAGTATCCTGAGCATGGAGTCACTTTGAAATATTTGAGAGTTAAAAAAATTGAGAAGCACTATCTAAGTGAGATCTAAGTGAGTGACATACAAATTTGGAAAATTTGAATAGAATCGAATTAGTACTTTAGTCTATAATCGATTAAGTAAAATGAATATGCCGAACATAGCACATAGCACACACACAAATACATTGTGATGAAACTTACATAATACAATCTCAGCATGATACTTGTTGATTATCTGCAATAAAAAAATAACCTTAAAAATTGCGAAATCATAACACCCTTCTATATCCCCTTGGGTTAGTGAGGGGTAAAAATAATACGTAATAAACGATTAATGAAAAATAAATAGGCTACCATTTTCTAATAAGTATTTTTCACATAACTATGAAAATTGTAATCGGTGTTTTCAATTTAGTTCACAGTTCATGTTTAAAAATTAACTGTTTTTATGTCGAAAACATGCAAAAATTGAAAAGTATTACTACTGCATCTAACCGAATAACATTCAAATTTCATTAAAGCTCAGCTTAAGCGTATAGCTATATTTACTTTGTATGAAATACAAAATACAAATGGTTTCAACGCGCATTATCATCAGTTATACACAAATTCTGAAACTTACAGAACTCTAGCGGGTCGGGAATTTTATTTTAAATCGATTCCAAAATTTCAGTACAGACATATGAAGTTAAAGAAAATGTAGATATATGTATTACAAATAAAAAAATACTTGGTATATAGGTGCTCATAATAATTTTGATTCAAATTATAAAACATCCTGTACGATTTAGCGGTAAAGCTAAACCCTTGAGATGTCACGAAGGGTAAAGTGAAAGAGAGAACGAGACAGAGAAAGAGGAGTGCAGATTAAATATTTCAGCGGTTTTCATTTGTCAGCGGTTTTTCATGAAAATACTCCAACACACTATGGCTATCAGATATTCCTCACCGTGGCACACCAACACTATCCAAGAAATGGAAACTGAAAATTAACGTATGAATATTTTTGAAAATGTTGAATATTAATATAAGATTGTACTTTGAAGTTATGCTTCAATATCATAGTTGGCTAACGTGGTTCATTTAGTTATTTAGACTCCTGAAAAAAGGTCATTGCCTCAATTCCCGAATAATTATAATAGAAAAAGGTCATTGGCTCAATTCCCGAATAATTATAATAGAAAAAGGTCATTGGCTCAATTCCCGAATAATTATAATAGAAAAAGGTCATTGGCTCAATTCCCGAATAATTATAATAGAAAAAGGTCATTGGCTCAATTCCCGAATAATTATAATAGAAAAAGGTCATTGGCTCAATTCCCGAATAATTATAATAGAAAAAGGTCATTGGCTCAATTCCCGAATAATTATAATAGAAAAGGGATCATCATCATCATAAGCTTGACAGCCCTGGTTGCAATCTCTTTCTAAAGGCTTTGTTTTCCTGATTTGCAGAGTGGATACATCGTCGCTTACAGAGTCAATCCTTCGAAGTTTAGGCCTTCCTGGTCTTCTACCTACATTATTGCGGTGAGGAGAATGTGAGGCGTTTAACTGGATTGTCGTCATCCAGCCTCGATCTGGGTTGTCCTCATCCAGCGCCGACCAGCCCATCTAAGCCATCCTACCTACATAGATGGAACTGATCACATCGGGCTATCCAAAACGTTGTCGATATTACACTTTGTAATATCGACAACGCCACCATCAGTATCGCTCAGGTGACCGAAGCATAGTTCTGAGGATCCTTCTCTCGAACGCTGCAATGGATTCCTTCTGACTAACATTGATCCTAACTGCTTCTGGACACCATAGAAAAATCGTTTTGAAAACATTACTATATGACACAATTATAAGAATTCAATTGGAGCATGCGTCAGTCTTCTGGAATCCGCAATATAATATTCATATTAATAGTATAAAACGAATTCTACACGTATTTTTGAAACAATTGAAGACAAATTTGGAAATAATTACAAATATGAATTACAGAATTTACAGACAAGACGAAGGACTTAATGTACCTTTACGACAAGGCACACTTCAATTCACACCTAAACGTTCTTTTAAGAAAAAAAAAAAAACACCTACGCCGCTCGTATTCGCCACTTCACCGATGCCTGACAACATTATAACGATGCCTCACAACATAACGTCTGCCTTCGTGGCTCAGTTGGTTAGGTATATGACTGCTGATCAAAAAGTCCCAGGTTCGATTCCCGGTGGAGACAGTTTTAATTGTGTTTTCAGTCTGGATCTGTGAGACGAGAAGTATCGTAAGTCTTCAGAATGTGGCAACTCGTTATTGGATGCATGCTTAATTAATATTTGACATAGTAACTGTTAGTTGCCTGATAAGCAATATTTTGAAAGATGTTGAATATATGACACACAAAGAGTCTAAGACCCGAATGCACAGTCCTAGGTACCTAAATACTAACTCCTAACCTCACTGGAGTATTTAGTATTCTTAAGTTAGCAATTGCGTTGCAGAGACATCACTAACTAAATACTAAAAACTACGCCAAACTTAAGGTCGATGCCGTAGAATTTCACATTATTGTGTATGAAGAAAAGAGATAGATAGCTTTCTGTGGGCTTAGAAAGCTATCTATCTCTTTTCTGACATTTGACGTTTAAAATGTTTTTTTGCTATAACAACACAAACATATCGTCTGCTGACAGGAAAAAGTCACTAACTGCAACAAACATGTTTTCGAGATAATGGCTGTCAAAGTTTTTTGGCAATATTAACTCTCATAACTTCTTTAATTGTTTATAGATTGTCATGAATTTTTCAACATATATAAAAAGTAGCCTAATCTAACTATATTTGATGTTCAAATTTGACAAAAACTCATAGGAAATGAAAAAAACACAAAATTGCATATAATGAGATTTTCCTGACGGCTTATCTGTCATACTGAGTGAGATTGTATGTAATATTTCTATGTGGCAAAACTCATTATAATGCTTTCATAAAAAAAAAAATTTTAATCACTTCTTTGCAACCTGCACAAGTGGCGAGTTTATTGCCATTTTGCAATTTCTTCCAAACTTTTTGTTTGAAAGAAATTGCAAAATGGCAATAAACTCGCAAACTATTATTTCAGTACCTACCTATCATGAATATTTCAGATGTTTCAAATGAAAGGTACCTATTGTGCCCAGGACCTCTAAATTTTTTTCTTAACTTTAAAATTAATAGAAATTTAGGTATTTACTCACATTTTCAGAAGATATTCAGATCAACTTCTATTTTCTTGACTTGAAACTTCACACTAACAGCTCAATGTTACGATTTTTTTGAAATTCTACCGAATTTTCGGCATCTCGCATGGATCGCTGAATACTCTGGTATTTAATTTGACAAAATTACCAAATACATATTCAACGAAGCCGATAAAATCATCATCGACCGAAAAAATCTCGTATTTCAGTATTGAACCACTCGTAAGGTTCGTCACTATCAACCTTACTTTTTGACAATTCGCATATGTTAGTTTAGGCCGATGCGCATGCGCCAAGTATTTAGAAATGTGTCTGCAATGCAATTCTCATAGAATAACGTTGTAGCATCCTCCAGTTAGGAAGCCACGTGATCTCCTAACTTAAGCGAGCGACTGTGCAATGAAAACATGGTTAGTATTTAGGTAGGACTCTGCATTCGGACCTTAGTGATTAGTTTTTTACGCCTACCTGCTCGAATTTCAAGTTTTTATTTTATTTTATGATTACAAAGATAATACGAATACCTACACTAAATTCACGCATCCATCATCTGTTATTATTCCAAAGTTTGAATAGATTTAACAGACAAGCCTAATAACATAAGACCCGAAGAGATCAATAATGTGGCACTTGGTTCTCCTTGCCTATATCAGTTAAACTTTGTGATGATATGCATAAAATAACAAGATGATGAAAAACGGGAAATAAATATTGGGCTCTTAAGACATGACAGTTTTGGTATCTTTCTCAGTTCTTTCAATTTAATCCTTTATTTAACCAACTTCTTCGTTCGGGAGATAACTTTATTTTTTTTCCATTCAAACTTTTTTTACCGAAATTGATTAAAATTTTGTTGAAAAATTTTCCCATTGAATATGTTAAATCAAAACAACCGACGCTTTTCGCAAACAAACGACTTGAGAATGATGGGAAAAGCTCATTTCTAGACTTTATAAACAGCTCAAAATTCGAGCAGATGTAAATGAGTTTTAAATTATCTCAAGTCTTTTTTTTACTGTCTCTCTTCTAGGAAATGTTGAATCTTTCATTATCAACGGTTTCTTTCTAATTAAAATAAACAGATTAGGGTGGCATAATCTACAATCAACTCTTTTGGAGATATTATTTGTTTTTATCCAGCAATATAATTTTCAGCTTAAACAAATAATGAAGCGCTCCTTTGGAATAATACTATGTGCGCTGATGGGTTATTTGTGTGGTTTTCAACCAAGTTGTATTTACAAAGTTAACTTCAAAAAGCAAAATTACTTAAGCTATGTAAATAATTAAACAAACAATCACAATACAACTATAAATAATAATAGAGACAAGGATGAGAAGTTACAAAACAGTGGAATTTATCACTTAGAAGAGTATGTAATAGAACGATATAACGACATAAGGAGAGAATGCAAGATAAAGAAGAGTATTATAAGCAAAATGGAAGTGAATTCCTTGAGGTGGTTTGGATATATTGAAAGAATGAATGATGAACGACTGACCAAAAACATATACATGCGTGTAGGAGATGGAGTGAATAGCAGAGGCTATCCCAGAAAGGGATGGCATGACCATGTGAATGATATTCTGAAAGAAGAAAATATAAGAAGCTTTAAAAATCGACGAACATGCAGGTATGAGTCGATGCATGGATGTAAAGGAAGCTAGGAATGTGTGCAAAAATAGAGTATGGCGGTCAGTTCTCTCGGCTTACCCCGTAAGGGATATGGCGATATGGTATGTATGTTTGTATCAAAATAAAAAGGAGTCACTACAAATGCTTATCAATTTAGCAAATTGATCATACATATTCACCAACATTTAAACCGATGGATTAGAAATGTTCCTTCCGTTGTTGGTAAATATATTAAGATTAACTTTAAACTATTTCACTTATTACTAATTATCTGTAGCATTAGTTTTAACTACACTTAAAAGTGAACAATAAGCCAATAAATAAAATCGCAGGTAGCCCAATTTTAAATATATTTCCATTAACATTTGACCATAATAATATACCGTCACCCCCTATAGTTACCACTTTCATCTCTCCAGTCACCTCCACCACCCCTTCAGATACCCTCCCACACCCTATCCACAATGTACAGCCTGCCTACCCTACATATGCAACTTAAATTTTATCACAGTTAGTTTGTAAATGAACTCCAGACGAAGGAGAGGTACTTTCCGAAACCGATCGAGTTATCGACGGAGTTAAGTGTGCAACATAAATTTAATTATTTTTTTATTATTTTTCATCATCTTCTTCTTCATCGAGAATTAGGTCATTTGACCTATGAAAGTGGAGTGTTCTACATTAAAATTTTGTTATAATTTTAATGAAGAATTTCGGGGTAGGTAGGTACCCAGTGCCTATTATTGATATATTTTGCAATGGTTTATGAAAGGGGACGTTTTGCACATATACAAACTATAGATTTTCATTATAATAATACCAGATCTAGCAAACGACATTACAACGCGAAGTTTGCAAATTTTATATGAATCGATGTGAGGCTTATTTCCGCGGGATTTTTGACAACTTGTTTGGCAGACCACGTCGTTTTTCTATAGAGAATAACGACTAATGTGAATTGTTTTCGGATTTATTTGTCGAAAAAAACACTTTGTTCGTAAAAATTTATGAGAAAAGTTAAAAAACGTCAAACGCGCGATACACTATGGCTCACTTATTGCACGGAGTACCTACTCCATCTAGTATATTATATGAAAATCTACGATACCAACAAACTCCTTTTTCTCCTGTGGTATTTATTCAAACTCGAGCTTCTGATGATTCATTTTGTATAGAGAAGATAGCTGAATAGTAATATTTTCCCCAGTACCCTCAAAAGATTCGTCTTTGAAATAAAGAACAGTTTATTTTAACATTTTTATTTTATTGCGGTAGTTTTTTGAAATTTGAATTTATTTAAAAATTTTATTGTAAAATTAGTTTGAATAATTTTATATTTTTTATTGTGAATAACTGTTCAAAATATATAGCGAAACTTAAATCCATTTTTCAAAATTCATTAACATTATTTTTTTATGTGATCTTTATTTCCTGGCTCCTTATTATCGATGCTCGTAAAGACATAACATCCTGAAATCATAATCATCCATGAAACAAATATGTATAGAGAATAGTAACATAATACCCCCTATTCAGTAACTATTGTAACTAAAATAGGAACGTTCTAAAATTGTAGATTTTAGATTTACGGTCTTATTTCAGTGTTATAAAATATCAACTTGGACTAAATGGAATAGGAACGTACCTATATTGGCCGGAATGTTCTTTAAAATTTCCTGAATTAGACGTATTTTGAATAATGATGAAAATTTAATAATTTTCATCATTATTCAAAATACGTCTAATTCAGTAACTTTTTAAGAACGTTCCGACCAAAATAGGTACGTTACTATTCCATTTAGTCCAAGTTGATATTTTATAACACTGAAATAAGACCGTAAATCTAAAATCTACAATTTTAGAACATTCCAATTTTAGTTACAATAGTTACTGAATAGGGGGTTATATTGAGGTTTAAATTTTTTTATCAGATATTTAAACCGCGTCAAATGAGCTAACCCATGTCGTTTGATTCAAACAATATTAACCTTTGGTATAGGAAAATCAATGTACATACATAATATTTACCCATTTCAAAAAAATATTTTTGTTATTGAAGCAACATGTTTTGATTTTTCCAACCCAAAAAATTATTGCAATTAAAAAAATCTTTTAAATACCTGTAAAATATACCATTTGGTGCTTATATCGAATTGCCGTTAACCGCCGTTGCCGTAACATGTTGATATTTTTAATTATCCTCACGTTGTAGTTGGTATCTGTGAGCCGGAGGACCTGAATTTTATGGTATATTGGTATATTCTAGAAAATTACTGCATCCAATACTGCTATTGAATTCACTAAGAATACAGATTATCTGACATGTAGATATTTTAATTATCCTCAAGTTGTATTTGGTATCTGTGAGCTGGACGACCTGAATTTAGGGTATATTCCAGAAAATTTATGCATCCATAAATGTTATTGAATTCACTGCGGATCCAGATTACCTAAAGTATCGAAAATCATCAAACCAATTTCTGTCAATATCGCTCTGGGCACTTTCAACCCGAGTAATTCATTTAAAAATGGTGGATATGTGACATCGTTTTCCTACTCAACAAAATTATCCTTGCGGCTACATTGGATATTATTATATTTTACGATCAATATTTGAGATTTTATATTTGTCTATATTTATACCAATTTTCAGCTTTCCAGCTTATATAGTTTCTGAGATATATGGAAAAATAAAAAAAGAATTCAAAAGTTGAATTTTTGTAGGCCTGAAACTTTCTATATATTCTAAACTATCTTTATATTTTGGGCCATGTGAATTGAGCAGATCAAAAGTTATAAGGGGGACGGACACACAGACACAAAATATTCTTCTTCAAATTCTGGATTCATATATTATATAGAACATATATGCTTCGAAGCCAGTAAGTTGGTGTTTTTGGCATGCAAAAGTCCACTACGCCATACCAAATGTTCCTTCATACACTCGTCTTGGCTTAATACTGTCGATTCAATTAGATTAATTTAATTCTCTTGAACGAATCGACAGTCATATTCAGCAAAACAATAGATGTAGATGTAGATGTAGATGTAGGTAGGATGTTTAGGACAGGACAATGGATAGGAATGGAAAATAAGAAAAGAAAATCAATCATTACGAAAACTTCATAATAAAAAGGCTGTTTTTTTTCGGTAACAGGATACCATAGCAGGTAAAAACGTTTGGATAGTATATACCCTCAAGTACTGTTACTTTCGGAGATAACAGACTTCAAAGTGTCGAAAATTGCTATATTAACTCTCAATTATAGTATAAAGTCTTCGTGGCTCAGTTGATTGGGTATCTGACTGCTGATCCAAAGGTCCCGGGTTCGATTCCCGGTGGAGACACAGTTTTTAATTGTGTTTTCAGTCTGGATCTGTGAAACGATAAATATCGTAAGTATCCAGAATGTGGCAACTTGTTATTGGGTGCTTGTTAAATTAATATGACATAGTATCTGTATCAAAAGAATAATAAAATAAATAAATAAATAAAGCGCGATTTATATTCCCTGTCTAACATTCATTGTATGTATTATGTATGTCTTTTGTTTTATGTATAAATAAGTTTGTATATAAATTTAAAAATACATAAATAATAGTAATAGTGGCAATAAATTTGTTTGCATCTGCATTAAAATTAATGTCAACAAACAAGATTTGTACTAAACAGATTTGTACTAAAGCGCAGGTAATATATTATATTACCTGGGATACGATTAGACCGTATCATTTTATGACCATCACTAGATACATACCTACTTAGGTAGTATAAGTTAATGTACATATAAATAAGAAGTTGTTCGGAAAGTCATTTCGTATTTTTTCCCTACAGGACTTTCTTGGCTATATTGTATTTTTTCATAACCAACATCACACTAAACCGTATTTTTTTATTAAAAAAAATAAGCAACGTACAATTTTTTTTTCTAAATAATATAATTACTAAGAACGACATAAGTAATTGTAACTTAATCAGCCCACCTTTGAATTCATGGTACATGTAACATGTAGGTGCTCACTCTTGTTAAATAGACAATGAATTATTCCTATCCAATGTACATAGCTCCTGTAAAGATTTCTGGGCATACAAAATATGTCCACGTGCCTGATATTTTCTAAATTATTATACGTGGTAACCCATCGGTACAGAGATGAATTCTGAGCGGCGCGTGGCGTTAGTGTTTTTTTTTGTCTAAAAAGAACGTTGGGGTGGGCCTCGTTCATCTGTTTGGTAGGTTGAAGTTAATAAATTTTCAGAAGGATTGTTCAGTCAATATTGGGGTTATTACATATAGGTACATCAAGTCTTTACTTCGTGTGTTTCAAATATATGTGTTGAATTCGTTCTATAATGTTAATATAATTATTATATTGTGGATTCCAGATGACTGACGCATGCTCCAATTGGAAAGCTACAATTGTGTAATATAGTAAGATAAATGTTTTCACTAGAGTGAATTGTTTGCACACTCTCATCGGAATTCTCAACTTTACATATGATTTCAGGGTAATTGTGCCAATATGTTAGTAATATAAGATTTAACTGTCCAGTTATATTGTCAGAATTATATATTTAGAGAATAATAAATTAATGCTTGTTTTTGAAATGGTTTGTTTACTTCAGAGCTATAGTTTTTGTTAGTTGTTTTATCAGACATGGAAAGATGGAAGCAGCATTTCCCCCATATCTTTAACTTTCTTCCATCGAAAAGATAAATATAGTGATTGCAACTAAAAAACAACTCGATGTGCATGGAAAATTTGTATTGATGTCAAACCTGTTGGCCTATTCGACGTGTTATTTAGCGGTGGTTATGAAAAAGAAAAGTCTATCTATGGAAGTGACAGTTGCCACGTGACTGAGTTTTCTTAAGTTTATGAGTTTCTTTTTCTTTCGATCGCTAAAATGACACGTTGACTAGGGGGGGAGGCCAGTTAATGCAAATTTATAAAAATAAAGCCATTTAAGCCATTGAAAACCCCCGAATAACAATCGTATCTTCGCTTAGAGATTAAACTCGTCTGATTCGGCCGTTCATTTGTAACTCCATGGTTTTATTTTCACAAAAAAAAGGAATGGCTTTTCGAACAACCAAATGGATAGACTTGTGGATATTGGATATATTCCGTTTAGCGCAAATTGTCATTTCCGGTCGGATATTACCTTCAGGCCTATTTTGCAATATTACATACCAAAGGTACAACATATCAGGAACATTGGATGAACTAGAATTTGTATGATTTAATATCATACATTTGTAATATTTGACTCGCGTTATTTATAGCTGATTTTCACGTATTCAACTTTTTCATAGAATTTTTTAACTGACAATTATTATTTGTATAAATAGATAAACATTTTTATTAAATTTGTGTATTTAATTAAATATTTATATGAAATACAAATTATTTTCGTACATATGAGAACAATCCAATTGTGAGAGGTCTTCGGTGCTCCTATCATATCTATGCTGATGATCTTCAACTTAACACAGATTTTTTAACTAATGACATAAATAATGCCATACAAACTGTGAATTCTGATCTCGACTACATAAGCAAATGGGCCACTGAAAATGGTATTCTTCTTAACCCTATCAAAACTCACGCCATTATCATAGGGAGTACAAAACTTCTGGCTAAACTTACTTCAAACACTATTCCCCATCCTGTACTCAATGGCACAGCAATACCCATTTCCAAAACAGTGAAAAATCTAGGAGTTCTCTTCAATCAACATCTTTCCTGGACTGAACAAGTCAGTGAAGTCAGCAGAAAACTTTTCTATAGTGTTCACTCTGTCAAAAAACTTCAAAAATTTCTTCCAACCAACATCAAAATAAAGCTCGCACAAACTCTCCTTCTCCCCATTCTCGATTATGCAGATATTTGCTATTTTGATCTTACTCAGGAACTTCTAAACAAATTAGATCGATTGCAAAATTGAGGCACTCGAAAAACCCCAAAAAAAATTAATTAAACAGCTGAATTTTAGGAATAGAATCCATTTGGAAAACTACAGAATTAGCCTTCAACACTACAAACTGAAATCATTGGAGTCTAGAAGACTTGTGGCTGACTTATGTTACTTGCACAAGATAGTTAATGGTGGAGTAGATAGTCCGAGTATATTGCAGCTGCTTCCCTTTCATTGCCCTCGGAGAATAGTCAGGAACCCATCTTTATTTTATTTTACATTGACACACCTAGGACTAATTACTCACGCAATTCATTTGTTAATAGAGCATGTTATTGTTACAATAAAAACTGTATGAGTGACCCTAGGCTTGATATTTTTACGTCTAGTCTCTATACATTCAGAAAATGTTTGATGGAGATGGTTAAATTTTAATTGTATTTTGGGTATGCCTGCGCTGGGACTGATCTTTCGACTGACCCGACAACTTGTTTTTCCAAAAGGGAGCTAATCCCTTCCTCTCCTCCTCCTTTTCCCCTCCTTGACCCTTCCCTAAATCCCAAACCCTCTTGCAATGCTATATGTAGGTTCAATAGTTTTTAATTTATTCAAACTTTTTATTCATAATACTAAATAAGAACATTGTAATTGGCGTTATGAAAATTTGTAATTTTTATACTATTTTTATATAAAACTCAAAGCTGTAATGTTCATTCAAATAATAAAATAAAATAAAATAAAAAAATAAAAACGTCTGCATACGTTTCATATATAATCTTCGCAAATACGATCACATATCATTTTTTCGCAAGGAACTCAAATGGCTTCCTATCCGTCTGCGCCGTGATCAACACACTCTTTGTCTTCTGTTTAACATTTTGAACAACCCTTATGCTCCATCATATCTGACCGAAAGATTTCAACCTCTGGCCTCTCATGGACTCCCGCTTCGATCTAGAGAAGAGAGAACCCTCGCCATCCCATCACATGCCACGGCTTTCTATTCATCATCATTTACTGTCCATGCTGCCCGGTTATGGAACAACTTGGCCCTTGACATTAGAACTGCACCAACGTTAGGAACCTTCAAAACCAGATTAAAACGCGCGCTCTTACTTTCCATTTCTTAACCTACATACTTCCCATTTATTTCCCTATTCTTGTAGTTAGTCATATCTCCTCTCCTTTTTTCCCTTCCCTCCCATAATGTTGTAATATGTCTTATCTATGATTTGTTAAATTTAAATTGATGTACATATTTTTATTCTTCTTACTTTCTTGTGTTTAAATGTAATATGTTTATGGTTTTATATATATTTTCTTTTTTGTACATGTACCATTTTGTCTCATAACTGCCACAGATGGTTGTCTGGAAGAAATTGCCGCCATTTGTACTAGCTATTAAGTACTGTACAATAAAGTGTTTAAATAAATAAATAAATAAATAAATATTTTCTAAATGCGTTATACAGATGTCAATAGAGTTGTTCACACCGCCATCTATTAAAAACTTCTTCATCGTGCTATATCAGGTCCCCCCAATCACTGCTAAGAAGGCATCTCTATCCGCCGACAATTCGTAGACGTCTCTGATGCCGGTCCACTCACGAATGTTGCGGAGCCATGACATCTGACGTCTTCCTATTCTGAGGCGTCACTCTATCGCAGCCCTTCATAATCACTTGGAGCGGCCTTTACTTTTTGCCTCTTAGAACGTGAACCAAATGTGATAATTTTCGTCGCTTAATTGTGTCGACCAGCTCGCGCTCAACATTTGCTCTCCTGAGTACCTCCAAATTTGATACATTATCAACCCAGCAAATTTTCAACATGCCGCATCATAACTAACACAACTTAAAAATGAATTACTACCCGTTATCAAAAAAAAATCTGGGGGGGTGTAAAGAAGTTAAAATAGTTATTACATGTAATTTTTTTATATCTCTACAACTGCGTCACCTATGTATTGGGTCCAAAACTATCATATATTTTAATCCGGAACCAACCATACAAATATAAAGGCTTCTGAAATTAGCGTGTACGAACATCGTGACACGAGGTTATTATATTTTGATAATAGAAGATATATATTTTTTTTAAAGAAAAAAAAATATGAATTCAATGCGGATTTGTATAGTATTTTCAAATGCATAGTATTTATGTTTTTTTTAATCATTTTTCATTTTATGTCATCACACTGCTTTTGTGTACTCCAATATAATCATATTATGTAGGTATCTACTATTTCGTTTCTATAGTAGGTATTTTATTTCATTCTTATATCTATACCAGCCCCCCTAGACAACATGCCATTAAAGCTAAGCGTTATATCGCTAAGCGATAGTAAATGTATGAAATTGGTGGCTGTCACGTGACGTCACAGCCACCAATTCCATACGCTTACTATCGCTTAACGATATAACGCTTAGCTTAAATGGCATGTTGTCTAGGGGGCCTGTTTTCGTATTTTTCTTGTGTCACTTAACTTTTTGGCTAACATTTTTTGTTTGTTTTATTACGTAGTTTTTCTTACGTGAGTAACTATATTTTTATGATTTTTTTATTCAATTGCATATTTTATTTATGTTCGTAAAATGCCTTAAATTCATAAATGTAATTAAAATGAAATTTAACAAGATTTATTCATATATTTTTTTTAATAACATGAATAACGTGAATGTGTGTATTCCTATATGTTTGAAATAATTAAAGCGTATGTATTGATGAACTTTGCTTATGTTATGTTCACTTCTAAAAGGGTGTTGACAATATATAAAATTGTAAGATATACTTTCTTGTACATCTTTGTCAATGTCTGTAAGTGTCCCTAATATAGTAAAATAAAATCATAACAATTCATTTTTATTTCAATGTTAACTGAATTATTTTTGCATGTTCATTTTCAAAAAATTTTTTTGGTCTTATAATAAATTTATTGAAAATATAAAATAAAATAAATGACTATCAAAAATTATTACTATGATGAACGCATTTGTTCCATAAGATGCTTCATATTACTTTTGTTTTATTTTATTTAAAGTACACAAACAATGACTGGACAAGTAAACTGGTGATATACAATATAAAAAATAGTCACGCCCAGCATCAATTAAATGTATATATTATTACCTTAATAATTAATTTAGTAGTGTAAGAAAAAAAAACAATGAATATTGAATAAGACAAAAGTTGAAACTACAATATATGCTACCATGTGTGTAAGTGTGTGTGAGGATGTGTATTTGTGAGGGTATATGTGTGAGGATGTGTTTATGTATGTGCGTGAACTTTTACGCGATGCACCCAATTCATCAGTGTGGGGAGTTAAGATTATTGTATTGAATGCTTAATAATTTGTTCTTTATTGTAATAAATGGGGATTTAAAAAGATCTGCATCACTAATATTGGAGTTATAAAAATGGGAAGTGCGGTATATGAAGGAGTTCTGTCTGGCAATAGTGTTGCAAATAGGGAGGTAAAGTAAGTCAGTCAGTCTTTTCGTTTATTATGTTGCAGTAAAGTAAAAGAAAGGATTAAATATATATCATTAAATCCATTTGACGGCCATAATTGGATGGCTTTTTATTCCCTTTTCCTGTCTCAAACACCTAAACGACATGAAGTCACATGTTGCATTGTGGTAGACCCTAAAACTGTATTGATGAATAGCCTGACAGTAATAATATTGTTATTTGCAAGTTTTAGAGCAAACATCGCCAACATAAAGCCAACTGTTGTCTGTGTTCTCCAAAGAGTTAGAGAAACTTAGACCGTTTCAACAACAAAGTAGTTGAAAGTCATCAATACTTGTTTCGGTCAAATTTATAATATTACTCCTTTGCTGAACAAAAGTCAATTCATAATATCTGTGTTGGTAACTTGTAGGTGTTTGTGTGTGTGTATGATATTTTGGTAGGACGTCTATAGCAGCTATTCCATAAGCGGTTAGCAAAACTATTTATAAGGCAATTACCCAACCGTAATATGCCGGCGTTACTTCGCTGGTTCGGCATTATGCTTCACGTAAAGGCGTTAATTTCGTTAGCGGCTCTTTCACCACTTTCCGATGTTTGTATAGTGTGTGTGTATACTAACGGCCGTTCCTCAAATGCTCACCTCAAATAAAACCACGATTATTTTAAACAAAAATATTATTTATGCAACTATGTACAAATAAAAGTGTCCAAAAGTTGGTTAATAAAATAATAACCAACCAAAAATGGTGAATTTGCAAATAAAATGATGTCTACAGCCTTATGATCTCTACACTCAATTCTTAATCCAATATTAATTTTCACTTAGAACTACCTTATTTTCCGCGTCATTCTTATTTATAAACGTAGGTACATCAAATTACTATTATGCTTAGATTTTTTTTATTTTTTAAATTAATTTATTTATCAATTTATTGATTTTATAAATTATTAATTTATTCATCTAATAATTTATGAATTAATTTATTTATTTGTTTATTTATGTATTTATTTACTTATTTTTTTATTGAATTATTTATTTATTTACTTATTAATTTATTTATTAAGTATTTTTTTTATTTAATAATTTTTTTTTTTTTTTTTATTTTTTTTTTACTATTTTTTTATTTATTTATTTGTTTAATTATTTATATATTTATTCATTTATATATAAATACATTTTAATAACAATAATTATTATAAATAGTGTTTATATTGTCATTTTGATGCTGTGATGATCACCTACCTCTCTAGGAAATCTTGCGCCAAAAGTTCATTTACTCAGTTTCGTTTACTTAGTAGGTACCTAAATATTTATAGAATTTCACATGCACTCCCATAAAATATTTATATTGGTTTAGTGCATAGAATAATAATAAAACTATAGAATACTCATTCCCATACCCTCGCTGAAAAAGTGAAGCCGTTTTATTGGACGGCTCGTGTCAATATTATGTATGACTCTGCTGGTAGACATTGTTCGTATAGTACTACTCGTTATGACTGCGTAAATAATTTTGCAAGCAGCTAAAAAAATCCCTATTTGGAGAACGTATCACGCAGAAGGCCAAATGATTACTGAATGCTAATAGCAAAATGTTGACCAAATTAACTAACATAAAGCATTCGCGTTTACTGCAAGCTAAAGAGTATTCTATAATATTATTATTCTATGGGTTGGTGTTATTTCTAATAATATTCCTACTAAACTAGCTAGGTAACATACTCGCGCATAGTACACAGTGCCAAATTTAGGAAGGTACTGTACTCGCATAAAGTTCAAATGCAAAAATTAGTTTAGCACCTAACTTGCACAAGTCCTTAATGCAAAATAAAATGTTTGTGAAACTGTTTGTCTATATTGAAATTACATACATTATAAACATATATACCCAGTGTACGTATCTATGGTCCGACGAACATGGATGCTGTTAACCATACGTTTGAGATGCGATATAGTCATCTAACTTTCCAAAGTATCTTCCATAGTATCGTATGAGCTGTATAATAAGGTTATTATTTACCTAAGTATCATAAAAATATATGTTACGTATCATTATGTACACTCGCTGAAGCAACGTGGTTATACAAGAGAATTACCTTATGTAAATGGATCATATTATGGCAGATAAATCTGTAATGAAAAAGTCCTAAAAAATCGTAAAATTCTTCAAAAATATAAAAATCAAACGCAGATAAAAATAACAGGTCCTCATCTCATTTTATAATCAAGATAAGCAAAAGTCAATAATTTCTGGAATCTTTGGAGTACACTCAACAAGACTCTTAGGTAGTTCTTTTAGCAAGTTGTTTAAATAGTTTAATATCAAAATAAGTAAAGGGTGGTTAAATTTCAAGGGCCGATGTTGATTTTGAATAAAACACAAATTATTTAGGAAATTATTGACAATTCTTTTTATAATGATAATATTGGTATGGCTCAATTATGTATGTATGCAACAAAACATCGGCCAAATGGCCGCCGCGGCCGCGGCGGCACACCTCCATCCGATGGTCCAAATTTTCGATGACGCTGAGGCATAATTGAGGTTCTTTGTCGTTAATGTGCCGAATTATCTTATCCTTTAGCTCTTGAGTTGTTGCTGGCTTATTGACGTACACCTTTTCTTTCAAATAACCCCAAAGAAAGAAGTCCAACGGTGTCAAATCACATGATCTTGGCGGCCAATTGACATCGCCGCGACGCGACGTGAGATTATTCGGCCATCAATTTTTTGCGTAAAAGAGCCATTGTTTCGGTAGCTGTGTGGCAAGTGGCACCGTCCTGTTGAAACCACTGAGAAGGTGTGTGATATTGTAACAGTTTTTAATGTGATTGTGGCCTGAATAAATGGTTCAACTTACTTATTCAAGTCACAACACATGCTCCAACACTTCCTTCCACAAACAGTCAGCGATAGAGGCAATGAGACTCATGAAAATTTTACTCTCAGGGTCCTGTTTTAATCGTGAACATAAATGAAGACGAAATGAATTCAAACAATTATATTAAATTAAATAAAAATATCAACTGAATATGAGAGATTGTTCGCGCCACAAAATTTAAATTTTGTATATCACTGCATTTGACTTATTTGAGGGCCTCTGTGTGTCATTCGAATAAGTAATGCACCGACTCAGCCAATAGGATGGCCGGATGTTTATCGCGATCGCGGTCAGTTGTCAATTTGATGACAATCCGCAACGTGTGTTCGCCCGCTCGCACTGAGAAAAGAAGACTTTTTCACTTATTAATACGCTCACGCATTTAAGTTTCGCAATCATCTCGCCGCTACAATTTGCATCTCAACGGTGACATCTTCAGCTGCCCACACTGCAGAGAATGCCCTTCCAGCCCCCTGGTCTAAAGGTAGGTGCATTATTTTGTTTTGGTGTCACTGGAGGTGTTCAGATCGTTAAATGCAGTGCTAATCATTCATACCACCTCGCATTCTCTACCCTCTACAAATAGAATCAATTAAAACCGAACCAGCGCCGCTCTCGCAGCAACATAGTTTTGGTCCTTCGAGCCGGATATGAAGTTATAATATATTTGATTTGTAGAGTATTTGTAAATTTTAATATATTTAGTATCATTAAAATTATACCCAAGTGCATGTTGCTATAGAGTACATATTCGCCTACACGCTAATGTTGTTTTATACCCACAGTACATTGAATGGAAAAAAAAGTTTTGTGGTATATTATATTTACCGCCAAAAAACCATCGATCGCTGCGTTCGTTCATTGTACGTACATATACATATAATTTCTTTAGTGTTGTTTAATACGAAGTTGCATATTATCGTAAGTCATTTGCTGTACACTCGCATTCGTTTTATAAAAAATAATATTTTTATATTCGAATTATCCGCTAACCGCTAATTTTGTAACATTGTATAGTGTCTAGTTTATTTTATGCCCGCGACAGTACGTATTTTATGTTTGATAGTGCATATACCTACATATAGGTATACATATAACTGCAGCGCACCCGAATATACTACAAAAAATAATATCGTAAACATTCTCATTTATTCGCTTGATTTTATATTTCGCTTTGATTACACTTCAACGCTTACATATTTAAGTATCACATATAGGTACCTACGCATTGTTATTTAGGTATATATATATATTATATTCATTTTTACGCATTTTCTCAATATATATTTATACCTAATTGTTTACTACTTAGCAGCTCATCGCATTGCTTATTTAAGTTTGGTTTTCTTTATCTGTGTTTGATATATATTTTATATTTAATTTCATCGCTCGCTTTATTTTAAAATAATGGCTACAAGTAAATCATCAACATCATCAGTGTCATCTAAAGAAAAACAAATTAAACTACTCGAAGCTGAGAAACTTTCATACTTCGCTCGTACCCAAAATATTTTTGACAGCATACAAAATTTAAAAAACAACACGGCCATTAAAACATTTTTATCGAACGCATCGTTATTAGAAAAAATTAGAACCCGATTCATAGATATTGTAAAAAATTTAAATGACATCCAAATGGAAATAAATCCTTCATTTTCACCTAATTTTGATATTCTTAATACATATGATGAGATATATGCCGCTATTCAGAATACAAAAAAAATGTATGAAGTAAATTCGCCAAATGTGTCAGAAACTCATATATCGGCAAACGATAATGGTAAAAAATTTATTAAATTGCCTGCTATAGATATTCCTTTCTTTGATGGGAAATTGGAAAACTGGTCTATATTTTATGAGTCTTTTAAAACCAATATTCATTTAAATCAATCGCTTAATGATTCTCAACGTATGCAATATTTGATTGGGAAACTCTCGCATTCCGCTTTAAATGTTTTTTCGGGAATTATACCTATAGTTTAGTCAAAAGGTTTCAAGATAAACGAAATCTGGGCACTCAATATGTAAACAATATTTTTGACATTAAGTCAGCTACACACACCGCAACCAGTTTGAATAGTTTTAGTGAAAGATTTTCCGCGTCTGTTGCTGCCTTAAAGCAATTAGATATAGACGACTTAACAAATTTTTTATTTTTTTGTTGTGCTATTCGCAAGTTAGATGCACAAACTGTAAATGAATTCGAGATGTCTGTTAGGGATAAGGAAATTCCCTCAATGACTGAATTGATGGAATTCGTAAAGGGAAAAGTTAAAATTTTGGAACGCACATCTCATAATAATAATAATAATAATTTTTATAATACAAACAAATCGCATTCTTACAAAAAAAATCACAAAACATTTCTAAATCTTTTATGACTAACGTCGATTCTTCAAATAAAAAATGTTCATTGTGTAAATTCACGCATTCGCATTTTTATCAATGTAACAAGTTTAAGGAGCTTACACCAAAAAACCGGTTTAATTCGGTAAAATTAATAAATGGATGTTCTAACTGCTTAAGCTGTATTCATGAAAGTAAAGCATGTCAGTCAAAGCAATTTTGTAAAATTTGTGGAAAACGACATCATACTATGTTGCATTTCGATGATAATAATTTGATTACAAAAAATGATAGTTGTAATGATATTCCAATACCTAGTACATCCACATCACAAAATATTTCGACGTCTTTGTGTTCTCATAGTAGTAAATTGCCTCATTCAAGGGTAATTTTACCTACGGCTCAAGTATACGCCTACGTCAATGAACATAATAAACAAATTGTCAGATGTTTAATAGATAACGCATCTCAAAATAATCTGATTACTCTCGCATGTTGTAAAAAATTAAATTTCAAAATAACTTCATTAAATAATTCAATTATTAAGGGAATAGGTACAAGCTGTAGACCAATACATGGATACACGTCATTTAAAATTAAATCACGCGTTTCTAATCAAGAATATAATATTCAATGTTTAGTTTTAGACCGCATTACTGACCCTTTGCCTACTGAATATATTGACCATGCAATCTATTTGCAATTAAGGACAATTCCGTTAGCTGATCACAGTTGGAATATGCCTGGCGATATAGAAGTTGTGCTTGGAGCACAAATATTTCCATACCTATTAATGGGAGGGAGAATTAAAGTGCCAAATTTGTCACCGCTAATTGAAACCACTTTAGGATATATAATAATGGGTAATATACCCAACGCATCAAAAAACACCGCATCTAACTTAAATAAATTTACCGCATCGCAAAACGCAACTATTTCCGCTATTTCACAAATCGCTCATGGTGATATAGATTCAATATCTTTTTGCGCTATCACCGATTTAGAAAAGACTTTGCGTGGGTTCTGGGAATTGGAAGAATTGCCTAAGAAACAATTTCTAAGTCCCGAAGACACAGCCTGTGAAAATAATTATGTTTCTACAGTTTCTCGAAATGAAAAGGGCCGTTACATTGTTGCTCTTCCGTTCTGTAAAAACCCTAATGTATTGGGAAATTCTCATGCTATTGCTCAGCGTCGCTTTCTTGCTTTAGAGCGTAAATTTAAATCCGTACCCACGCTCCGCGAGAATTATAATAAAGTCATAAATGAATATCTAAATCAAGGTTATTTATCAGAGGTTCCTACCTCTGAATCATCTGATACAGGATATTATATACCGCATCACCCTATTATTCGCGAGAATAAGGATACGACACAGTTACGTGTTGTACTGGATCGTACCATCAAGACGCATTCAGGATTATCTTTGAACGATATATTGTATACCGGACCCAATTTACAGGCTGATCTTTTTAAGTTGTTACTTAATTTTCGCGTTTTTTATATTGCATTAACCGCAGATATAAAGCAAATGTATCTTCAAATTTCTGTGACAGCAGAACATAGAAAATATGAAAGAATTTTATATCGATTTAACGAAAATGAACCTATAAAGGTTTTTCAGTTCAACCGCGTTGCATTTGGTCTTAAATCAAGTCCATATCTTGCGATGCGTACGTTACGACAATTAGCTCATGATGAAGGACAGCAGTTTCCTCTTGCTGCCAAAGTAGTCGAGTCTCAATTTTACATGGACGATTTCATATATTCCGCTCCTGATATAAAAACTGCTATGCTCTTATCACAAGAATTAATAAATTTATTTAAGTTGGGTGCATTTGACTTAGTCAAATGGGCAAGTAATTCTACTGAGTTACTTGATAGCCTTCCAGATTCGCACCGCGCCCCTATAACTTTCTCAGAGGGCAATCCCAGTAACTTAAAGGTCCTCGGTCTATCCTGGGAACCTTGTAAGGATATTTTCGTTATTAGTACTACTCAGGTCGATGACAAGTGTACTAAACGCACTATACTTTCGTTTGTAGCCCGACTGTTTGATGTCTTAGGCTTGGTGGCACCGGTTATTTTATTCGCTAA
Organism: Molanna angustata; assembly: GCA_963576475.1. NCBI lineage: Eukaryota > Metazoa > Arthropoda > Insecta > Trichoptera > Molannidae > Molanna > Molanna angustata. The sequence goes on from OY754977.1 coordinate 34,217,725, forward strand.
ATTGCTCATTAAGGAGCTTTGGCTTGTTAAAATGGACTGGGAGGACATGCCACCACCCGCTATTATTCAACGCTATTCTTTCTTATTGCAAGAACTCCCCTTATTAACAAGTCTAAAAATACCGCGCCATATTGGCTTTCATAATAATTCAATAGTAAATATAGTAGCATTCTCTGACGCTAGCCTTAACGCTTACGGCTGTGTAATATATTTACACGTTACAGATGATGCAGGAAACATTAGTTTGAGACTGCTGTGTTCAAAATCAAAGGTTTCGCCTGTGAAAATACACACTCTTGCCCGCTTAGAACTTTGTGCCGCAGTCTTGATGTCAAAACTGGTCAAACTAGTGTATGACAATTATCGTACAATTATTCCAATTGCTGGAATTTACGCATTTTCTGATTCCAAAATCGCCCTCTCATGGATTCATTCTTCGCCACATAGATGGTCGATTTTTGTAAGTAACCGCGTAGCTCAGTGTCAAGAAAACTTAAAATCGCAAAATTATTATCATGTAGCAGGGATTGATAATCCAAGCGACTGTCTTTCTCGTGGTCTATTGCCATCTCAACTAATATCCCATGATTTGTGGTGGAACGGTCCTATGTGGCTGCGTTGTGCAGTTTCAAATTGGCCAATTCAGCCTTTTACACCTGCCAACCATGATGTATTACCTGAGTTCAAATCAAATACATTGTTCACCGCTAAACCACTTTCGGTCGAGTTTTATGAACTTACCAAAAGGGTATCGTGCTGGCAGAAGCTTTTACGTATCGTCGTCTATTGTCTTCGCTTTATAAAAATCTTACCGCGTTCCGAATCAATCAATGTCTCTGATTTGATTACCGCTGAAAAGGCTATCATTCGTGCTGTTCAAAGTGTTCATTTTGCAGACGACATGGAAGGCCTAAAAATGTCTAACATTATTTCGAAAAGATTAAAACACCTCAGTCCTTTTGTGGATGAGGAAGGCATTTTACGCATCGAAGGAAGATTGTCGAAATCGGATCTTCCCTTTGAAACTAAACATCCCGCATTACTGCCAAAACACGATCATGTAACTGATCTCATAATTGATTACAATCATAAAGTTAATTCTCATACTGGACCGAATCTTTTGATGTCCATTATACGCCAACGCTTTTGGATTTTGTCTGCTAGAAGCGTAATTCGATGGAGATTGGCCAAATGTAACAATTGCTTCCGTTTGTCGCCTAAACATACATCGCCAAAAATGGCCGATCTTCCAGCTTGTAGAATTTCAGAGGCTAAAGCATTTCTCCATTGTGGAGTAGACTTCATGGGTCCGATGCGTATCACGCTTTCGCGTCGTCGTGGACAACATTCTCAGAAGGCATACCTTTGCCTTTTCATATGTTTAGTAACTAAAGCTGTACATATCGAATTAGTTTCGGACTTGTCTTCCGACGCATTTTTATCCGCTTTCAAACGTTTCATTTCGCGTCGAGGTCCAGTATCCTGCCTTTATTCCGACAACGGAACAAATTTTGTGGGTGCAAAGGCCCAGCTTGATGAGATGTATACATTCTTAGTCAATTCCGAGTTTCAAACTGCTTTGCATAACGAATTGACTAGCCGCCGCATAGAATGGAAAATGATACCACCTAGAGCTCCGCACTTTGGTGGTTTGTGGGAATCTAACATAAAAGGTATTAAAACTCATTTCTTTCGCGTCATTGGTAGTCAACTTTTATCTTACGAGGAAATGTTGACCGTGATTGCTCAAATTGAGTGTTTATTGAATTCCCGACCTCTCTGCATATTATCTGCTGATCCGCATCCAGAAGTTTTAACACCGGCACATTTCTTAATGTCCACCCCTCTGCAATATTTACCCGCATCAGATTTATCGAACGCAAGCTTAAGTCTTACCAATCGTAAAAAATTGCTTGATAATCTGGTTCAGTCATACTGGAAAAAATGGCGCTTAGAGTATTTACACACGCTGCAAGCCAGACAAAAATGGTGTGATCCTGCGACTCCAATAGTAGTAGGTACAATCGTCTTGGTAGCCCAAGACAACGCACCACCTCTCCATTGGCCATTGGGAGTCATTACTCAGGTATATCCTGGTACTGATGGAACAGTTAGAGTGGCTCTGGTGAAAACCAAATCTGGCATTTTTAAGCGTCCGATTGTTAAACTTTGTCCTATACCTACTCAATAACAATCGTTTACATTATCAATCATTCCATGTATTTTTATATATAAGTCTATACATATATTTTCGCTGTAGTTATTTTCCGCTAGATATTTTCTTTAGAAGTCGTTTTTCTTTATAATATATATTCGCTCGCTATAAATTCCCGCTAAGTTTTTACGCTATATATATTCGCTCGCTATGAATTCCCGCTAAGTTTTTACGCTATATATATTCGCTCGCTATGAATTCCCGCTAAGTTTTTACGCTATGAGTTTGAGGAGTTTGTTACTCATTCTTTCGCAATTTTAATGTAATAATAAGTTAATGGTCCTTCGAGTTTCCTTTTGAAACAATTTGTCGCGATTCAATTGCCAATTTATTGTCTATATCTATAGTAACATGCTCTTCGTATAAGTTTAAATTTTATAAACTCATATTAATTTTATTGTTTTTTCATGTAATAAAGGAGTATCAATTTCCTTTATTTATTTTTTATACTTAAACAAATAATTTCTTTCGGCACCTATTGGGACTTCTTTGTGTTCTTTGAAAGTACCATTCAGGTACTTCCAAGGCCGGGAGAATGTTCGCGCCACAAAATTTAAATTTTGTATATCACTGCATTTGACTTATTTGAGGGCCTCTGTGTGTCATTCGAATAAGTAATGCACCGACTCAGCCAATAAGATGGCCGGATGTTTATCGCGATCGCGGTCAGTTGTCAATTTGATGACAATCCGCAATGTGTGTTCGCCCGCTCGCACTGAGTAAAGAAGACTTTTTCAATTATTAATAAGCTCACGCATTTAAGTTTCGCAATCATCTCGCCGCTACAATTTGCATCTCAACGGTGACATCTTCAGCTGCCCACACTGCAGAGAACGCCCTTCCAGCCCCCTGGTCTAAAGGTAGGTGCATTATTTTGTTTTGGTGTCACTGGAGGTGTTCAGATCGTTAAATGCAGTGCTAATCATTCATACCACCTCGCATTCTCTACCCTCTACAAATAGAATCAATTAAAACCGAACCAGCGCCGCTCTCGCAGCAACAGAGATAATGATGTACTGCATTAGGAGAATAGAGAGACAACGCATTTTGAGATATTTACATTTTTATTGTATAAGTAAAAATATAATACATGACTCTAAAATATCAAACTTTGTTTGGATAGTACTAATTATTTCCTATAAGAGGAAAAATGTAATTGAATACAAAAGTGAAATTTTAAATATTTGTTATAAAAATAATGTTAAAAATTGAAATTTACATATGTACATCATGAATTTACAACGTAATCAAACCTAATCAAATTTCTTTCATATCATACACAAAATCATGATTCTAATTTATATAAGTTCAAACATACTGGATTCACATTCATATATTCAGACAGTAAATCATAAAGATAAAATCATTATACAGCTATGGAGTAAACATTTTAGATAACAATATCGACTCGCAGCATGAATAAGGAGATTCCCTCGATGACCAATATCTTCAAATGAATCCGGTTGTAGAAGATGTATTTAAATTTTAAAATTCTCTTGACTATTTGTATCTTGATCCCTCTATGTTACAATAAAAATCCAAGTGAAGAAATTTGTTTGTGTCCAAGTAAAAAAATCCAACTGAAGAAATTGTCTCCGACAATTTCCTATATGTGACTCCTTTGTCGTCAGTTATAAAATTTTAGGTTAGGCTGAATTAAATGTCGAACATATCATCGTCGTGTATATGCAGGCATGGTAATTGCAAAATAATATCAAAAAAAAAATATTTCCAATGGCAAAATAAATGGAATAACATTCGAGTAATCCATTTGTAGAATTAGATAAAAATTATGTTCATCAGAATGGGTGCGCAATATCAGGGTAGGATTGAATTTGGGATGACTGACATTTATATCAGCATCTATATTATAGAAAAGAAAACAGGATTATTGGTTTGAAAAATGATCTCTTGCAAAAATATCTTGACATACGAACACATAAAACAAACTTACCCCAAATTCGGTAATTTTAAGTTATATCAGCCGCCATTTTTCCTACGCTGGCCGACCCGCTTCGATAGATGTAGGCAAAAGGAAAGAATTTGACATAAGCTTTGCTAATCATAAAAAATATTGCCACTTGACAAAAATCAATTTAGTGTGTTCGCACAAAAAAAGCTATAAATTCCCAATTATTAATTTTTCCCTATACATAATTTTCTATAACATAACACCACATATCCATATCTTCCAATTCGGGCCATAAAAAGTTCGTTATCATCTCACGATAGCGAACACCATTCACAGTTACTGCCTGACCGGTCTCATTTTGGAAAAAATACGGCGCGATGATGCCGCCAGCCCATAAACCGCACCAAACAGTCACTCTCTGTGGATGCATTGGTTTTTCGACAGTCATTCTTGGATTATCATTCGCCCAAATGCGGCAATTCTGCTCATTGACGAATCCACTGAGGTGAAAATGTGCCCCATCACTGAAGATGATTTTCTTCGAAATTTTCATAATGGGCCTGAATAACTTTGACGCGTTGCTCGATTGTGTATCTTTCCATGGTTCAAATTGAGTTAGTCTGAAATTGAGAAATGTCTAATGTAATGCAGGAAAAAACATGACGTTTAGGTGTGGTTCACATTGAACATCGGCCCTTGAAATTTAACCACCCTTTAGGTAAAAATTTTAACATCTCCTGGAACCTGGAACTCAAGTCACCTACAGGGCCCACGACCTGTCATTGGCTGGTTCACGTGATCACTTTATGCGCTTGCGCAACGTTCACCAATAAGCCGTCTTATTGTGTTCCCTTATCAATGTAATTTTTTGAAAGTTCCATATATTTGAATAACAACAAAAATGTAATTTTTGAAAGTTCTATATATTTGTAACAACTCACCAGAAAATAAGGATCTATACTATTGCCATCTATGAAGTACGAAGAAACCTTTTTTTTTGTAACGCCATCTTTTGAGAAATTAGTTTATTTGTAAACAATGAAAGCAACAGTACTTATAAATGAGGTGACGGTGTCTCACACAGATGTCACCCTTGAACTGTACCAGAGTTTCTGGTTCTTCTATAATGTCCCAACTTCGTCTCTATTGAGCTGTTAAAATGTTTTTCAGTAAAAATATCATTTGACTCACGAGAGGGAAAAAATCCAACGTTTGCGTATATGGAATTAAAAAAATATTAGATTAAATATTAGAAATTCAAAAACCGAAAACCATAGAAATTAAACAAAAAATTTTTTTTTCGATATTTGAAATTGTCACTACATGATAGAACTCCATAATCAAGTAAAATTATGAAAAAAATATATTTAATTTTACGTTCTAATTTAAGTAAAACGTAAAATTAAATATAATTTTTTCATAATTTTAGTTGAAAACAAAAAATACAAAATGAGATACAACAATATCTAACAAAACTTATGAACATTGCAACTTGTTATTGGGTGCGTTTTATTTTTTTATGTTGCCCAAGATTCAATCCCCAGCATAATACTTTAGTGACATTTTTTTAATATCTCGACAGAGACGAAGTTGGATTATTAAGGGAGAACCGGGAAACCAAGGCACCTACAGGGTTTACGACGTGTCATCGTCGGGTTTACGTTCAGCGTTCACCAATTAGATATGCCTTATTATTGAGTTCCCTTACAATGCAATTTTGAAAGTTCTGTATATTTTAATAATGAGAAATTAAACGTTTAAAAATAAGTTATTTTATCATAATGTATATGATTACATTATAATAATAATGTCATCATTTCCATGATATTTTATTTATTCAAGGTTGCATACAGTTTTTTTTTAAAACATAAAATCTCAAAATGAATGAACAACTACAAAACCAAGATTGTAACACCAATACTAAGATACGGTCTTACAAAAAAAATATAGCTATATATTTATTTGTATACAAAACCAAGGAAAACTTCCGCATATGGGTAAAGATGGATGGTTTCGTACGCCTGTTGACCAGACTTATCCCCCTGATTTCAAACCACGTCTTTTATTCGAGACTGAAGGGAAAGGGCTTTTTTTATCAAAACTGACCTATGTATATTAATTATCTATTATTATTTTGGAAATTTTGAACTCATTTTTAATTTATATCATAACAAATAATTTGTTAAACAATTACAAAAACGATTTTCTTCGTGTGTTAGCTTATTGCTTCGAATTTTCCTTCCTGAGCAGCGCCAGGTATAAAAAACTAACAGGCCGGAGATTCATTGTAAAAATGAAACGGAGAAAAATTCAAAGAGAAAATCTTTAAATCAGAAATCCCATTTAGTTTCTTAAACATTGTATAATGTATTCCAAACACGTTGAATAACCCACATGGTTCCTGCGACCTACATATTATATAAAGAAATAAAATTCAGAATAAAAATGACAAAAAACAATACAACAGGTTGTGACATTAGTCGATTTGGGGAGAAGTGGGTGTGATGTCACGACGCGACGCCCGGCGTCCTACCTACCCCGGGTCTATATAACAGGCGTCGCTACCTGCCTTCAACCTACATTATAGCTCTACAGAAAACACATTTTTCCACGATTTATTCATCTGTGAATAATTTATTGAGCCCATAATATCATCACAGATCTTTAAAATATTTACATATAACTCTGAGACTTTTATAATAATAATGTATAAATTTTATTTATAACTAGCTTTTATGTCCCGCCGTTGGCCAAGAATGTAAAATTGTGAAGGAAAAAGCAATCGTTTTTATAATATTGTCACCCAATTATTTTGCAAAATCGGACTATGAAAAGTGGTTTGAAATATGATTGAATTTGATTGTAAAATGTTCAAGTGATGGCCACAACCCATTATTTTTTATATATTGCTATAAAGTGTGAATGAAGTATAATATACAATTTCTTCACTATTCGAAATGGTTTTAAATATGACTGTTTATCAACATTGTAAAGAGATTGGTTTGGCCACAACCCCCATTTTTAAATATTATCATCGAAAACAAATTGTAATATGTACTTACCTATTGAATATTTAGTAATTTTGGATGTTGGGATGTGGTTAAAATTTGATTAAACAAATGTACTGAAAAGATCCAGTGTTGGTCACATCCCATTCGTTTTATATTTTTTCATCAAGTGTGCATTATATTTTTGCACAATTAGACTGATGAACTTAAAATTGACACAAAAGTCTACATTAACGAAGAAGAAGAAGACTTAAACTATGGCAAATAATTTGAATATAAACGTTGTGAAGAATTCAGTAATGGCCACAGCTCCCTTTCTTTAAATATTGTCAACGAAATCAAATATATTATGTAGGTGTTAAAAATTATTTAAAATAGGATGATATAAATGGTTTAAATTTGATTAAACAAAAGTATTGAAAAGATTCTAGTGCAGGTTACATCTTCACATCCCACATCCCATTCGTTTTTACATATGTATTTTCATCAAGTGTGCATATCGTTAATAATATTTCTGCTCAATAGACTATTAGACTTAAAACGAACCCAAAAGTCTAAATAAAAAAGAGAAGAATAAGTATAAGACTATAAGAAATAGTTTGTTTAAAAAATCCCAATGGTCTACATAAAATAAGAAAAAATACATAATGTGTGTGTGTGTGTCTTGTGTCTGTGTGTCTGTCCCCCCCTTATAACTTTTGATCCGCTCAATTTACAGAACCTAAAATTTCAGAATATATAAACAGTTACAGGCCTACAAAACTTTTATACTCGGAATTTTGAATTTTTGTTTCAGTCAGGGGTTATCAACTTTTGAATTTTTATTTTATTTTTCCATATATCTCAGAAACCATAAACGCTAGAACGCTGAAAATTCGTACAAACATAGACAAATACAAAATCTCAAATTAGTTTTTTCAAAAAAATTCCAGGGTTTCTCAAACATTTTTTATTAAGAAAAATATTTTTTTATGATAAATTTATGAGTATAACTGCCTATATTTCCAAAACTTTTACAATTATCGACAGTTGGATAAAAGGTCCACTAATTCACAAGTGCTATTTAGCGAAAGGCGTCAGTTGTCAAAAATTTTAAATTAGTGGAAAAAAGTAGAAAAATTTGTGTCTTTTTACGTATTTTTAAGTAACTTTAAATAAGTGATAATCCAACTGTCGATTTGTTCAGGAGAACTTTGTTCTCTTAACATATCGACAATGTATCAAGCCAGAATACGCGAGAATTGTATGGAGAGGTCTACTTTTTTCACGGCTTTTCCAACTTTGAAGTCAAAAAACACCAACTTAGAGGCTTCGCAGCATATATGTTCTATACACGGATTTACTCAGAATTCGGAGTAGAACATTTCGTGTGTCTGTGTGTGTGTGTCTGTGTGTCTGTGTGTCCGTCCCCCCCTTATAACTTTTGATCCGCTCAATTTACAGAACCTAAAATTTCAGAATATATAAACAGTTACAGGCCTACAAAACTTTTATACTCGGAATTTTGAATTTTTGTTTCAGTCAGGGGTTATCAACTTTTGAATTTTTATTTTATTTTTCCATATATCTCAGAAACCATAAACGCTAGAACGCTGAAAATTCGTACAAACATAGACAAATACAAAATCTCAAATTAGTTTTTTCAAAAAAATTCCAGGGTTTCTCAAACATTTTTTATTAAGAAAAATATTTTTTTATGATAAATTTATGAGTTTAACTGCCTATATTTCCAAAACTTTTACAATTATCGACAGTTGGATAAAAGGTCCACTAATTCACAAGTGCTATTTAGCGAAAGGCGTCAGTTGTCAAAAATTTTAAATTAGTGGAAAAAAGTAGAAAAATTTGTGTCTTTTTACGTATTTTTAAGTAACTTTAAATAAGTGATAATCCAACTGTCGATTTGTTCAGGAGAACTTTGTTCTCTTAACATATCGACAATGTATCAAGCCAGAATACGCGAGAATTGTATGGAGAGGTCTACTTTTTTCACGGCTTTTCCAACTTTGAAGTCAAAAAACACCAACTTAGAGGCTTCGCAGCATATATGTTCTATACACGGATTTACTCAGAATTCGGAGTAGAACATTTCGTGTGTCTGTGTGTGTGTGTCTGTGTGTCCGTCCCCCCCTTATAACTTTTGATCCGCTCAATTTACAGAACCTAAAATTTCAGAATATATAAACAGTTACAGGCCTACAAAACTTTTATACTCGGAATTTTGAATTTCTGTTTCAGTCAGGGGTTATCAACTTTTGAATTTTTATTTTATTTTTCCATATATCTCAGAAACCATAAACGCTAGAACGCTGAAAATTGGTACAAACATAGACAAATACAAAATCTCAAATTCGTTTTTTCAAAAAAATTCCAGGGTTTCTCAAACATTTTTTATTAAGAAAAATATTTTTTTTATGATAAATTTATGAGTTTAACTGCCTATATTTCCAAAATTTTTACAATTATCGAAAAAAGCCGAAACACCCCAACTAGATAATTTAATTTTATATAAAAAATAGTAACATTGTAGTAGAAGATCTCAATTTTTTTTTTAACAATTTTTTTAAAAATTGAATTTAGTGACGACATCGCTTCATACATTTTGTATGGCAGTCGCCTATACACAATATGTAAGAAGACTTAATAGTTTGATACTTCATCTCCAAAAAACATACATACCATCATGCTATTTTCATATTCTGGGTAGGAAAAAAGGATCTTCCTCCATACTATCCTATCTTGACATACATACCTACATATGTTGTATAGAAAACAAAATATCTGAAAATATTCAATAATTTGTATTTATGGGTTTATAGTTTGGTACATATTCTTCAACTATACATACTATCGCTATCGACAGTTGGATCTCATGTGTTACATGCAACTAGTTTAAATAATATACTACGTACCTTGTTAAAATAAATCAATATTTTTACCAATGTTTTTTTCCTACATTATTGCCTCATTGAAAATGTGTGCATTTATGTATGTATGGGGCAATAATCTATAAGGACTGTTGCTTTCATTATTTACAAATAAACCAATTTCTCATTAGATTGCGTTACAAAAAGGTTCCTTCGTTAGTTCATAGATGTCAATACTAATAATGTCTTATTTTCAGGTGAATTGTTACACATTATTTAAATATATAGATCTTTCAAAAAATTACATCGGTAGGGGAATTCGATAAGAAGGCATAATTGGTGAACGTTGCGCAAGCGCATAAAGTGATCACGTCAACCAGCCGTTGACAGGTCAAAAGCCCTGTAGGTGCCTTGAAGTCCTGTTTCTTTTATAATATCCCTAATTCGTCTGTATTGAGATTTTAAAAAGTTTGTCTGTAAACATATCAATAATCTACATATTAATCATTGATTTATAATATATGTACTGATCGTAGTAAATATATTGCTACGATATTAAAGCCCCTCTAGACAACGTGTCATTTAGCTCAAAAAAAGATAACTCAGTGTATGGAAGTGACAGTTGTCACGTGACTGGCAACTGTCCCTTCCATACATTGTATGGAAGTGACAGTTGTGATTATACAATTAAATAAAAAATACGCACTTTTCAATCTTTCGATTGTGACGGCTTCTAATTTGTAGAATTCCATTATGACAATGATTAATATGAACACATATATAATTCCACAATTTATTTTATTTTTCTCCCGACGATCGTTTAGGCTTAAAAGACCAGTTGATTATGGCCTTATAAGCCGAAACGGTCGTCGGGAGAAAAATAAAATAAATTGTGGAATTATGTGTTCATATTAATCATTGTCATAAATAAAAAATATTTATTTATTTATTTATTTATTTATTGATTTATTTATTGATTTATTTATTTATTTATTTATTTATTTATTTATTTATTTATTTATTTATTTATTTATTTATTTATTTATTTATTTATTTATTTATTTATTTATTTATTTATTTATTTATTTATTTATTTATTTATTTATTTATTTATTTATTTATTTATTTATTTATTTATTTATTTATTTATTTATTTATTTATTTATATATATATATTTAATTATTTTTTTTTTTTTTAATTTATTAATTTATTTATTATTAAGGACCACTTACAGCTAACAAGTTATTATACATCAATAGGTTCATAAAATAAGTAAAGAAAAATAGTGAAAAATGTTAACAAAACAAAACAAAAAGATAAACATTGTTATAAAAATACAATTAAGCACAAACAGATAAAAAAAGAGAAACATTATAGCTAGAAAAAAATTAAATGAAAAGCTGGTTTAACGTTAATTTATATATAAGTGAGAAAAGTTTTCTTCTGAATGTCACCAGACTGTCACCAAAAATACCTATGTTCTTGTTAGTATGTAAAGTATTATAAAATCTACACATCCGAGTAATAGGATTAAAAAAAATTGTGTTAATGTTGAAAAACTGTAATCTAAATATTTTTCTGTCTAGAAACTTTCGTCGGCTATACTCGTATTCACAAGAATGAAACAAAAATATAATATCTTTGAGTAAAATTTGAGTTTAACACTCACTTGAGTACTAGGAATTTTTTATTTTTTTTATTATCAATGAACGATTCTTGGTGAATCCCTTGATTTCATAGAATATTATTATTTTTTTAAATAAACGTTGATTTCAAAACAATAAAATGTTTATTTAAAAAAAAACACACAAACACGGATTCAATTTTGGCGTTTTGTGTTGGCGATCTTTATTTCACGAGTATTATTTGTAAGTTGGTTGGAAGAAATTGCGTATTTATTTATTAATTATGTACCAAAAGATTAGCACTGATAATTTAGGGCATTAATGCAACGTCACATCATATTTTTCTAGATATTTTTGTCTTCTTTAATTTAAAAAAAATATGTTGAACTACGCCTTATATTTTACTATAAATATAAGATAAACGTTGAAAATCGGTGTATGCCATTATTTTTCTACAAGAATTTATACAGAACATTATCAAAAAGTTAAGATATGTTTTTCTTTATTAATACCCAAATTATTTGTTTCAAAACGATTTGATAAGAAATAATGATGGTATATCAAATTGAAAAATAGGTACGTTGGCAGCAGTCCCCCCCCCCTTAAATTAAATTTGTATTAAAAATGACATATTAACCGACTTCCAAAAACGGACGAGGATATCCATTCGATGTGATTCGATGTTATCATTCGTTTTTACCCCTCAAGTGTGTTAAAACTGACAGTGGATAAACTCAAAGCAATAAATTTAAAAAACTACCCAGAAAAAATATCTCTTTTGTGTTGATAAGATTTCGTTAAATATAATATCGCGAGGAAAAACAACAGAATTCTTGAACAAAGATATATATATATATATATATATATATATATATATATATATATATATATATATATATATATATATATATATATATATATATATATATATATATATATATATATATATATATATATATATATATATATATATATATATATATATATATATATATATATATATATATATATATATATATATATATATATATATATATATATATATATATATATATATATATATATATATACATACCTGCATTAATATTGTGAGAAAACAGAGAAAGAAACTGAAATGAATATTACAGCACTCACAAACTATATCCGTTTTTATTTCGTTTACATTTAGTGTAGGTATTTTATTTTTTTTATGATGCATAACTTGGAATTCGACGATACTTCATGCAAGTTTATTTATTTTTGCTTCATGTACAATAATATGTAAAATGGCGGATTATTGCCATTAGGCAATTTCTGATTTGACATAGGAATAGTTACATATTATGGTGAGATATTGTGTGAATGGTGTGTGGTGGTGGAATTGTATATATAAATGTGTGCAGTATATCAAGTGTTGAGTAAGATTATGAGGATGAAATTTTAAGTCTGATATTGTACCTACTCTGTATACTGTATATACTAACTGGTCGGTCAGTATTGGCTCGTTTTTGTTGCGGATGCATATAGCTAAATAGTTAATACTCTTCCTACTTACCCACTCCTTATACCTACTCTTCCTAACTCTTTTCATTTTTACATTTTAATATTATATGCAGATAACTGTGTTAAAAATATAATTTTGCAATTGTTAAATAATTTACATACTTAGTTTAAACTATTTAAAAGAACTTTTAAAAGGTTTATAACCTGTTACATATAATTATACCTATTGTAATTTCATATTGTAAACTGTTGGTTCTATAAAATCAATCAAATAAAATAATATATATTTTTTAAATGTGGGGGCGCTAAGTAAGAATATGTCGATTTCTTGGAAATGCTTATTGTATGTATTACAGATTCTGTAGATTGTTGCATGTTGAGCATAGTTAGTGTGCTGAGTGGTTAGGTGGAAAATAGGAGTATGTCTAGTTCTACAGGTGTAGGTAGGGATGTTGAAAGATATATAATTTAAAAGAGCAGGAGAATCAATTTTATTATTAAGAATATTGCGGAGAAGCATCATATCAGATTATGTACGTCTGTTGTCGAGTGAATCAATGCATCCTTGCCTCACTATACGACGGGAAATAAAGAAATGCTTTACGATTAAGGTGTTTAATAAATATATTTTGTTTATAATATACACTTAACGTAGTTTACACCACTTAACTATGAGTACTAACTTCTACCGGTTTCAAAAACTTTAAATGTTTTCTTCGTCAGGAAGACTTACGTACTAAAAATTAAAAATAAAATATAGACTGTTGTTAGGTTTAAAGTTGTGGGAGGAGTCAATTTTAGAAAGTAGTGGGGCGGAACGGTAAACATAAGTGACACTGGGTGGTTCAAAAAATTTTTGTTAGTTATGAAAATATTTTCTATTTTATTAATTAATCGGGAATGTATTTAGAATCGGGTTGTTTGGGAAGTTTAATTGGTTATTTATTATACTTTGTTTATTATTAACACTTTTTCTTATTTCTAAAATTTCTAGATCTGCTAATTTTAAATTTGAGTAACCTGTATGCATAATCTGTAATCCCGTGTCTATATCAAAATGATGGTTAAATTCTGTGAGATCTTCAGCAAATTCCGAAAAATTATTATTATTCAAGCAACGTACATAAGTGTTCTTTGACTCTGGTTTGAACGTTTCTATTAGTTTTGCCTATATAAAAATCTTTACATGATAATTTATAAAATAACGATATAAATATATTTTGTATCCTTTCGATACGATTTATGTGTATTGCGTAGTGGGGAGACCAGACAGGAGATTCGTATTCCAGGATAGGGCGAACCAAGGAAAAATAAAAAAATTCGAGTGTTCTCAAGTTTATAGAAAGATAAACACGTAGAATTATTAAATGTAAAGTCACACTTACAAAGAATGTTCTTCTCTTTTGAGATATAAATTTTGTCACGAAAGTAAATATTTAAAAAAAATACAAATACTTGTTTTTCTTTCTACATTTATTTTTACTCTCCAGAACGACCGTTTCACCTGGTGAAGGCCTTTTCAACTGGTGAAGTACATGGTGTGGTTTTTTCTTATATACTATTACATTAGATGAAATTTATACAAATCAAAAAGGGGGGGAGGTGAGAGGGTTATAGAGAGTTAAATACTTATGGTATTTATTCTAATTGAAGGGAAACCAAAGTGTTAATTTGATAAATTTGATATGTAAGTTGATATGAAGTTTCTAGATGAGCGCCATATTATTTTACAAAGAATACCTACTATAGATTTATTTTCTTCACATTTCATATTCATATTAATCGGTAAAATGATTTTTTTTTCAACAATATACCACAGCAACAAATAAAGGAGGGAGGCAGAAGTTGTGGAATATTCAAGAGTATGGGTAATGAAGATTTATTAGACAGGTATAACAGCTTCATTTTTTTTTTAAAAAAAAAGGCGAATAGATTAAGACGTCGTAATGTCATCACTGAAGATGTTTCATAGTCATGCTGATTGCACTTCAATAGAGGACATGAGAAACAAGAAAATACATCACACAAATTATGATATCCAGATTCTGGAATATATAATATTGAAATGGCGAGATCCACCTTCTACAAAATCCAAAAACTGCCGTGTAAACGAAATTCAAAACGAAAATAATTTATACAGCGCCAATTTTGTGTTTTCATCGCAAGGGCGCTATGTACAAGACGGAGACCTGTTAAAGTATACGTGTGATCAGTACTGTTGTATGGAGTGAAAGGTTCAATGCTCTCAAAATCCCATGAAGATAATCGAAGAAAGACATAAGAAATATGTAGATTTATTTCAAAAAGTGACGGTTTTAGAAATTTAAAAAAGTATGTAGGTTATCAACTAACATTATATTCATAAAAAGGTAATGTGTACATAGATAAATGTATTATACATAGTATTCACAACTCGCCACTGAATCCGACATAAATTTAAAAATGAATAATAACAAGGGCAGCAATACATTTTTGTTAATGAGAATGAAAAACCCTCCGTTAATTAATTAGTGAGGGTTTTGTGCGGCCCCTTTTTACGGTTTTTGTTGTTGTTTTCGTGCCTTTTTTACGATTTTCGTTTTATTTTCCCAAAAGTTTCTCCACAATCTGCACATGGCACACTCTCCTTTACTTTAGGATAAATGTTTGTTTGTTTATATTTTTAGGAAATTATCCTACATCCTTATATTAGTATATCAAATTTAAAGATTATTTATCAAATATATAAATTTGCCAAGAATAATAATTTAGTATTTCAACCGCTGGTTAAGAGATTTGTTAAATGGTTTTATAGGTTGTCAAGAATTAGTCCAAAACATACAGTTCAATGTATCCATTTAGACGTACAAGGCACTCTACATTGCTATATATAAATACATATAATTCAAATAATGGTAATAATGCCCTGTTGTACCTACAGGTGTATAGCTACACATTTCTTCTTCTTCTTCGTGCCATATCAGGTCCTTTATGGTCCAGGTTTCAACTCCATATAGAAGTATGGACCATATTATGTAGCACTCCACCAGGCACTGTCTTATTTTAAGGTTTAAGCTATCGCCGCAAAACAGTGTCTTCATTCTGTAAAACATCGCGCGAGCTGTCTCGATGCGGCACCTTAATTCCTTGTCAGGATCTAAATCATCAGTGATTTAGATCCTGACATACATTTATTTAATTTTTATCAATTCAGTTAACAAGTGAATACCAATTGCTGTGGTGTTATACTGGTCTGTTAGTTTGACTCCGTTTAGACCTATATACATTTACTCTAAAAGGGGTCTAGCGTGGGCCGCCTTTGGTAAACTTTCCTATATCCTCAAGTCTCCGAAATACGCCAATCGTCTTAAAAAGAAAGTCTTCGACGCTTGCTTTCTCCCGGTACTGACGTATGGCTGTGAAACTCTTGTGATTACAAGTAGAATGCTGCATAGTCTCGCAGTAACACAGAGAGCCATGGAAATGAGAATGCTGGGTATTTCATTAAGAGACAGAAAAACTAACTCATGGATAAGAGAGAAAACCAAAGTTACCGACGTTGTCCAAAAGGTTGCAAACCAGAAGTGGAGCTGGGCAGGGCATATCGCCCGAACCACGGACTCCAGATAGACCAAAAACGGGCAAGGGAAGTGTTGGAAGGCCTCTAACCAGGTGGTCTGACGATATGAGAAGAGTATCTGGAGGCGAATGGATGCGGTCTGCCCAGGATAGGGAGTTGTGGAGGTCTCAGTGGGAGGCCTATGTCCATTACTGCAGGACGAAAGAGGGCTGACGAAGAAGACATTTATTCCAAGCTGACTCCAGAAGAGAATATACCTCGTGTACTGTATTTTCGAGAAGCTTCTCGACGTGCTAAGAGAAATTATATTTAATTTATTATTATTAGGGTCACCAACAAATTTTCCTTCTTAGCATATCACGTAAAGTAGTCTTGATATCACAAAAGGTGAATATCAAGATACTCGAGATTAAGAAACCACAAACAGGGGTAGAAAATGTATGAAAAAAAAAGAATGATTTTCAACTTACAACGAATACATTGATCACAAATAATTAACAGTTTTTTACACAGGTAACTTTCTCACAATGAGTAGATATTAAAGATAAATCGATACGGTATAACAGTCCGAGTTAGCGAGATTGTCGCACGCTCGATACTAAGGTCCGATAATCTCTGCCTAGCGACAAACAAATATTCTTGCTGTCACTAGGCGCGCGCGCGAAAGAAATTTCTCGAAGTGGTCTGCCACAGTTTTATTTCGGAATACTAAGTTTTGGGTTATCTTAATTATTATAATAGGCTTCTTATTAATTAATTATTAATTGTATTATATTTTATATACAAAAGCTGTTATGTTTCCAAATAAAATAAAATAAAATAAACTATCCTTTAATCTTTTGTAACATTATTTTTTTCTACAGATTTTTCCATGTTTTTTTTATTTGTGCTGCTATTTCACATATAAAGGTACTCGCTGTCGCGCACAAACCACAAACTATCATAATATACTATGCTCCACCCTGTTTTTCCTTTCTCCTCGTTTCTTGCCTTCTATCCCGTCTTTAAAAAACATGAACATTATAGAAATACATCTCAAACTTTTTTTAACGATTTTTATAAAAATTGGATTAAGGGGGGGACTGCTTCCAGCGTACCTATTTTTCAATTCGATATACCATCATTATTTCTTATCAAATCGTTTTGAAAAAAATAATTTAGATAGTTTGGATATTAATAAACAAAAATATACCTTAACCTTTTGATAATGTTCTGTATAAATTCTTGTAGAAAAATAATGGCATACCCCGATTTTCAACGTTTATCAAATATTTTTAATAAACTATAAGGCGTAGAGTAATATATTTTTTTTTAAATTAAAGAAAACAAAAATATCTAGAAAAATATGATGTGACGTTGCATTAATGCTTCAGGTTTAGTAAATAAACCTAAAAAACATTTTTTTTCCATTCAGCGCCATTGCGTAATAAAAGTTTTTTGGTTTATTTACTTAACCTGATGCGTTAATGCAACGTCATATCATATTTTTCCAGGTATTTAATTCTTCTTTAATTTATTAAAAAAATATATAAAATATATATAAAAAAATATATTCTATACCTTATATTATTATTTTTTTAGTAATTTAAGATAAATGACTAAAATCGGGGTATGCTTATTATTTTCCTACAAGAATATATACAGAACATAATCAAAAAGTTAAGGTATATTTCTCATAATTAATATTCAAACTAACTAGGTTATTTTTTTCAAAATGATTCGTTGAGTAATAATGATGGTACATCAAATTGAAAAAATAGGTACGTTGGCAGCAGTCACCCTCTTAAGACATCGTTTTATACAATTTGTATGGCAGTGGCACAATATCTAATGTGATTCAAGAGTTTGATACTAAACCATCATGCTGTTTTCATATTCTGGGGAGAAAAAAAAGACAGAACTTCTACATGTTTCATATAGAAAGCAAAATATCATACAATACTTATTAATTTGTGTTTAAGTGTTTATAGTTTGGTACGTATTCTTCAATTATACATACTATCGCCATCGACAGTTGGATCTCATGTGTCACATGTAACTAGTAATTAAAAATGCGTTAGTTAATTAACGCGTATGTAAATTTTAAATTCTTAAAATAAATGTAAAAAAAATATTCAAATAACGCTTTGATCATGCTTCTGTTGGCAGTTACTTAACAAATAAACGGATAAGAATCCTAGTAGTTTCTATAATATGTATCAACAAGTTAATATTTATAACTTTTTGTTTCGGTGATATTATTTCAACATTACACATTTTCATCATTTTTTATTTTAATCCGTTTGTAAGTACTTACTAACACATTTTTTTGATAATTATTTTGTTCATAAATAAAACAAGTGGGTTGTGGGTTGTTTTCATATTCTGGGTAGGAAAAACAAACTGACCTCCATACTAACCTATCCGGACATACATACCTACATGTTTTATATAGAAATCAAAATATCTTGCAATATTTATTAATTTGTGTTAAAGCATATAGTTTGGTACGTATTATTCTATTATACATGCTATCGTCATCGACAGTTGGATCTCATGTGTTACATGCAACTGGTATTATTAAATGTCTCAAACATTGTCGTAAAGGCAAATTATTCATGATCTTTCTTCTATGCCATGTTCAATAAAAAGTGTAATATTTTATTTCTCTTATTTATTACTCTTCTATAAACTTGATCAAATCTAGATGACAATCTTCAAACATTTACCTACTTTTCTTCTTAGTCTCAGCCCCATTCTTTAGCTTCTTAACCATCCTAATCCATCGCTGTTATTTAAGGATAACCAGTTTTCCAAGGCCTAAAACGTAACAGCATTTTTATGGAAAAATACCCCTTGCGAAATAAAAATAGGGTTGTAACATGCTTAACGAGGATAGATTTATATTTTTATGTAAAAGGCGTAGAAGATATGTAGGTATTTTATCTCAAAATGAAATTTTATTTATGTGATTTTTCGCACACAAACACAACGATGACCAAATGTACACATCGAATATTTTTATGTTTGCACATACATAGATATATCATGTCCTGTCTGGCGCCATAACCGCAGGTGTCTTCTTCTTTGTAAGCCAATTCTTGGGATCACTTTAACAGCAGGAGACACCCTGAGCCTATTGAGCGCTCTCCATGTTGAATAAGGCAGGTTATGTTTATGTCCCACTGACACGTCAAATTATCTAGAATATTCAACCACTTAACAGATGAGTCTTGACGAAATCATACAGAAAATTGATAAAAAATTGTTTTCGATTTAAATTATCATCACCCAGTGAACAATACTAGTCAATAGCCAAGAATTTTATTGACCAAAAATATATTTTACCAATGCGATCTAGAGTATTTTTCTATTTTTTCCATACTAACTCTTGTTCGATAATCCCAGAACTCTAGTTTTCAATCCAAATTCACTAAACTGATTATAATTAAAAAATTAAAAAAATCAAATCACTTTTTTGATTCTACATGAATTTAATTTATGTAATAGGCCTATTTCGCCTTGTTAGGGCATTTACGAGCTATTTTGACATTTTTATACTTATATTTATAGATTTAAACTGGAGGAGCTTACAGATTCTTGTGATTGGTCATTTAAAACTATTGATATTATGAAAAGCAATACAGATTAATTAATTTATTTACTTTGTCCTGATTGGTTGAGACTATTTATTTATTGACCAATCTCTATTTAGTTAATTAGTGAAATTGAATATAATGAATTGATATATAATATTATTATGGTAATGGCTGTTTTTTTCCAGTGTAACAATACGTGGTATTTGGCCTTAATAGACAGTGACTTGCATTAAGTGCTTACAATATTATTATTTGTTAAACTATTGTTAATATGTAGGTAGATATTCCTGGTGGAGTTATATGGTGGGTATTTCTGAAACAATTAAAAAAGTTTGCGGCAGAATCAAATCATAGAATATATGATATATTTTGTTTATGGAACCCCTATTTCTCTGAGATCTAATGAAATTCTGTTTTTATTCTTCTTTTCAACAGTAAATATATTCCAACTGTCGATTTGTTCAGGAGAACTTTGTTCTCTTAACATATCGACAATGTATCAAGCCAGAATACGCGAGAATTGTATGGAGAGGTCTACTTTTTTCACGGCTTTTCCAACTTAGAAGTCAAAAAACACCAACTTAGAGGCTTCGCAGCATATATGTTCCATACACGGATTTACTCAGAATTCGGAGTAGAACATTTCGTGTGTCTGTGTGTGTCTGTGTGTCTGTGTGTCCGTCCCCCCCTTATAACTTTTGATCCGCTCAATAAACAGAGCCTAAAATTTCAGAATATATAAGCAGTTACAGGCCTACAAAACTTTGATACTTGGAATTTTGAATTTTTGTTTCAGTCAGGGGTTATCAACTTTTGAATTTTTATTTTATTTTTCCATATATCTCAGAAACCATAAACGCTAGAACGCTGAAAATTGGTACAAACATAGACAAATACAAAATCTCAAATAAGTTTTTTCAAAAAAATTCCAGGGTTTCTCAAACATTTTTTATTAAGAAAAATATTTTTTTTATGATAAATTTATGAGTTTAACTGCCTATATTTCCAAAACTTTTACAATTATCGAAAAAAGCCGAAACACCCCAACTAGATAATTTAATTTTCTATAAAAAATATCAGCAATGTAGTAGAAGATCTCAATTTTTTTTTAACAATTTTTTTAAAAATTGAATTTAGTGACGACATCGCTTCATACATTTTGTATGGCAGTCGCCTATACACAATATGTAAGAAGACTTAATAGTTTGATACTTCGACTCCAAACATACATACATACCATCATGCTATTTGCATATTCTGGGTAGGAAAAAGGATCTTCCTCCATACTATCCTATCTTGACATACATACCTACATATGTTGTATAGAAAACAAAATATCTGAAAATATTCAATAATTTGTATCTATGGGTTTATAGTTTGGTACATATTCTTCAACTATACATACTATCGCTATCGACAGTTGGATCTCATGTGTTACATGCAACTAGTATTATCTAAATTGTACAGCACAAATCCGCCTCTATTGGTGGCTGTGCCTTATTAAAAAAAATATCTATGAGCTGTGATCTGTGATTTTGAAAAGAAAGGTCTTTGAAACATGTATCCTCCCAGTGCTAACATATGGTTTGCTAACAATGACATTAAATGCCAACACAATATACAAATTGAAATGTACGCAACGAGCTATGGAACGGCAAAGGTTAGTAGTGAGCCTCCGGGATAAAATAAGAAATGAAGAAATCAGACGCCAAACAAAAGTCGTTGACATAGCAGACCGTGTTGCAAAGTTGAAATAGCAGTCGGCAGGACATGTTGCAAGACAGGGTACCGAGAGATGGACACCCAGAATACTAAAATGGAGACCGTGGGAAAATAAAAGACCGGTAGGGCGACCACAAAAAAGATGGGTCGACGATATTATTCCAGTTGCGGGAAGGGGTTGGCTGAGGGAAGCACAGGACCGAGAGAGATGGAGTTCATTGGAGGAGGCCTACATCCAGCAGTGGAGAAATGGCTGACAAAGAAGAAAGAAGAAGAAGTGATCTGTGTATGCTCATTTATTTATTTATAACAATGACGTTGGGATTTTTTAAATGTTTGGAAATTTCTAACTGCTCTAACAAGGCGAAATAGACCTATCGCATAAATTAAATTCATATAGAATCATAAGAGTTTTACTTTAATTATTATAGACATAATTTATAATGGAATTCTACAAAATAAAAACCGTGTCCGGACAATTGGCCGTAGCCGATTGGCCGTGGACAATTGGCCGTACGCCCTTTTTACCGTATGGAAAATTTATCGTGAGGACAATTGACCGTGAGGACAATTGGCCGTGGGGACAGTTGATCGTACGGACAATTGACCGTGAGGACAATTTATCGAATGGACAATTCACCGTGCGGAAACTATTTTTAGCATCAGAAAATTTTTTTCTTTCTTTTTTCGTTTGAGTTAAATAAATTGCGTGAATAAAAAAATGTTCGTTTATGGCGACGAACCGATTGCCTTATTTTTTTATTTCAAGATACTAGGAGAAATCTAATATGTCGACAGTGATTAAAACGAAATTTTACAAAATAAGCGGTAATTATGTAGTTCTAATTTGCTATATTTTGAGATATAAGAAGACGTCTGTTTTTAGACTTCTTCTTGTTATTTTTTTAATGTTTCGAGATGGATATCGATTTATACTAATAAGAAGGTGTAGATTTCGAAACAATTTAAACTTCTTTGTTTTCTTTTGAAATGATGAGAAACCAATATGGCGGCCGTGATTTAAGGATGAGTTTTCAAAGTGAATGATTATGTTGGGTTTATCGAGTTTTAATTTGCTACATTTTGAGATGTCTGTTCTTAAACTTCTTCTTGTTTAATAGTTTCCGCACGTCCATACGGTCAATTGTCCATACGATAAATTGTCCTCACGGTCAATTGTCCGTACGATCAACTGTCCCAACGGCCAATTGTCCTCACGGCCAACTGTCCCCACGGCCAATTGTCCTCACGGCCAACTGTCCCCACGGCCAATTGTCCTCACGGCCAACTGTCCCCACGGCCAATTGTCCTCACGGCCAACTGTCCCCACGGCCAATTGTCCTCACGGCCAACTGTCCTCACGGTCAATTGTCCTCACGATAAATTGTCCATACGGTAAAAAGGGCGTACGGCCAATTGTACACGGCCAATCGGCTACGGCCAATTGTCCGGGAATCAATAAAAACTTCGTCAATTATGAAAAAAATAAAAATATTTTTTCAAATATTTATGCCGCCCCTGTGTTACACCATAAAACAAGATCTCAATTGGTATAATCAACCGTCAGGGCCGGTGTTGGAGAATGAGGATTTTATTACAATTAAAATGAAAATTTACCTAACTAAATACCTACGCTAAAAGAGGATCGTTAATCACAATTCTGTGAAAAATCCCAACGGGTAATTGAAAAAATCTGAACTCAGTAATTTTACAGTATTACAGATTATTTAATTATTGGTATTCATTCATTTACATTTTGAAAACATTTTTTATTTTTCAATTATTTTAAGTACCTAATCACGAGTAATAATTTGAAAGTTTAATATAAGTTTTTCGCATTTTATGACGAAAGTCAAAGGGGTATCTTTTTGATGTTTTGTTTGACCTTTAACCAGGCAATGATCATATAATTCCCATACATACATACATACCATCACGCCATGTCCTTTGCGGGGTAGGCAGAGATAACCAAACGCCACATTTTTCTATCCTGGCACGCATTTCTCGCCTCGTCCACATTCATGCATCGTCTCATACATGTTCGTCTGTTGCTCACACTTCTAACATTTCCGTCTTTCAGAATATCGTTCACATGGTCGTTCCATCCCTTTTTTGGGCGTCCCCGACCTCTCATTCCATTCCTTTCCGCTCTGTATATTTTCTTCGTCAGGCGCTCCTCATTCATTCTCCCCATGTGACCAAACCATCTTAATGTGTTCACCTTCATTCTAGTAATGACATCTTTCTTCAACTTACATTCTTTCCTTATGTCCTCATTTCTTACCCTGTCATACATCGTTCTATTGCAAATTCTTCTTAACGATCTCATTTCAACTGCATTTATTCTGCTTTCATGCGTCTTCTGCCATGTCCCATATAATTCTCACATAACAAATAATTTTTTTTTGGGTAATGGTTCACCATTTCCCACAATATTATAGAGGCATTTTAACCAAAATATTTCATCTACGGTTTCGAAGTAGTAACTTAATTTGACAGTTAGATTTCAAAATGACATTTATTTTAATTTGTCGTTTGTGAATGATATTTATATATTTTTGTCACTGAAGAGTAATAATTTGAGATAATGGCGTAAAATCCAAAGAAAGTCCAGTGATTTTTTTGATATTTTGTATGTTTTATTCATTGTTTATCTTTATAAATACTATGTAGGCCATTTTGTGTATTATGTCAATTAATTCTTGATTTAAATAATTATGTTTATTAGAGTTACATGTACACACGAAGACACCGTGACAGCGAAGGAAAGCGGCATACGGGTGGCCGAGCACTGGAGTTTTCTAATTAGATGGTGTTCCGGACACGCAAAGTAAGTAAATATTGAATAATGATTAAAATCAATGAAAATTTACCTTTAATATACAGCATCCTCATCAGGCAATGAGAATATATTTCCCATATTTTTTGGGACACTCTTCTTGTCGACATTTTGTCAAATTAACAATGATATCAGAAATATTACTTACTTACTTAACGAGTCTGGAACTCAGATTTTAACACTCACTAACAATGTGTGGCAGCCTTCGTCCAGTTCTGGGCAGGACAGAAGATGGTCGTCATCCTGCACTGCCCCACAATTACAGAAGGTATCGTCTTCTGTCGAAAAATTCACCTGTGCAGGTTGCTCTTGCAGCCACTCAAACCCACCCTCAGCCTGTTCAACGTCTTCCATATTGGGAATGGTAGGTAATGCGCCCTATTCACCATCTCGCTTATGTCCATCCATGCAGATATTGGGTCGTCCATCCACAACTCCTCTCATCGTTGCTTCTGGGAGGTCTACAGATCGGCTGTGGACTTGAGAAAGCTATTCCTTGACTTGAGGCGAGGGTTTGATGTTTTGTGGTCATAGAGTGGGTGTCTCGGGTCATGTATTTGTTTATGCCTTATTTATTCATGTATTTATTTATTTTTTGGAAACTCAGTTGAGGTATTTCTAATATTGAATTTGTTGATCTGCGATAAATGCTTACAAGACAAAATTCTACATTACTTATTTATTCAAGGGACAAATACAGTCTTATATGATAAACAGAGACAATACACTATGAAATAAAAAAAAGACAGAGCAGTTACTTTTGTCCACAATTGATGTACACTAGTTGCATGTAACACATGAGATCCAACTGTCGATAGCGATAGTATGTATAGTAATTGTTGACCCATAAATACAAATTATTTAATATGTTAAGATATTTGGTTTTCTATAGAACACATGTACCTAGGTATATATGTATGTCAAGATAGGATAGTATGGAGGTCAGTCCTTTGATCCTATCCAGAATATGAAAACAGCATGATGGTATGTATGTATGTTTGGAGATTAGTATCAAACTATTAAGTCTTCTTAGATATTGTGTGTAGGCTACTGCCATACAAATTGTATGAAACAATGTTGTCACTAAATTCAATTTTTATAAAAATTGTTGATAATTTTAAGATGTGCTAATACAATGTTAATATTTTTTATAGAAAATTAAATTATCTAGTTGGGGTGTTTCGGCTTTTTTCGATATATTTAAAAAAAATGGAAATATAGGCAGTTAAACTTCTTCTTAATAAAAAATGTTTGAGAAATCATTTTGAGATTTTGTATTTGTCTATGTTTATACCAATTTTCAGCGTTCTAGCTTTTATGGTTTCTGAAATATATAGAAAAATAAACCAAAATTTCAAAAGTTGATAACCCCTGACTGAAACAAAAATTCACCATTCTGAGTATAAAAGTTTTGTAGGCTTATAAGTGTTTATATATTTTGAAAATTTGGGCTCTGTATATTGAGCGGATCAAAAGTTATAAGGGGGGAGACAGACAGACACACAGACACACAAAACTCACATAAAATGTTCTACTCCAAAATCTGAGTAAATCCATGTATGGGAACATATATGCTGCGAGGCCTCTAGTTGGTGTTATTAGCATGCAAAAAGTCCACTACGCCATACAAAATTTTCCTTCGTACACGCATCTTGGCTTAATAATATCGATTCATTCAGAGGATTGAATTCTCATGAACGAATCGACAGTTGGATAATGTCGATTCATTCAGAGAATTGAATTCTCATGAACGAATCGTTAGTTGGATTAAATAATCATAGAAGTATGTACCTATCTACAATACAACAAAAAATAAATTGTACTTAAAATGATTACATTCACATATTTGCCCGTGACGTGAAAGGACGGGAAGGAAAAAGGAAGGGAGAAGGACCTTATTTGTTACTGCTGTGAAAAATAACAGAATATTCTGGATGGGTGGATGGCAGAGCGGTTAGCGCGCTGGGTTAGTAATCCAGTGGTCGCGAGTTCGAATCCTGCCTCGACCGATCTCGTTCACCTATAGGACAAGCATTTATGCTTAGTTTAGGGAACGTAGGAAGATGTATATGTACTTGTTTAACAAGGACATATTCATTTTTTTTTTTAAAAAAAAAAAATTCTAGAAAAAAACCAAAATCAAAATAAGCACACAATTTTTTTTAACAATTCACAGGTTTACGCCGCTATGCATCTACATATATAAAGTAATCTTGTAGCAATAATGACTCATAAACCAAAGTTTGTATACCTATTATGTAAACTACCTTCTCAAATTCAAGAATGTATGCATTATCCTTTAAGTAAAATCAGAAATGCTTTCCAACTGTTGTGTAGATTATATATGTACATATAAGTAAGTATAGAGAGATGGAGCTTGTTGAATAAAGTAGCAGATTTAAATTATGGAACAGGATTATATTTGCCAAAATGCGAAATGAATCTAAAGTTACCCACTTTATACAAATCTCTATCCATGGACTGTACTATTCAACTGACTATAGGATGTAACGTACGGTTCCCGTACTTCTGTTTCGCCTTCACTTTCAATTATTTTTTTTTTTTTTATATAAAAAATGAATATGTCCTTGTTAAACAAGTACATATACATCTTCCTACGTTCCCTAAAATAAGCAAATAAATGCTTGTGCTATAGGTGAACGAAATCGGTCGAGGCAGGATTCGAACTCGCGACCACTGGATTACTAACCCAGCGCGCTAACCGCTCTGCCGCCGACCCATTTTGGAGAGTTTGTTTTGGAAATACATTTTTAATCAAATCAAATCCTTAACTGGCATCATATCTGAGGTGTATGCGTTTTCTCACAGCAACGAGGAAGAGAAAGAAGAATTTAAAGGACGCAGTATGAATATTCTGCTGTAAAGTACCACCTTAGAATGGTGCTTCCATTATTTTTGATTACCTACTTCGTTTTTGGGTGTCCAGCAAGAACCAAGTTATCAAAAATACAACAGGCAGAATAATATCATGATATTATCATAAAAAAAACGTGATATTATCGTGGTTTGATGTGGTTTAGGCATATTGAAAGAATGAACGATGAACAACTGACAAAAAAATATACATGGGTTTAAGAGATAGAGTAAATAGCGTGGGATATTTGTGTGGGATATCTCTCTAATCCAGAGATATCTTTCTTCTACGGTAGGTTTTGATTTTTCAATAACTTGATTTTTCACAATAAACTTTTTATCTCAATTTTCACAATAATATAAATTCAATATTAATACATATGTCTATATACAAGTTACAGTCAAAGTTGTTTTTACTAGAGCAGGTCTATCTAGAATGGCAATCTATTGTTATTTTTGTTTTAATAACAACTTTTCATTGTTCCCTGTTTAAATTATTTACATATATTTTAATTTTTCACCCTTGCATAGAAACAGCCATAATAATATATAAATATTTTTTTTAAAATCCAGTTGATTGACATCTGTCAAAATATACTTAAGTATATAACTTTGATAACATTCTTCAAAGTAATCATTCAAATGGTTCTGAACCAAACTTAACAACTATCAATATTTTTATTAATATGTTTAACCTAGCCCCCAAGTCAAATTGAAAACGCTGTTCGTTATCGCCAAGCGCTAATTTTTTTTCTATGTGATTTGACGTTTGTTGTAGAAATTTTTTCTACAATAACAAACAACAAACGTCAAATCCCATACAAAAAAAAATTAGCGCTTGGCGATAACGAACAGCGTTTTCAATTTGACTTGGGGGCCTAGTTAGTGTGTTCTATGGTTTAACCATTATAATCAACAGATGTCACATTTCATCTAGGTTGTATTTTATTTTAATTAATCAATTAATACTCTACAGCAAGTGAATGATATTTTGAAATAAAGGACCATAAAAAGGTTGAAAAATCAACGAGCATGTATGAGACGATGCATGGATATAAAGGAAGTCAGGAATGTGTACTGAGGAAGGGGACTTGGTTCCCATAACAGGTACACAAAGTTGTTTTTTATAAAGTGAAAATTCGTTGGAAGAAAAAGTGATATTATCACGTCACATAGTTAAGCAGTGAAGTTCACTTGAATGTAGAATGTCCATTTTGAATGTAGTGCCTTTTTAGGTTAGAAGATACTGGTATGTGGAGATACACGCATGTGTTGTGCTTCCTTTTTTAAGATCATGCACGCCCGCACACCTGTCGCTATTACCCCACATTAAGTGATATAGCGTAATGTTATGAATGAGTAGGTACGAAAGAAGGAATGTCATATTTTTACTCTCCACTACTATGGAATAGTGGAGAGTCATGATTTCGAAAAATTTAAGCGTATTTTTTTTACATCAATTTCTCAATGGGTATCATGTAGAGAATGCACACTATGAGTTTCGTCGTGATGTGTTTGTGTGTATGGCGTATACGCCGTACGCCGTAGCATTTATCTTTTTTTGTGTCCTCTCTACAGCCCAAACTATTAGTCCGATTGACTTCATATTTACATCATATGTGTAAAGTGCATAGACCTAGAGCTGATTAGTTTTCCATAGACAACCGTTAATTTCTTCTCTATGATTTTATCATTTATGTTGTTTTTTTGTGTCCTCTCTACAGCCCAAACTATAAGTCCGATTGACTTCATATTGATATCATATATGTAAAGTCTATAAACTTAGAACTGATTAGTTTTCCATAGATATCCGTTAATTTCTTGTTTTAGTATAAACTACATTATGACTGTATACATATATACAGCGATAAGTACCTAAATACAACTAAATAAATTTCATAATTACAATGATTATAACATTACTATTATAGTAAAAATGATTATGATAAACTGTCAACCCTCAGGTAAATACATATTATTGAATATTTAATGATATTTTGTTTTCTATACAAAACATGTTTATCAGGATGGAATAGTATGAAGGGCAATCCTTTTTTCTTACCCATAAAAAGTAAACATCTTGATGGTATGTATGAAGATTAATTATCAAACTATTCTGTGAATCCCCGTAGATATTGTTTATTCAATTTCATAAAATGAGGTCTATATATAATGCGATCTACATAGAAGGCGGTCAATGGTAGAACAGTGCATAAAATGAAGTCTATATAAAATGCGATCTACATAGCACGCGGTCAATGGTAGAACAATGCATAAAATGAGATCTCGTATATAAAAAGGGATCTACATGGAAGGCGGTCAATGGTAGAATAATACATAAAATGAGGTCTATATAAAATGTGATCTACATAGAAGGCAGTCAATGGTAGAACAATACATAAAATAAGGTATATACATATACTAGGCATGCCTTTTAAGTTCTGTCGTTTACATATTTACCGGCAGCTTTGAATTTGGAACTGTTTGATATTCAAATTTGTTTGAATTTCTTCTTCTTCTTCTTCTGCTTTAGTTAGGACTGTATCCTGTTATTCTCGGAGCCTGCTCTTGTGAAGTGGACGTCCAGCTATCCTTCCATCTTTTGGGTGGTCTTCCAGGGGGTCTGCCATTTGTTATCTCCCCATCCGCTGCCATCCTCACCACTCGATCCGAACCCGCTCTCCCCACATGATCTCTCCAGAATCGTCTTCGTGTTCTTCCCCATCGCACAACATCTTCGACATCACAGATTCTTCTTATCTCCGAGTTCCTTACTCTGTCAAGAAGTGTTACGCCTGCGATGGGTCGTAGAGTCTTCATCTCAGTGGTTCTTAGGAGGTTTTTTGTTTTTGTTTTTTGAATTTAAAATCTCAAAACAATTGAATGTATTAGGATTAATGCTATTGTTTAGTCATTGTGTCGTTTTGAATCTGTCAGGTCTCGTACTAAAATGAATCTTACTAAGGAAAATGTCCGTGCAATAATATTCTACAACTTTAAAAGAGGCCTAACACGACTTCAGTGTTTTGAAGAGATAACATCTGTGTTCCAAGATGAAGCTCCATCTCTGCGGACTGTCGAACGCTGGTACTTAGAATTTCAGCATGGACATACCAGTCTTAGTGACAAATCTCGTGAAGGACGTCCAAAATCCGCCTTCACTGAAGAAAACATCATTGCTGTGAGACAACTAATTCTCGAAGATCGTCATGTGACATATCGAGAGATAAAGCGTTATTAGGCATCTCAGGGACAACCATTAAAAAAATATTGCATATAGCACTTGGTGAGAGAAAGCTAGTTTGCCGTTGGATCCCGCATTTGCTTTCCGACGATAATGAGGTCCGCGTCTAATGGTGAAAGAAAACTCTTCAAAGGTTCAACTGAGGAGAGTCAAATCACGTCAACGACATCATCAGTGGTGACGAATCTTGGATCTATACTTACGATCCTTATTTAAAATAACAATCTACAGTCTGGGTCTTACCAGATGAGTCAAAGCCGACTAAAGTTGTTCGCTCTCGAAGCACTTCAAAGAAGACGGTGGCCACGTTCGTTGCGAAAACCGGTCATCTTGCGACAATTGTACTTGAAGATCATAGAACGTTTAATGCTGAGTGGTATACAACAGTTTTTTTACCACAAGTCATCGTCGAACTTCGGAAATCTAACCCAAAGCGACGCGTCATCCTACACCATGATAACGCAAGCTCACACAGCGCTCGTCAAACTATTTAGTATTTGAAGCAGGTAAACGTAAAAATTCTTGACCATCCTCCATACAGTCCCGACCTAAGCACTAACGAATTCTTTACATTTCCTAAAATTAAGAAAAATCTTCGCGGTCAAAGGTTCCAGTCCAGTGAAGAAGCAGTCGACGCTTTCAAGACAGCCATATTGAACACCCCTACTTTGGAGTGGAATAAATGTTTTAATAACTGGTTTGAGCGAATGGAAAAGTGTATTAAACTACGTGGTGAATATTTTGAAAAACAATAAAAGATACAATAAGATTATAGTAGTGTTATTATCTTCAAACGACAAAACTTAAAAGGCATGCCTCTTATAGCTTATAACTATTGTATTAAAAATCATCGAAATTAACAATTGTACATTTTTTTTAAACTTTTCAAAGGGATCATTTCAGTGAAGTAATTAAAAAATATAGAATTATTATTTTTTTTATTGAGTTTAAGAAATATCATTTATATTATTTAATAATATAAACCATGTATCAGTCGCTAATTTGAGAAAATATTTATTTCCAATGACGAAAGCACAGTTTCCGCCAGTTAAAATGATATTATCACCAGTTCCGAACACCATCCATTAGAATAAATTATTTATTAACAGTAGGTACATATACAGAAACTTTAATTGGAATACTCGATAACTAGGTAATACATATTTGATTCACGTGTTGTGTTACGTGGTTTTACTTTTAAAGTATATATAACACTCCATTACTTATTGATTTCAACATTTCAGATTTGTGTAAATCAAAATTACAAGTTGAAATTATTTACATAATTATGTAGGTATACAGCTATGCCAATATTTTACTAGTCATAAAAGTACATAGTCTGCGGTGGTTGGGACATGTCATCAGGATGAATGATGATCGTATCCCAAAAAAGATTCTTAACACTAATCCAGAGGGCAGAAGAAGTAGAGACAGGCCCAAACTATGATGGCTGGATGACACAGAAGACGACATAAGGGCGATCCGAATTTCAAAATGAAGAGGACAGGGACGGCTGGAGAAGGATTTTGGAGGAGGCCAGGGCCCACACAATCAAACACAATTCCCTTATAACCCTATATTTAATATTTTCCCAATACAAAAATTAATGAACCAATAACTTCATTGCACCCCCCACCCTAAAAAATAGTTTAACCCAGCCCACACTCCACCCATTATGTTTACCTTAAGTCTATATATTGTATTTGATTTTAGTATACTTTGTATCCTCCTAAGGAAGGGAACATTGTTCTCGTAACATGTAGAGGAATTTTTATTCATTAGAATAAAAGTTGTGTTTATTATATGTTTGTTCCTCCTCCTTAGCCTAATCACTTAAGACTACTACATTCAATCATCCTCCGAAAGGTCCGCCTCCATGTA
The DNA here is from genome assembly GCA_963576475.1 of Molanna angustata. Lineage (NCBI taxonomy): Eukaryota > Metazoa > Arthropoda > Insecta > Trichoptera > Molannidae > Molanna > Molanna angustata. Next base: position 34,250,532 of record OY754977.1, read on the forward strand.
GGCATACCGAAGGGCTTCAGTGATAGAAGATCCTGTAGCAGACTTGACAAAGTCTTTGGATCGTCTAACCTCCATACCCCCCATTGGAATATAGACATCTCTAATTTGTCCATTACTAAATATGTATGAGTCCATGGTATTCGTAGAATTCTCCGCCAACAATAATTAAAGAATATTAGTATTTTTTATTTTATGTATGTGTGGCGGAACATCCCTGTGATATCCGCACATCCCTAACTTCACATCATTGCTACCAACGCTAGCTGAAGTTATAAACAGCTACGCTAATTATTCGAATTACCTCCAATTGCCATGACTTGACGTATCGCGAATTCTCCTCGCCATTCTTATACTGTATTAATTAAATATCCTAATTATTATACAATTAAAATGCAAAATATTAATTGAAATAAATGCTTGTCAGAGTGAGTACTATCTTTCATTATAAAAATTATCAATTGCCCCAATATTCATTGTCTTTTAGTATATCTAATATAGAGAAATGAGTTTTGACAATACTTTTGAACATGCAAATAATCTTTTGATAAAAATTCCTTAAAATTCATTAGGTAATCACAATCAAGCTCATAATTAAAAACCCATCTCCTTATATATGTAAAAGTCTGCACTGATATTACCCCAATTATTTGTTTATCTTTAATATATATATATATATATATATATATATATATATATATATATATATATATATATATATATATATATATATATATATATATATATATATATATATATATATATATATATATATATATATATATATATATATATATATATATATATATATATATATATATATATATATATATATATATATATATATATATATATATATAAAATCTAAGGTTTTCGCGAGTACAAAATATGTTATTATTAAGTATTTTGGGGATAACCCGCGTCAAATTCTGATTCCCGAGAGAATCAGTCGTCTGCCGACGTTTCGCCTGAATCTCATCAGACATTTTCAATAGGCGCCTTGTTAATAAATTTCCGTCGCGAGGGATAGTGCGCGCACGTCCGTTCGCGTCGGAAGCTTACCACCAAGTGAAAGTTTGAAAGGAAGCCGAGTCAGGTGTTAGTGGAGGGGTGGGTTTCCCCAATGACGTCATTATTGCGTTTTGTTTGGCTTCTAGTGACTCGAGTACTTAACGGTATATTGTTTACAGGTGGATTATCAGTTTTCGGTTTACTAGGAATTTTACTAATGTTTTTAATGTGACTATTGTTTGAAATATCGGTAGTTGGGTTAATTTGATTACTATGGTTTTTCAAAATATTGTTTTCAAGTACACTTGTCCATGCGGTCGGGATTCGAATGCTATCGTCCCTGTTATTCATTATACTGTTGCTTCTTCTATATATTTCTATTGCTTCCCTGTAAATTCTAAATGTTTCATTGTTAATATTCGCGACTACTTTTGAATTTTCAAAGTCTATGGAGTGATTTTCGGTCAATGAGTGGTTTACTAGAGATGAAGTTAATTTCCGGTTTTTAATATCTACGCGATGTTAAGAAACGCGTGCCGAGATTCTGCGATTTGTCCTGCCTATGTAAGTTTTTCCTGCCGTTAAATCCTGCCTATGAATATATATATATAAATATATATATATATATATATATATATATATATATATATATATATATATATATATATATATATATATATATATATATATATATATATATATATATATATATATATATATATATATATATATATATATATATATATATATATATATATATATATATATATATATATATATATATATATATATATATATATATATATATATATATATATATATATATATATTGTTAAATCTAAGGTTTTCGCGATAAGGTTTTCGCGAGTACAAAATATGTTATTATTAAGTATTTTGGGGATAACCCGCGTCAAATTCTGATTCCCGAGAGAATCAGTCGTCTGCCGACGTTTCGTCTGAATCACATCAGACATTTTCAATAGGCGCCTTGTTAATAAATTTCCGTCGCGAGGGATAGTGCGCGCACGTCCGTTCGCGTCGGAAGCTTACCACCAAGTGAAAGTTTGAAAGGAAGCCATGTCAGTTGTTTGTTCTTAGTAAGCCGAAAACTGATAATCCACCTGTAAACAATATACCGTTAAGTACTCGAGTCACTAGAAGCCAAACAAAACGCAATAATGACGTCATTGGGGAAACCCACCCCTCCACTAACAACTGACATGGCTTCCTTTCAAACTTTCACTTGGTGGTAAGCTTCCGACGCGAACGGACGTGCGCGCACTATCCCTCGCGACGGAAATTTATTAACAAGGCGCCTATTGAAAATGTCTGATGTGATTCAGACGAAACGTCGGCAGACGACTGATTCTCTCGGGAATCAGAATTTGACGCGGGTTATCCCCAAAATACTTAATAATAACATATATATATATATATATATATATATATATATATATATATATATATATATATATATATATATATATATATATATATATATATATATATATATATATATATATATATATATATATATATATATATATATATATATATATATATATATATATATATATATATATATATATATATATATATATATATATATATATATATATATATATATATATATATATATATATATATATATATATATATATATATATATATATATATATATATATATATATATATATATATATATATATATATATATATATATATATATATATATATATATATATATATATATATATATATATATATATATATATATATATATATATATATATATATATATATATATATATATGAAAAAGAATTTTCTGGGTTAACCCGTGTCAGATAGTCCTGAGAAGGACTGTTTAAGACCTGACGTTTCGCCCGAATATCATCGGGCATTGTCGAAGGAACGCACCGAAAACCGAGCGAGAACGAACGCGCGCGAAACACGACCGCACACACCTAAGGCTTTCCGTCAAGTGAGAAGCGCCAGTCTATGCATGAGCGCAGAGGTAGCGAGCGGGTAGGTTCCCCTCCCCCCTCCACTCCCCGCACCTATTAGCTATTTGTTCTATTATTTGTACCGTTAAGCCGACTTTGCGAACGAGTTGTCATTTTAATAGTGGGTTTTTCAAATATTGTTTGTTTTGTTATGTGTGGAGGTATTGAATTTCTAATTATTACTTTAGTTTTATGAGTATTACTATCTAGAATATTTGTCCATGTTTGAGGAATTCTTATCGCGTCATTTCTGCTGTTCATATTATTTGCATGTTTGAAAATCTCAATTGCCTCTCTGTATATGCGTTGTGGTTCGGAATTTAAGTTAGCGATGGTGGATGAATTTTCGAAATCAATAGTGTGGCCTTCGTTAAGAACGTGTTGGACTAACGACGAAGTTAACTTCTTATTTTTGACGTCCACTCTATGTTCTGCTACTCGTGAGGATATTTTTCTATTGGAGCGACCGATGTATACTTTGTCACACGAATTGCATGGAATTTTATATACTCCGTGCGACTCGAGTGCAACTGAATCTTTGGGATTGCGAAGAAAGGTAGATATTTTATTTTCTGTTCTGAAAATTGTTTTTATGTTATTTTTCTTCAGAATGCGGCTTATCTTGTCTGTCGTGCCCTTGATATATGGCAAAAAGGCTATTGAAGTCGGAGGAAGTTCTGGTTTTTTGATATTTTTATTACTGTAGCGTCTAATAGATTGTTCGATTCGTGATTTTGAATAACCGTTGGAGATGAGAGCGTTTTTGAGACAGTCAAGTTCGTTGTTTATGTTATTATTATCAGATAGTCTGAAGGATCGGGTCACTAGAGTATTAATTATAGAAGATAATTGAGCCGGGCTATGGTTTGAATTTGCATTCAGATATCTGTTTGTGTGAGTAGGCTTTCTATAAACTGTATGACCAAGTGTGCCATCGTCATTTTTGATGACAAGGACATCCAAGAAAGGTAAGCTATTATTTTCTTCGATTTCCATAGTAAATTGGATGTCCGAGTGGAAACTATTAATATATTTTAGAAAATCTGTCAGTTTATCGGTACCGTGGGGCCATATAACAAAAATGTCGTCGACATATCTACGCCATAAGAGTGGTTTTAAATTTGTCTGTTTTAAAATATCGGTTTCTAGGAATGTCATGAATATGTTGGCAATAACCGGACTTAAGGATGAGCCCATCGGAGCACCTTCTGTTTGCTTGTATATTTTTCCTTCAAATTGAAAGTAGGTATTATTTAGACAGTGATCGATTAAATTGATGATATCTTTTGATAATTTTAACTTTGTTTTTAATAATTCGATTGACTCTTTGATGGGAATTTTAGTGAATAATGACACTACATCAAAGCTTACCAGAGTGTCACCTGTGTTTATTTTATAGTTAGATAGTGTGTTTATAAAATGTTCAGAATTTTTAATGTAAGAGTCTGATTTTTCAACATGGGGCTGTAATTCTTTAGCAAGGTATTTAGCAAGTGATTGAAGGGGGGATCCGTATGAGCTAACTATGGGCCTTAAGGGTACTTCTGCTTTATGTACTTTAGGTAGACCGTATATTTTTGGGATCCGTGACGATTTTTCTCGTGGGATAAGTTGTTTTTGGAGTTCGGAATCGAATTTGGTGGACATTATTTTAGATTTTGTTGTCTTTTCTAAGTAAGTGGTAGGGTCCGATTTGTTTTCTTTGTATATTGAATCTGAGAGAATGTCACGCATTTTAATTATGTACTCATCGGAGTTCATTAAAACGGTCGCGTTTCCCTTATCAGCCGGTAGAACAATTATATCTCGGTTAGATTTTAATGCTTTGAGGGCTTTAAATTCTTCCGAAGACATATTTCTTTTAGGGTCGCGAGCTTTTCTTATGATATGACACGTCTCTTGGCGGATTGTTTCGGCAAGTTTTTCTGGTAGTTTAGAGATGGAGGTTTCGATACCGGTAACTATTTCTTCTTTGGGTATCTGTGAAGGGACCACACCAAAATTAAGCCCTTTCATCAGAACCTTCAGACTATCTGATAATAATAACATAAACAACGAACTTGACTGTCTCAAAAACGCTCTCATCTCCAACGGTTATTCAAAATCACGAATCGAACAATCTATTAGACGCTACAGTAATAAAAATATCAAAAAACCAGAACTTCCTCCGACTTCAATAGCCTTTTTGCCATATATCAAGGGCACGACAGACAAGATAAGCCGCATTCTGAAGAAAAATAACATAAAAACAATTTTCAGAACAGAAAATAAAATATCTACCTTTCTTCGCAATCCCAAAGATTCAGTTGCACTCGAGTCGCACGGAGTATATAAAATTCCATGCAATTCGTGTGACAAAGTATACATCGGTCGCTCCAATAGAAAAATATCCTCACGAGTAGCAGAACATAGAGTGGACGTCAAAAATAAGAAGTTAACTTCGTCGTTAGTCCAACACGTTCTTAACGAAGGCCACACTATTGATTTCGAAAATTCATCCACCATCGCTAACTTAAATTCCGAACCACAACGCATATACAGAGAGGCAATTGAGATTTTCAAACATGCAAATAATATGAACAGCAGAAATGACGCGATAAGAATTCCTCAAACATGGACAAATATTCTAGATAGTAATACTCATAAAACTAAAGTAATAATTAGAAATTCAATACCTCCACACATAACAAAACAAACAATATTTGAAAAACCCACTATTAAAATGACAACTCGTTCGCAAAGTCGGCTTAACGGTACAAATAATAGAACAAATAGCTAATAGGTGCGGGGAGTGGAGGGGGGAGGGGAACCTACCCGCTCGCTACCTCTGCGCTCATGCATAGACTGGCGCTTCTCACTTGACGGAAAGCCTTAGGTGTGTGCGGTCGTGTTTCGCGCGCGTTCGTTCTCGCTCGGTTTTCGGTGCGTTCCTTCGACAATGCCCGATGATATTCGGGCGAAACGTCAGGTCTTAAACAGTCCTTCTCAGGACTATCTGACACGGGTTAACCCAGAAAATTCTTTTTCATCTTATACCCGTGAAAACCTAAAAGTTAACATATATATATATATATATATATATATATATATATATATATATATATATATATATATATATATATATATATATATATATATATATATATATATATATATATATATATATATATATATATATTTGATGTAATGAAAGCATTAGGGAACAGTATGGTTTTGTATATATTATAAAAACTTATGTTATAAGTTTTTATTATATACTTTTATTATATACTTTTGTATAAAATAAAAACTATAATATAATAAGTTTTTAAGTTTTTAATAAGTTAATAAGTTTTTATTATATACTTTTGTATATAGTAAAAACTTATGTTTTCCTAAAAATTTTACATAACTATAAATGTCTGTACCCAGAATGAAATAAAACTAAATAAAATAATATAAAAAAACACCATATATTAAAGGAGTCAATCCTGTTCCTCTCTGAGGTTTACCAACATAATATAAAATACAAAATAAAAATGTAAGTATAAGTCAAATAATATTGTTATGTATACTGAGTATATACGTTGGGAAGACCATAGAACAAATTTAAATGTCTAACTGCTACATAAAATACATAACTATGTTAAACCAAAATGTCAAATATTTGGCTTGGTAAAATTGAAAACTGCTAGCCCTAGAACAGGGTTACCTAGTTGGGCAGCAGTAATCTTCATAATAGTCTTTGTGATAAAGGTGTGAAAAAATAAATAAATAAATAACTATTTGAGCACTATTTAACTCATGATCTGCAAAAAAAGTATTATCTTCAATGACAGTAGGTATTTAATGAACGTTGATAATATTTTATCTGTACCAACATTACATCGAGACGGAGTTTTCTCTTTGAAGAGAAATAAAAAATGAGTTTCCCATTTAATTTGGTTCATTTCCTAGATATAATTCAATATAACCCTCGTGTATTCCTATCTCTCCTCTCACATCTTCGTCTTCGAGCCTCAAAAGTCTTCATTTTACAGCTACAACCACGACCGCTGTAATATTTTTTAATAAATTTTATTATATTTTTCACTGGGAGCGAGCCGTGGCAATAAACTCCAGCATTTCCCGGCCTTGTTACCTACTTTCTACGATATTTGAATTTATCAAAGACCATTAAACTAATATTTTCTTAAGTCCACTTACTATTTAATTTTGAACGCAGTTGTATTCTAATGTTAAATTAAAGTTTAATTGGGGGGACTGCTGCCAACGTACCTATTTTTCAATTTGATATACCATCATTATTTCTAATCAAATCGTTTTGAAAAAAATAATTTAGATAGTTTGGATATTAATAAACAAAAATATATCTTAACTTTTTGATAATGTTCTGTATAAATTCTTGTAGAAAAATAATGGCATACCCCGATTTTCAACGTTTATCATATATTTTTAATAAACTATAAGGCGTAGAGTAATATATTTTTTTTTAAATTAAAGAAGACAAAAATATCTAGAAAAATATGATGTGACGTTGCATTGTTCTATACCTTATATTTTTTTAGTAATTTAAGATAAATGACTAAAATCGGGGTATGCTTATTATTTTCCTACAAGAATATATACAGAACATAATCACAAAGTTAAGGTATATTTCTCTTTATTAATATCCAAACTAACTAGGTTATTTTTTTCAAAATGATTCGTTTAGTAATAATGATGGTACATCAAATTGAAAAAATAGGTACGTTGGCAGCAGTCACCCTCTTAATAATAAAAATAAATCTTTGTATAATTGTCACCTACTTAATCCAGTATAATTTCGATTAAAGTTTGTTATTTATTTATGTATATTTTTAAATAATAGATGGGTCGATGGCAGAGCGGTTAACGCGCTGGGCTAGTAATCCAGTGGTCGCGAGTTCGAATCCTGCCTCGACCGATTTCGTTCACCTATAGCACAAGCATTTATGCTTAATTTAGGGAACGTAGGAAGATGTATATGTACTTGTTTAACAAGGACATATTCATTTTTTATAAAAAAAAAAAAAAATCCGTTATAGTTATCTTGCTTCGATGCTTAATTTTGAACTGGGTTGTATAAAATAATAATTAAATATCTTTGTTCACTCAAATCAGATTTATCTAAATGTAAATAAAATGATGAAATGATATTCATCGTAATAGGAATACTCGCAGTTAACAAATTATATACTTATCGAGTCATAGTAAATAATTAATTTGTTATCTCATGAATATTAATATTATTATTTTACATGTTCCGGTATGTAGAACAAATATCAGAAAGAATGCTACAATTCCACGCGTATGTGATTCTCATAACACGTTGTTCTCAGCCGGGGTAGACATCTTCAATGTGAATTATGGACTCGCGTGAGCGAGTTGCTTTATAAATTGTTGTAAATTAAATTTACATATTATTTTTAATTTTTCGCATTTAATATAAAATTTCACAGCTCATTTGACTTAATACTACGAGTTCCCAACCAATCAGAGAGCCAACCGGAAACAGAATGCGGAATGGTAAATGCGGATTATAGACGCTAGTAATTATGATAAGTTTCGTCGAGAGATATTGAAGGTGATACGCTCTTAATCTTCCTCCCTCGTACCCTCCTATCCATGCCGAACAAATTGCATATGTGCATGTGTGTGTGTGTGTGTGTGTGTGTGTGTGTGTGTGTGTGTGTGTGTGTGTGTGTGTGTGTGTGTGTGTGTGTGTGTGTGTGTGTATGTGCATGTGAGTGTGTGTGTGTGTGCGCATATGTATGCGTGTGTGTGTGTGTGTGTGTGTGTGTGTGTGTGTGTGTGTGTGTGTGTGTGTGTGTGTGTGTTACATGAGTTGTTTACAGTAATTTCTTGTTATTGACGGAAAGCTTGTTATTGGCTCTGAATTCTATGTTATAATTTGTAATATAAAAAATGTCAATGAAATGTTGGCTTCCCAAATATATAAATTAATTAAATACACGTTAAAATATATATATAATTCCAGACAAGTGACACAAAATAAATTGATAATTCACAGATAGACGACAAACTATTACGGTAAAAGAACATCGAATCTAAGCATAACGAAAATATTTAACATGTTTCCAAGTGGGATGGATAATCTTTATAAAATATCCTCAGTTAAAACTATATTAAAAAAAAATAATGGATAAAGTAATTAAAAATATGTCCCATCTTATAATTTTAATACTATAACTTAAGGAATATAACATGTACTTGACCTTTTTGTATGGGAAACTCACTGATTGCCTTTAGGCTAGTGAGATCACAATCATTATTATCTATAACTTTTCTGAAAATAAATAAAAAAAAACTTTCACTACTCTGTTCGTTTTGTACACAACTGATTTCGTAAACTACCGTTCTCTTCCTCGGGTGAGTTAAAACTACTAGGTATGGTGTGCGACAGTGTAGTGACAATAGGCGTGATGACAGTATGAAAAAATCATTGAAATTATAATTTTATAAGATAAAATAGGTTATATAGATTGGAAAAAATATATTTATTTTCATTTTAAAAGAGCGAATAATATTAATATTATTAAAATAAAAATACAAAATATGTAAGTCCGCCATTTTATGAGAAACACCAATCAGAGTGAATCAATAATTATGACGTCACAGTTTCAATACAATATATGAAATTACTTTGCATCGAACAAAGACTTTTGCTCGTCAGAATTTAGAAACGTAAAAACTTACATATAAGCGTATTATTATTATTCTATGCATATAAGTACTTTATTTATCTATAATTTAAATACAACTTACCTCTCGAAAATCGATAAAATATGTTCCTTCTTCTCGCTACATTATGTGTTCATAAACTAAAAGCATACCTACGCGGTACTGTGGTAGACATGACAGTTGTAAAGCTGCGTTGCACCGCTCAATTGCGTCGATTCTGTTCACTGCGACGGGTGTGTCAACTCACTCCTTCGAAATGTATTGGCTCACGGCGCAGTGAGTCGTGAGTGCTAGACAGGGAGAATGCGAACAGTGTTAGGGTATTGAGTTATTGAGTTACCTGCTTTTTAACCGACAAACTATTACTTTTAAAAGTAGAATCGGGATTTTTAACCGACATACTATTACTTTTAAAAGTAGAATCGGGAAAGATATTTTTAAACATGTAGGTACATGATATATAATGAATTCAATAATAATCTTTGCTTATATAAAATACAATACCTGCATATTATACTTTTATTATTATTTTTTAACTAGCTTAATGACCCGGCGCAGTGAATAGGCGTGATGAGAGTAAGAAAAAATCATTGACATTATGATTTTAAAAAATAAAATAGGTTATTGAGGTTTAAAAAAATGTATTTATTTTCATTTTAAAAGAGTGAATAATATTAATATTATTAAAATAAAAATACAAAATATTATAGACTGCCATTTTATGAGAAACGCCAATCAGAACGAATCAGAGCGCATGACGTCACGATATTCTAGGTTCACGTCCAGTTTTGCCGATTTGCGGCACTTGTGCCGATTTCGGGAAATTCAGACTTGCGTCGGAACTTAATCGGGAAACGCTTTAATTCGGCACTTTTTGGGATTAGAATGTATAAAAAAAATATATATATTTTTGTTTATACTAGATGTATTAATTTTGTATTTTTTACGTCTAAATAAAAGTTACTATTATTATTAGTAGTAGTAAACATACAAAGTAAATATAAGTTATTTCATTTAAATAAATATCATTCTATTATTTCACTGGTGCTTACATAGTTTAAGCTATTTCTTTTTGTTTGTATCTTTGTTACTAGCCCCGTCACTAGGCATGGCCTGTGCTAAGGTAAGCTAATAGTTTTATGTTATTGTCTATTACGTTGTTTATTTAGTAAGTATGTATGTAGGTATGTCGGTTAAAAAGCAAGCAACTCAATAACTCAATACCCTAACACTGTTCGCATTCTCCCGGTCTAGCACTCATGACTCACTGCGCCGTGAGCCAATACATTTCGAAGGAGTAAGTTAACACACCCGGCGCAGTGAACTGGGTCCATGCAATTGAGCGTCGTAACGCAGTGGTGTTACACAGGCCTAATGCCTAATTCGCGGGAAACTTAAGATGGCCTATTTTGACGTTTGGACATTCATGAAGTTCTTTATATGCTTATTGCCTAATTAATGGTAAATATTTAGTAAATTAATTATAGTATTGAGAGCTAAATGTGGGGGAACAAATACTGTACTTCATTGTAAACGCATACTTAATAAAATACACTTTCTGTGTCTCGCATTGCCAAATTTAACTACTTGTTTCTCGTTTATATTCGCGTGGGACGAAAACAAATACCTCAGTAGGTGTTTTTTTCGACGTGTTTGTACATTTAGGGACCGCACAACACTTACGCACTTTTGAATTTATTTTAAATACACAAATCGTCTTAGAATACATATAGTACATATAGTAGTGATATGCGGTCTACGAAACCGTGACGTCACCGTCAGCTCCGACGGAAGCCATTACACTGCAAGCGTTTTTTGACGTAAATGTCAAATTGGATTTTGAAATGGCAATTTTTGCTACTAAACCTTTATTTTATGTTGAAATGTATATATATTTGAAAACAGTGGATGCGTAAAAACATCGTGAGATAGTTTCTCAAAATTAGTCATCATGCCTATTGCATATAAACAAATATATTTGATTATTTTATTTATTTTTCTACAATGTTACAACACCTCAATGTACTTTTAGAATACCTACAGTTGTATTATTATGTTAAATTAAAATTTAATATTTTTTGAATTATTTTACTAGCCTCTTGGTCTCCACTCCACCAGTATTTTGATGTCGTATTTCCATCTGTTAGGTGGCCGCCCTTGTGGTCTCTTGTCGTCTCTCGGTCTCACTCCACCAGTCTTTTCGTCCATCTTTTGTCGTTTATTCCATCCCGTCTGTGATTGACTAGTTAAAATTTAGACCGCCACATTTTTATTTTTTTTAATTTCAGTTGGTCCGATGTTACAAAAATGGCGGAAGATGGCAATGTCCAAGACCTTTGTCCATTACTGGACTAGAGAGTTTTATTATAATTTCAATACGAATTATCGGCCAATGGTTGACCGACCCTGATTATGACTAAGTAAAAATCGTTCGTGTTAGTTGATTTTCCTTGTTCTGCGAGCGGAGTGTATATTTACCGAAATAACTCGGAAGAAGTAGAAAGTCACAGAAGAGAGAATAAAAGATGATGAAGACAGATTACACAGCCGGGAGATGATTCACTAACTTCACTCCACATCGAGTTACTCGACAATCGATCAATTCGATGTTTCTCAATGTCACGACAAGACACGATCGATTATATGGTGATTTTGTCTCCTTTATTCATCATTCAAATCTACAGTTGAGTCCTCATCCAATATTATTCGAAACTGGTCTTATTGGTGATTTCCTTTGTATCTATAAATTATACAAAAGCATGCTCGTTATTCGTTACTCTTTGATGTAATTTGAGACTGGCAACTGAATTTAACAATTTCAAAAGAAAAATAAAATAGACTTAAATATTTACTGATTTGTTTATAATATTCACTTCATTTTAAGCATTTTGTGTTGTAATATAAACGAAACAGGTGGAGATACAGTTTTTAATTATGTTTGTCAGTCTGGATTTGTGAGACGATAAATATCGTAAGTCTCCAGAATGTGACAACTTGTTATTAGGTGCCTGTTAAATTAATATTTGACATAGTACCTGTTATTTAATTTAAGTTATAAAAAATAAAAAAATAAATTAAAATAAAAAAAACTGATTATCGATGTGTTTCGTGCAAGGCACATCATTGCCTTGCATGAACCGTGGTAAAATCAAATAGAACGAATACCAAGTATTTTTCACTTTGATCACTTTATGCGCTTGCGCAACGTTCACCAATTATGCCTTCTTGCGAGACACCGTGTGACATCTGTGCGAGAAACCGTCATCTCTTCTAGAAGGACTGTTGCTTTCATTGTTTGCAAATAAACTAATTTCTCAATAGATGGTGTTATAAAAAAAGGTTTCTTCATTACTTCATATATGGCAATAGTATAATTCCTGATTTTCAGGTAAATTATGACACATTATTCAAATATATAGAACTTTCAAACATATCATTGATAATGGAACTCAATAAGAAGGCATAATTGGCATCACGTAAACCAGCCGATGACAGGTCGTAAGCCCTGTAGGTGCCTTGAGTTCCTGGTTATTCTATAATATCCCAACTTCGTCTCTATTGAGATGTTAAAAAGTTTGTCAATAAAAATACAGAACTTATCAAAATAACAACAGTATAGTAGTGTGTGGAGGATTTTGATTGGAAATGAAGGGGTAGAAAGGATTAAGGGGGAAATGAAGGGGTAGAAAGGATAAAGGGGGAAATGAAGGGGTAGAAAGGATAAAGGGGGAAATGAAGGGGTAGAAAGGATAAAGGGGGAAATGAAGGTGTTTGCCACATAAGACTACCACTCATTCAACCGGCGATGGATAGCCTAGTTTGTACACCAGCTTTTGTTTTTGATACATCATGTATGTACAGACGGTTTGTCTCAGTATTCACACCAATTTAGTTATTTTTTTAATATTTAAGTTACTTTTTTTAATATTCTATGCAACTGGCTCACGCCAGTCGCAATGATAACTACATACAAACCTAACCAACCTATTTTTACCAAACATTTGTAGGTTAGGTTTAAAAAATCGGTTTACATCCTAGGATATCCACCGGCAATAGTTTATACTTAAACAATAGTTTCAAAGTTTGCATTACATTGCTGTACCCTGCACCTTAAATTGCAAGCAATAATAGAAGCACACTATATGATGTTGAACCAAAAAAATAATTCTCATTGGTACTTTACCATCCAGTAAAGGAAATGACAGCCCGTTATTCATTTCACATAACGTTGAAGAAGTATGAAGATGTAGGTACATTATATGTATAATACTTGGTGTGTAGCAATCTTAAAGAAGCCGTTAAAATTTTATTGTGTTATCGCAACAAAATGTTATCATTCCCAAAAAATGCGGAGAATACATTTTGCCTTTAAGATATTTTTATTGAAATATAAAATTTATTTTGATATAACGGTAAACTTAATGTGCCGCGAAAACGATTTTGCTACAACACCAGTACCTACTAGTACATACATACAAAGATTTTATCATGCTTATTTGTTTGTTCGCTTTAACATGATTTTAGTAAAATATTATGTTTATTTGTTTTACTTGATTATACTTAGACGCGTTTCGTGCAAGGCACATCATCAGAATAATGCTTTAGAATACCTACTTAAAGTCTACTTTACACGGACGCTGTTTTCAGCGGGTTTCAGGTTTTCGACGGGATTTTCAACGCGATGGGCAAAAAATAGAACGTGTTCTATTTTCAACGCGATTTTCATCCTTTTTGGTTAAACAAAAATCTGTAAAATTATTCGTTGTCGTCGTTACCGACCAACCGACGACCATCATGGCTGCCGTTTGCGTTGATTTTTACGTGTGACGTTCGCTCGCGATGTATTTTGTTTATATAATTTTTCGATAAACATTTATTGATAGTATATTAAACATTTGCACATATAATTGTGTAAAATGTGTAAATTACTTTTTTTTTAGATATTTATTTTTTAATAAAAAGTAATACATTTTTAGTTTCCCGCCAAACTGCAAAGCAGTTTTTTGGCAGAGCAGATTCTCTCTTTCACATAATATTATTAGTTTCACATATAATTATTTCAATAAACTTATCTCAAATATTAAAGATACAGAGACCAAACAAAAATTTGAAAGGAAAAAAAAGCGATGCTCGGAGTAACTTCTATTTTGGATGCTGCTTTATACGTTGCGTGCATAGAATAATAATAAAACTATAGAATACTCATTCCCATACAATACCTCGCTGAAAAAGTGAAGCCTTTTTATTGGCCGGCTCGTGTCAATATATGTATGACTCTGCTGGTAGACATTGTTCGTATAGTACTACTCGTTATGACTGCGTAAATAATTTTGCAAGCAGTTAAAAAATTTCCTATTTGGAGAACGTATCACGCAGATGGCCAAATGATTACTGAATGCTCGTAGCAAAATGTTGACCAAATTAGTCAACATAAATCAGTCGCGTTTACTGCAGGCTAAAGAGTATTGTTTACTATTATTATTCTATGGTTGCGTGTAAAGCGATGTTTGGAGTAACCTGTATTTTGGATGCTGTTTTAAGCGTTGAAAACCGGGCCACGTTGAAAATAGTGTGAAAAGTGCACTTTTGACAAGAGATATATACAAATAGTACATATAATACAAGCCTGAGGTGTATACAAGACTAAGACTAGAGATTTATACAAGACTGATACTAGAGTATAATTATACAAATTTTACAGGTCGGTTGTATAAAATTTTTGTTGCGCAACTCGTAACAAACTCATCGAGATAATCGTTTTCTTTATTCGTTATGATAAATTCTGAATGTGTAAAAATATCCAATACAATAATTATAAATTAACATACATAATTTTAAAAAAACAATCAGACCCTTCCAATCCTTCAGATCTTCCCGTCCCTTCTCTTTGGTCCCTACGTCCGTCCAGTTCTTTCAGTCCCTCGCCTGTCCCGTCAGTATAAAATATTGGACTTTAGTAAGTGATTTGATATTCTAGTGATTATTAGCTTAGTAAAAAGTGTGTTTACAACATTTCATCTAGGTTGGACTATAGAAAATGCTTTAAAATTATATAGATGGAAATAAGCGATGAGACCACAACCCATTTGTTTTTACTCCTCAGTAACCTCAATGGGATATAGTGGGGAGTTGTGAATTTGAAATTTTCATTTTGAAATTGCTAAAAAGGCAAGTGATGTGCCATTTTATCAAATTGAAAATAAAAATTTCAAATTTTATGTTTCCTAAGCTTGGGGTCACTTTGAAATATTTGACAGTTAAAAAATTGAGAAGCACTATTCAGATATCCTTCAAAATGTAATGGGGTCTAAGCGAATATTAGATATACATATTTACAAAATTTGAAAAGAATCGAATGAGTACTTCGGTATATAATCGATAAAGTAAAATAAACACGCCGTACATAGCACACAACACACACACATGCACACGCACGCACGCACACACACATACACAGATACATTGAGATGAAACGTTCAGAATACAATCTCTGCAAGATACTAGTTGATAATCTACAATTAAAAAAAAACTAAAAATTTCGTAATCATAACTCCCCAATATATCCCCTTGGGTTAGTGAAGAGTAAAAATAATCTATTACATTATTTATTTATTTATTTAATATTGCTACTCGGGCAACTAACAGGTACTATATCAAATATTAATTTGACACGCACCCAATAACAAGTTGCCACATTCTGAAGACTTACGATATTAATCGTCTCACAGATCCAGACTGAAAACACAATTAAAAAGTATGTCTCCACCGGGAATCGAACCCGGGACCTTTGGATCAGCAGTCAGGTACCTAAACAACTGAGCCACTAATGCCGACTATTTAAATATAATAATAATGATAATGAACACTTCCTTGCACCCTGCGCAAGTGGCAAGTTTATTGCCGTATGGCAATTTCTTCCAACTAACCAGTGTTTCCAGCCCAGAGAAGCAATATTTGCGTGAGAAATAAATTTAAATAAATTTCTCCTCTGCTGGGAATCGAACCCAGGACGCCCGCACAGAAATCGAACGGCTTACCACAGTTGGTAAGTTGGTTATACATGATTGTACACAGTTGGTTATTATATGATAGTATAAAACATTATTTTTACATGGAATTTTGATTCCTGTCATGGCTTGTATCTTAAGTTCTTCGTCCAGTGCGTATTTTTAATCAGTATGAATAAGTCTTATTTTGTTTTTTTTTCTCTTTTAATCATTAAGTAATAAAATAAACCTTACCTACTTGTTCTGTTTAACTTCATCTGATAAGTAAATTTCAGGCCTGGATTACACACAGATAGATTTTTTCGCCACTTGCGAAGGTTGCAAGGAAGTGTTTGTTTTTATTTTTATTATTATTAATATTTTGTTTACACATCGAAAATTGTTTACCGATATTATGTGTGGCTTTAAATTTGTATCGTTCGTTAATTCTTGCAAAATCAGTAAACAAATTGTCGCATTAAATTAATTTCATACATCCATAAAACCCAATTTTATGGCAAAAATAAATTATTATTATTATTATCTACCGACATATATTTTTTTATATAATTGGACCAATATAATTTGATCCGTGCTGTAAACAACTATTTATATTCCAACATACCTACTAATTTTAGGTAATACATATACGTGGATGCATAATCGACATAGATATTTGTTTCACAAAAACCTATATCGATTATGAGAATTATTCATCAATACTACAAAATACTAAAGGATAAAATGATAAGAGGATTCCTATTTTTTATACCAGGTTCTTCTCGTTCTACTTATGGTGACATAACGCCCTCTCACAGAACTCTGAAAGAATGCACAAAAGACATAATACCCAAGGGTCCACAACCTCGAATGTACTGCATGTAATACCTGGTTTACACCAGTTTAGTTTTTAGCCAATGTAGACAAGGCATAAGGGTGCCAAAGATCTATCAATAACTATCAAGACACAGTAGAACTGAAATGGATGGCTACTGCATGGATTATGTTGTCAATTAAAGGTACCTAATCAATGTTATAGATGGAAACCTACATATATTTCCAATCAACCCTTCAAAACCTGATAGTTAATATTCAAAAATCTTAAATTATAAATTATTTTGCTATTCTTTTTGTAATAGAGCGATGTATGACAGGGTCGGAAATGAGGACATAAGGAAAGAATGTAGGATAAAGAAAGATGTTATTAATAGAATGAAAGTGAGCACATTGAGATGGGTCGCCCAAGGAAGGGATGGCACGTCCATGTGAACGGTATTTTGAAAGACGGAAACGTTAGAAACGTGAACAACAGACGAACATGTATGAGACGATGTATGAATTTTGAGGAGGCGATGAATATATGTCAAGACAGAACTAAGTGGCGTTCAGTTCTCTCTGCCTAACTCGTGAGGGACATGGCGTGATGGTATGTATGTACTATTCATTTTTATTTTAAATGATTTTATTTATTTTATGAAAATTTATTTATTTGTCAATATTAAAACTCTATAAAAAATATTTGTAACAACCACGTACGAATATACGACATAATATAGGAAGCCTAAACGCTTTCGTTGAACACAACTAGCATCATCAAAGGCTTAAATATTACTAACATTTAGTATATATAGTCCTGAGCATTATACTATGTTTTATACTCGTGTGTTTATTCAACTTGTTCAACTAACTATTTACATACTAAAAATATGGAGAGAAAATGTTATATTATATCTCATGTCAAATGTTACCAATAACAGAATAAATCCTTCGGATATAAAGACTTTTATTAAGTTTTTCATGGAGGTGACATTTCGATAGATTCACTTCACATAAATATAACGTTATGTTTTAACAGATTTTTAATTATCTCAATAGAGACGAAGTTGGAATATATTTATTGTAGGAGAACCGGGAAATCAAGGCACCTACAGGGCTTACGACCTGTCATCGGCTGGTTTACGTGATCACTTTATGCGCTTGCGCAACGTTCACCAATTATGCCTTTTTAATGAGATCCCTATCAATTCAATTTTGAAACTTCTATATATTGTAATACTGAAATTCTTTTCGCTTGAAAATAACGAATTTTTACTACAGCCATCTATGGGTGAAATTATGAACAACAATTTCACCCATAGATGGCTGTAGTAAAAATTCGTTATTTTCAAGCGAAAAGAATTTCAGTATTACAATATATAGAAGTTTCAAAATTGAATTGATAGGGATCTCATTAAAAAGGCAATAATTAAAAATCTGTTAAAAAATATCTTTGACTCCCGACAGGGAAAAAAATCCAATGTTTGCGCATATGCAATAATAAAAATATATTCGATAACGTTATGTATATATTAATATACTGAGAGGGGGTTTGTTATTGGGAGACTATCTTAACAAATTGCAAGACCTGACCCCTCAAATGCAAAGTAGCGGAGAAATAAGCCTGACATAATGTAAGACTTGTCCACACACACAACCTATCCACACCGTCAGCGGGAAACAAGCATAACGCAAAATGTAAGACCTGTCCACACATGAACACGTGAGATAGCGGGGACCTATCTTCACACGACCTACTTACATTTGAAAGAAGGGAAACAAGTTCAACAAGGTGCAAGTCAAGTCCCCATATGACCTCCCTTCACCGTCAGCCAGCGATAGAGGCAATGAGATATAACAGTTACTATTTCCTATAAGAGGAAAATGAAATTGAATGCAAAAATGAACTTTAAATATTTGATGTAAAAAAATTGTTAAAGATCGAAATTTTCATCCATCATGAAGCGACATCACAATCAAAACCGAAAAAATCCCTTTCATATCACAATCAAAATCATGATTCCGAATTATACGAGGTTCAAACACAATGAATTCACAATCATATGGTTACAGACATTAAATCATAAAAATAAAACTCATCATACAGCTATGGAGTAAACATTTTAAATATCAATATTGACTCGCAGATGAATGAAAAGTTCCCTTCGTTGACCAATATCTTCCAGATGAATCCGGGTGTAGAAAATGTATTTAAATTTCGAAGTTCTCGTTGTCTATTTGGGTCTTGATCCCTTTATATTAAAATAAAATCCAAATGAAGAAATTTGTTTGGTTCCTTATTAGTTTTAAATTATGTAGAAGATTGTCACTGACAATTCCTTATCCATAACTCCTTCAATATCACATGTTATAAAATTTCAGGCCAGGTAGAAATAATTGTCGCAAATTCATCATAACGTTCATCCAGGCATGGTATTTGCAAAATAATATCCATAAATAGGCTTCTTATTGTAAAGTAAATGAAAGTAAATTCGAGTAATCCAATTACAAATTTACAAATAATGTTCTCGTCAGAGTGGGTGTGAAATATTAAGGAAATTTAAATTTGGGATGTCTGACATTTATATAAGCATCTAGATTATGAAAAAGAAATACAGGATTATTGATTTGAAATATGAATTCTCGCAAAACTATCACGTCATACGAACACACAATATAAACTTACCCCAAATTCAGTAAATTTAAGTTATATCGGCTGCCATTTTTCCACTCTATGCCGTGCGGCTTGGCTTCGTAAAAGAAAAAATTTGACATAATAACTACCGATCATTAAAGAAAAATATTGCCACTCGACAAAATCAATTTAGTGTGTTCGCGTAAAACTAAAAATTCCCAATAATTTACTTTTCCCTATAAATAATTTTTATAACATCACAATACATACATACATACCATCACTTCATGTCCCTTACGGGGTAAGCAGAGAGAACCGAGCGCCATACTTCTCTATTTTCACACACATTTCTGGCTTCCTTTACATCCATGCATCGTCTCATACATGCTCGTCGATTGTTCAAACTTTTTATGTTTCCTTCTTTCAAAATATCATTCACATGATCATGCCACCCCTTTCTGGGACGACCTCTGCTATTCACTCCATCTCTTGCAACCATGTATATTTTTTTGGTCAGTCGTTCATCGTTTATTCTTTCAATATGTCCAAACCACCTCAAGGCATTCACTTTCATTTTACATATAATATCTTTCTTTATCTTGCATTCTCTCCTTATGTCCTCATTTTTTATTCTGTCATATATCGTTCTGTTACATACTCTTCTTAGTGATCTCATTTCTACAGCATTTATTCTACTTTCATGTGTTTTTTGTCAGGTACATGTTTCACTAGCATACGTCAAAGTAGGCACCACAATTGCATTATACGTGTAGCAAAAATGTTTATAATGTATTCTTCTTCTTCTTCTTCCTCAGTCGTTTTCAATCCATCGTTGGATATAGGCCTCCCCCTTGCTCCTCCACATGTCTCTATTCCGGGCACATTGCATCCAATTTACTCCCACGGTCTTTCTGATGTCATCCGACCATCTAGCCTGTGGTCTTCCCACACTCCTTCTTCCCGTTCTAGGTTGCCATTCAAGGAGTTTTTTTGTCCATCGTTGGTCAGTACATCTGGCAATATGACCTGCCCAGCTCCACTTCAGGGTAGCCATCCTTTCAGCCATATATAATGTATACGTGTATATTAATACGTGTAGCAAAAATACAACATATTATATAAAATAACAGATCCACCTTTTACAAAATGCGATAAATGCTGTGCAACCGAGATTTGAATCTGCAAGTACAAGATGGATGGCTGTTAAAGCATACGTGATGCAAGTACTGTTGTATGGAGTGGAAGATCGGACTCTCAATATCTCAAAAGTAAAACAAATTGAAGCATTCGAAATGTGACTATACCGAAAATTGATGCCCATCTCATGGGTCGGTAGTCTCCAATGAATGTGTTTTTAATATTATGATGCAGAAAGAGAGAGTTGGTGACCACTGTCAAGAGACGCAAAGCCGCATACTCTGGCCACATATTCCGTGGTGATAGATATGCCCTTCTATAACTATAGTGGAAGGAAAGATATAGGAAAGAAGGAGTATGGGGCGAAAAATAGTATCGTGGCCTTAAAATACGAGGCAATTGTTTGGGATTCCGGATGAACCGTCACTTATAAGATTGACGCAAAATTGGAATGAGTTTGGTCTGAATGTCGCATTTCTCACGCAAATATTGCTTCTCTGGGCTTCAAACACTAGCTAGTTTGTATAAATTACCATATGACAATAAACTCGCGCAGTTTGCAAGGATTTTTTTTTTATTATTTTGAATGTAGTGCCTTTTTAGGTGTGACGAGGCTGGTGTTTAGGGGTACACACGTGTATCCTGCTTCCTTATATAAGGTAAGGCTTATATAAGGTATCCGCACAAATGTCGCTTGTTGCCCCACATTTAGAGGATATGACGTAATGGTATGTTTGTATAACGTTGGAAAAAAAATTATGACTTCTCGTTAATTCTATTCCACAAAAAATGTTTTTTTTTAATAATCTAGGTACATATAATATTATCGCAGAGTGAAAAAACTTTTCAGATAATTTATTGAATATGAATAATTTAATAGGAATTGCCTGAAAAGTTCACGTTTGGTTTCTATAAAGTTAGTTGCGTATTTCAAGTTAGGATTATTTACAAGGAACCTTCTAAGGGATAAATTTAAATTATTCTGGAGGGTAGACAAGTGAAATTCGTTTTAACATTCGCTTACACTCGTGCTCCATCTCATTTCATTCATAAAAAATAGTTTACGGCCATACAAATATTGTACAATGTAGGTACAAAGCATTTTTAGGTGTGACGAGGTGTAGGTACTCTAAAAAAAATGAAATAAAATAAAATAAAATAAACGAATATTTTTATTATTGCATATGCGCAAACATTGGATTTTTTTCCCTGTCGGGAGTCATAGATATTTATTAACAGATTTTTAATTATCTCAATAGAGATGAAGTTGGAATATTTTACTGTAGGAGAATTGTAGGAGAATTAAAAAAAAAAATTCCTTATTTTCAAGCGAAAAGAATTTCAGTATTACAATATATAGAACTTTCAAAATTGAATTGATAGGGATCTCATTAAAAAGGCATAATTGGTGAACGTTGCGCAAGCGCATAAAGTGATCACGTGAACCAGCCGATGACAGGTCGTAAGCCCTGTAGGTGCCTTGATTACCCGGTTCTCCTACAGTAAAATATTCCAACTTCGTCTCTATTGAGATAATTAAAAATCTTTTAAAAAATAAAATATTTTTTTTTTTTATCAGATCCACTTGTACCAAATAAGAGTACCTAGGTATCTATGATTAATCTTTTCTTATATTATAGAAACGCCTCCTACATATTTCGACATAAACAAGCTCGAGTAGTTACCTGCGTTGTTCATAATTCTTTCTTCTCCTTGGTCAATGCACTTCTTCCGTGATACTCTAGTGAATATTTTAATAGATTCGAATTTATCATTCTCTCATTTTAATATGGGTAAGTTGTTGTTTACATCAATCCCGGGCAAACTTTCGGAACAAAGGACCAGATTCAGAAATTGAAATTGTAAGGCAGGTCACAGAAATAAAATGCTAACATCCCTCATTACAATAACCTACTCATTACACAAAAACACACATAAAAATATAAATTTTCAAATTTTACTTAAGATATATTTTTTTCTGTATATGACATGTAGGTATAGGACAGTATGGAGGTCAGTCTCTTTTCCTATCCAGAATATGTAAACAGCATGATGGTATGTATGTATGTTTGAAGATTAAATATCAAATTATTGAATCTTCTTAGATATTGTGTAATGTGTATAGGCCACTGCCATACAAATTGTATGAAGCAATGTCGTCACTTCATTCAATTTATATAAAAATTGTTAAAAAAAAATTGAGATTTAAAACTACAATGTGCATATTTTTTATAGAAAGTTAGATTACCTAGTTGGGATTTTCGGCTTTTTTCGATTTCTTCGAAAAGTTTGGAAATATAGACAGTTAAACACATAAATTTATCAAAAAAAAATGTTTTTCTCAATAAAAAATATTTGAGACAAAAATATTTAATAAATTTTATAAAAATTGAATGTAGTGACGACATTGCTTCATACAATTCGTATGGCCTATATACACAATATCTAAGAAGACTCAATAATTTGATACTTAATCTCCAAAAATACATACATACCATCATGCTGTTTACATATTCTGGGTAGGAAAAACAGACTGACCTTTATACTATCCTATCCTGACATACATAACTACATGTTTTATACACAAAACAAAAGATCTTAAAATATTTATTAATTTGTGTTTGTGTTAATAGTTTGGTAAGTATTCTTCAATTATACATACTATCGCCATCGACAGTTGGATCTCATGTGTTACATGCAACTAGTATAAAAAAATGTAATTTGCCTATTATTACAGAACTTAACCGTAGGAACAGTGTTAAATATCTTGGTATCACAATAGACAATAATGTGAAATGGAAAGAACATATAAACCTATTGGTCGATAGAATAAGGAAATTGTTTTACGTATACATAAAATTGCGACAAATCGTACCAATTACATAATAAACAAGTTTATTATGCATTTACCCAGTCTTTACTACAATATGGAATAATAGGATAGGGAGCAGCATTTAAAACTAATTTGAAGCCTCTCCAGACAATTCAAAACTCAATTATTAAAATCATTCTTAAAAAACCGTTCGACTATCCGACTAATCAACTATACCAAGAATTCTCTGTCCCTAATTTATTTGCTCTAGAAGAGCCTCAATTTGTCAGATTTTCAAGGATTATTTAGTGTCCAAATTGTATCCTAACTCCAACATTAGCCGTCATCCAAGAAGGATGGGTGATATAAAACTACCTTTATTAAGGACAACTACCGCCCAAATACATTACACTTACCAAGGTGTTAAATGGTATAATGAGCTCAATGGGAGATATTAGTTCAATAATTCATCTGGTTTTTCAAATTTCAGACAGAAAATAAAATCTCTCATTACCTAATATTGTTATTGCGATTTAGGCATACATTTTTTTTTAACATGTCTACGTTGGGGACGCCAGCTATTAGGATTTGGGTCCATTTTACTCTTCCGAAGAAGCTCACTACGTTGCGTCGGGAGGGGTTTGCAATCTAGAAAAGAGTTTATTAATTCGATTTATTAATAATTATAAATTTGGATTTTTTATGTTATAAGTTAGGTATATATAAATATTTATAGATTTGGTAGAATCCCCTCCAAAACCCGAGTGTAAACTCTTATTGGGGGGGTAATGCTAATAAATATTAAGTAACTGTATTGTATATTGTAACTACTGTATTATGTTTCACTTTTTTCTTTATCAAATGATGAAATCGAAAAATAAAAACAATGGAAATGGAATGTTAGTTGTGTTGTATAGAGGACCCCATCACAACGTGCGCCGCTGCCTTTCTTATGTACTTCCCTGTCTTGTCGTCATGTTACCTCTGCTTTTCCCTTTTCCATTCCCTCCAAAACTCCCATAGACCCACCCCTACCTCACCCACCCCCCACTCAACCCTTTGTTCGACGGAATTTTTAATCTCGACACTTTGTGATGAACATCAACATTTTTTATGTAAGCTTTACAGTTGTTACAGGGTTTCAATTCCATCCATCTCCACCTACACATCCCTCACCCCTTCCATACTGCATTCTTATCTAATGCCACACCTTTCTCATCTTCCCAACATTCAATTATTTATTTTAAAATGAAATATAATTAAATTAATGAATGATTGTTCATCACCCACTTTAAATTAATATAGTACCAATTAAAGTGCAACAATGCTGGTGTGAGGATACATACAATCATGATGTGTTGTGCTTCATTTTATAAGGTGAGTAATGCTCATCCTCACAACTATCGCCGGTCACCCCACACACTTGGGATTAGACCAATATGATATGTTATTATGTAGGTGTATAATTTACATTTTCGACTGAAACTAGGTTCTGGATGAAACTCCATTTTAATTTTACTGAATAATTTATAAACATTCAAATTTAAATTTGAATAAATTTGCTATGACCGATTTCTCTCACCTAGCACAGCATTTACATATGCCTAATTTAGTGAATATATGAGGATGTATGTATATTTTTCACAAGGACATATTCATTCTATAAACATAAACTTTCAAATGATTCCATTTGCCTATTTATCAGTTATTACTACTTGAAAATGTTAATTACACAAAAACGGTCATAGTCGAAAAATAACACTAATTGGGGTGGTATATTTCGCTTTATCGTGACTTTTGAGATACATATGTTTATCTACCCTTACTTAATTACCAGGGATTCCTTTATAATAGTAATAATAATAATAAAAATGAACACTTCCTTGCACCCTGCGCAAGTTGCTAGTTTATTGTCCAACCCAGAGAAAAAATATTTACGTCAGAAATAAATTCTGAGAATCGAACTCTCTTCTGAGAATCGAACCCAGGACGCCCGCACATTTATATACATTGTTAGTGCCCAAATTACATACCTGTGGATATTCTATTTTTATCGATATAAAAATCGATATTTAAAACACTAGTCACCACTAAAACCAGTCACAACTTTTTTATTTTGTAATTAAATTTTACTTCATTAATTTTAGATCAACACGTTTTTTTTTCAAGGACATCGAACCCTATGACAAGTCCTTTCTCGCTAGAATGACCAGAAAATATGGAGTCTCTCGGTAGCTTCGGCCATTAAAAAAGGCAGAGTAAAGAAGCGTCTGGATGAGTTATTACGAAGAACCAACACGACCACGACCAGGAGGAAGAAGCAGAAGAATATTTTCTCCATCAGCTGTTCTTCGTTCTTTGTTATCATGCTAAAATAAAAATGCGGCTAATCGTAAAAAAACTTTCATTCAAGTAATTATTAGCAATGAATGTACAAAATTAATAATAAATAATGTAATCAATCAATAATCTGTAAGCGTTTGGGCGGCCGCCTAACCAACTGGGCTAGAGTGACCTTAAATAAATAATGTATAGAAGTACAGAAAATCAAACCCAAAACGATCTATCGTTTTCTTTTTATGTAGATCTTTGGATCCGTTTAAAGAGGTCTGCTTCTCCTGCGATGTTGGCTCACAGCTTTCCTTCTATATTTTATGCGGTCTCCCTTATAATCTTACAAAATACATATCTTTGCATTTTTTAAAATTATTTTACTCCTTTTCTCCCCATTTTTCAGTATTTATATTACGGTCTTTGTGGCTCAATAGGATAGGCATCTGACTGCTGATCCAAAATTCCCGGATTCGATTCCCTGTGGAGACACAGTTTTCAATTGTGTTTTCAGTTTGGATCTGTGAGACGATTAATATCGTTAGTCTCCAGAAAGTGGCAAATTGTCATTGGGTGCGTGTTAAATTAATATTTGACATTGTACCTGGTAGCTTCCCGAGAAGTAATATAAAATAAATAAAAATACGTAACGTCCTGAAAATAAATGTATGTAATGTCGATAGAACAATTGTAGGCAATTGTTATTAGATAAAGTAGTCACCTAATGTGCAGCCTTTAAATTAAATTATGGTAATAGTCTCCTCGGGATCCCACTGCAGAAAATGGTGAAAAATCTGTGGCATTATTTTGTACCCGCGGGATGAAGGCTTTCTACAGTCACGTAGTAATTGCAATTGAAAACTTTATTTCCTATAGCTTGGCAAAACAACAACAATATTCTCTACAAATTCTCCACTTTTAAAGAATACATATAATGTTTTACCCACCCAACATTTTCCAAACTAAATATTGGGTGACCCAAAATAAATTTTCAATTTCTTCACCGTAAAGCGTGACCGCAACGAATTCGAGAGACGCGGAGGGTTTATCAATAGGTAGCCTGACTCTTGGAAATTCAGTCGATATGAAGTAATTTTTCGAAAGCGGACTGTGCATTTTGCGTGCGAGAGTTATACAAAAACAGTGATTCGGCGACTATAGCGCGTAAAAGATTCTGCAATTTTCGCGGTTTTTCTCCACTTAAATGCAAAGCATTCCTCTCATTCGAAAATGGATCAAAAAATTTTAAGATACCGGTTCATCACTGGAAAAACCAAAATCCAAAGGTCATCAAGAACGGTAGGAAACATTGAGAGCGTTAATCAGTTTATTCTATACGATTCAAACCTTTCAAGTACGGTAGGAAACATTGAGAACGTTGATTATTCTAGACGATTCAAACCTTTTAATAACTGTAGGAAATATTAAGAGTATTAATCAGTCTATTCTAGACGATTCAAATCCTTCAATAACGGTAGGAAACATTGAGAGCGTTAATGAGTCTATTCTAGACGATTCAAACCTTTCGATTCGGAAGCACGTAAGTGTTATAAATGTGCATAGTCAATAAAACCCTGCTTTATAAATATGTAGTATTCATTCTCTCAATAGATAGAAGAGCTTTTTTCCAATACGTTGCAAAATCACACTATCTTTACTTCGTACATTACGGTGATGTTTCATCTTTTATCTGGATACCAATGAAGAATTATTTAATAAACTGGATCGATTTCTGAATGTCTGTTAATGGTTCATTTACATACAATCTCAAAAAAATGTGAACGAATTTCGACTTGTAGAAATATACTTTGTTGGCCAAAGATACGAGATCATCGTATCATTTACCTACTGTTATTACTTTATACGTTATTTATAACACCTATGGACTATGTTATGGACTTTTCCTCTGGGGTTGTCTCAAATCTAAAGTTTACGCCAATAAACCGACTTCCCTGGCGCATTTGAAAGAAAATATCCTTCACGAAGTAGTCTGAGTTTAGCTGCCGAGACAACACAAAAAAATACTGTTCAATTAAATGAGTGCTGCGAACGCGGGAGTTTACATTTGAACAATATTATTTTTAACAAATATACTCTGAAATTGTGTACTTTAATAATTAATCAACATTATTTTGAAAAAATGACTTAGAATTTTTTTAATCGATCCACTAAATATCAACTTTTTTTTAGACACTCTGTACATACCTACATACACTGCTTTGCTGGATGTTACCTTCATGTACCTTTTTGCGCAAGATATGCTCTTTAAGATATTATAATGATAAATACCAAAGTATATTTTTATATTATTTATTTTTAATACTTAAATAATTCAAAATTCAACAATAATGTTAAATTAGTAAATCGTACTTGATAAAATCAAATAACAGTAGTTTGAAACATGCTTTAAATAAAGTATGCGTATAATGATTTGAATATTCCAAATGAGAATACCTATTAGGTACTAACAAGTAAATAAAAAAATATATGGGACATACTTTTCAAAATTTTCTTCGCGTTGAAATGAAGAAAAAAAAATACTTCACTTCAAACATATAATGTCAAACGCAGTTGTTTTTTACTGCAAACAAATTCAAATATAGAACGTACATAATCTATTGTGAACAGGTTATAAATGGTACCAAAAACAAATACACTAATAATTACAGATAGAACCAACCTACACAATAGACCTGATATAACATTGATTGAGAAAAATACAAATCAAACCCATTTAATTGAAATATCTATTCCTAATACAACAAATTCAGAACAAAAATACACAGAAAAAGTTCGTAAATACCTCCCTCTAGCAGAACAGATCAAAACCAAATGGGGACAAAATAAAGTTAAAATAATAGCGTTAATTATATCATCTACAGGAGTTGTACCAAATAATATAAATAATTCTATCAAGAAACTTGATCTGCCAAATTTTATAATCACACAGATTCAAAAGAGTGTGATTATAATCACATGCTCGATAGTTCGATTTTTTTTATTATCACCACTATAAATATTATACATATTAACTAAGCAACTTGAGAACTCCTCCTTTGTTTAGTTTTTTTTCATCGATTAACCTGTGAAGAGACTGAATAGTAAAAATAATTTTGCATGAAATACAAAATTGTTTAATTTTATCAAATGAATCAAGCCGGAAACAGTTTATACTTACATTGTCATCGCGAACACACAAATTCTCAATGTTCTCAAAGAGCTCTAACTGAACGGGAAGTTAGTTGAAAAACAATTGAAAAATTCCAGTACAGACAGAAATATGAAGTAAAATAAAAGTGTGTAAATAAATTGCGTGATCACATGAAAGAGTTACATAGATTAGTACCGAAATGTTAGAACCCAAAATAATAGATTGAGGTATAAGAGGCATCATTTGCCAAGAACAGAATATTCGACAACCGATTCTCTTTGTCAGCCTCGTCGATGATACGGCGTGAAAGTATGTATGTATGTATCTACAGTTGTATTATTACTGTCATAATTTCTGGTATAGTAATATAACATTCAGGTAGGTTCTCCGGGAGTCGAAAGTAAACCAATTTTCTATGGCATTAATTCTTCAATCAGCAGATTTAAGTCCGATTTTATTGGCGTTCTTCATTGAAATCCATTTATATTACTCCTTAAATGATTTCCGCGTCATAAATTTGCCATCCCTTAAAAAATCATGTCCATTCTTCGAGGGAATAATCGTAAATTTCTCCCGAATTCCATTCCGCCCAGTCTGAAATTCTCGAGAAATGTCCCATCGGTTTATATGAAGTCAAAGGAAACATTTCTATTCATTTTAAAGAAGATTTGTATCTTGAAAAATACCAACGATTTACCATACTTCGTAACGCAATTCCTTCGAAACAAACACTTGAACCATACGCGGAATTTATTTTGTAAATTATAACATAAATGTTGTTAAGTACAAATATACTCATTACAGTTTTTTTAATAAGTACTGACCCAATCTATTTATAAACTTGTGTATGAGATAGAGTCAACTACGTAGATTTTTACACATTTAAAGTCACATACACATATAAACGTACATCCACGAGAATTATCGAATATATTGTTAATTGAATCTAACTTACAGGTAGTACAGATATTCAAAGCAAAGCTCTTTTTGTTAGGGATATAGAGCATTAATTAAAATTTATTGTTATTTTATAAATTTGATTTATTTTTGAAGGTTTGATAGGTAGGTTATTGTAGTGATGTTGGGCGTACGTCTTACTACATTTTGGGATCATCATATTTCCTATGAAATGCCGTCTCTGTGTACTCATGTGATTTACAGCCTGGTTTCCAAAAGTATCTTTATGTATTTGTTGTAACGCTATGTTTTTGTCTAAATAAGGTACCTAACTGGATATCAAATAATTGCTTTGTGGGAAAATTTCTAGGTTTTTTGAGAATAACCTTAATGATAAATTTATGTGTTATTAAGCGATTGTAAGAGTCTTGTTTGATCCACCCCAGCCAACAATTCTATATTGTTCAAGACCACAGTATACTTTCTTTATTATTTTTACTCTCAGGATATTAGGTAGTCACACAAATATACTTTAACTATTTTCACAAGTTTATCTAAATGTTCTTTCCACTTTAAATTCGACCCCACCCTGCAATACCAGCTGTTGATTGATAGAGTGAATTTGACGAGATATTTTTGATGAAACGAAGGATATAATTAATTTCATGCTAAGATATATGTGGCTTCCATTTTAGACACTGATCAATAATATCATTATTCCCAAAGTTATTAGTTATTCAAAAAGTATTGAGTTTGTTTATTTTTCTTTATTTCAGTTCCTACATCTACAGTCACAAGGTTAATCTTTGCAGTCATGAATTTTTAATGATCAGTTTTCATTGAGTTGTCATTAGTCCATTTTGATAAAAAATATGTACACTATTTTCATTATTTAATGATAAATTTTAACCAGTTATTAATAAAATGTGTTTCACTTCACTTTCAATAGATTTCCAATCTTTATCACTAAACAACAACACGGTGTCATCTGCAAAGCTTATGATTTGGCTCCCTATAGATAAAAGATTAGATAGGACCGAGTATGGTTCCTTGAGGTACTCTATAATTTATTTTGGAAAGCAAACTCGGAGAATCTTTAATTTGACGAGTTGTTTTGGGTTAGTCATTATTTTCAATAATTTTAATTCTTTTTCGGTAATCTCTATTTGTTCCATTTTTCAAAGTTTACTATGGGATATTGTGTCAAAGGCTTTTTTTCCATATCAAAAAATATACCAATAGTATTGTTTACTTTGTCAACATTCCGTGTCATATATCCAGTGACTTTTAAAATAATATCCGAGTAATATAATAGTAAAGAAACGCCAATTTGCATTATATTTGTTTATTTATATTATGTACAAAAAGGTGAATAAATATATCAATAAATCTTTGCTTATGGACGCCTCCTTCTTCTTCTTCTTGAAACGGCGTGATGGTATGTCTCTTAAATAAATTGAAATGGTGAATTTTTATTTTGAAAACGTTAATATTGTGAATGTATGAGAATCATTTGGTATACATATTCCTGAGTGAAATTTAAGGCTACGTTGTACGGGTGTAGAATTTATATTCACTTACCTGCCAAGAGCATTTGTGACAAGAATAAATACAACTGTGCAAACATATACATAGGTAATAGGCGGGTAACTTCAACCTTCATAATTATGTTATATACACACTTCCTCAAATTTTTCAGACACCCAACAATTATATACATATGGGTATACAAATTACATACTTAAAGTTGCTTTCCTATATTAAAGTTCATATATTTTGCTTAACATTAGTTCCACGTTTAAAGGAAAACTGTTTGTGAAAATAATATTTTTACTGACAATATTTTTAACATTTCAATAGAGACGAAGTTGGGATTTTATAGAGGCTTACGACCTGTCATCGGCTGGTTTTCATGATCACTTTATGCGCTTGCGCAACTTTCACCAATTATGCCTTCTTATTGAGTTCCCTTATCAATGTAATTTTTTATAAGTTCAATATAATATATTTGAATTATGTGTAAAAATTCACCTGAAGATAAGGAATTATACTATTGCCATCTATGATGTAACGAAGAAACCTTTTTTTTGTAACGCCACCTATTCAGAAATTAGTTTATTTGTAAACAAATAAATATAATTTTACTATAGTTCCTACAGTATACAATTATTATTACATCAACGGAAGCTATGTAAACTAGCCATACATAATGCAATGCAGCACCGACTTTGACAGATGCCAATGAAAAAAAAAATTTGGCAGAATAGCATTAAAGTAGAACAAATTACATTAAAAGGAGATCTCATAGAATATAATACAATCATATTCTTCTTCTCGTCTTTTCGACTCAAAAAACAGTACCCAATTTCTGAGTTGCACTCCTGTAGGTTCTTGAGACGTTATCAACCATGAGTTCCAACTGTCAATGGCGAATGAATGTATAATTGAAGAATACGTACCAAGCTATAAACACTTAAACACAAATTAATTAATAGGTATTTAAAGAAATTTTGTTTTGTGATATGTCAGGATAGGATAGTATGGAGGTCAGCCTTTTTTTCCTATCCACAATATGAAAATTGAATGATGGTATGAATGTATGTCTGGATGTAAAGTATCAAACTATTGAGTCCCCGTAGATATTATGTAGTGTACATATATTACCTTACAAATTGTATGAAACGATGTCGTCACTTAAATCAATTTTTATAAAAATTGTTAAAAAAAGTTTGAGATATACTTCTACAATGATCATATTTTTTATAGAAAATTAAATTATCTAGTTGGGGTGTTTCGGTTTTTTACGATATTTGGAAAAACTTTTGAAATATAAGCAGTTAAAAATATAAATTTATCATAAAAAAAATATTTATTAATAAAAAATGTTTGAAATTAATTCGAGATTTTGTATTTGTCTCTACTTATACTATTTTTCAGCGTTCTAGCTTTATGGTTTATGATATATATGGAAAAATAAACTAAAACTTCAATAGTTGATAACTATTCAAAATTCTGAGTAAAAAAGTTTTGTGGGCCTATAACTAACAATTGGGCTCTGTGAATTGAGTGGATCAAAAGTTATAAGAGGGGGACGACGACACACAGACAAACTAAATATTCTTCTCCGAATTCTGAATTAAGAGGTTCCCAAACTTTTTCCTCGTAGACCACTTCTGCTAAATTTCG
The DNA here is from genome assembly GCA_963576475.1 of Molanna angustata. Classification (NCBI taxonomy): domain Eukaryota; kingdom Metazoa; phylum Arthropoda; class Insecta; order Trichoptera; family Molannidae; genus Molanna; species Molanna angustata. The sequence continues at coordinate 34,284,197 of OY754977.1, forward strand.
ACCATCTTCCCAAAACTCATCAAAATATGTGAATATTTGATCTAACAAATTTGCGACGCAGCCGAGATCATTAAATTCGGAGTGGTAAAAATAAAAAGAAAATTAAGGTAGGTTTAAAATAAAGCAAATTTATTCAAAATAAACAGGCTATCTGATCCATTTGCCGGCCTAACTGAAAAAAATTCATGCCTTTGGACCAAAAGTAAAACCAAAAAATTAGCAACTTTATTTTATTACGTTATCGCGCTATGTGTTAAAATTTAGGCAAAAAATCTGAAAATAAGAATTTTTAAGCTTAAAGTGCTTTTTTTGTCTTGATATGACCATTTTCCGTCAAAAATTACCAAAAATTTAGTAATTTTTTCTATGTATTATCTGCCCACGTTGATAGATGAAGCCAAGCCAAAAATTTTATTCTTCAATATTGAAACCAGATAAATTTTCATGAACCCCCACGCCAACGTAGACTCTCGTCGAGTCTCCCGTGGACTCCTGGGAGTCCACCTGGACCACTTTGAGAATCACTGAACTAAACCATACAAAATATACAGTAGTAGGTAAATGGTTGTGCTCATGGTCAATGATTCTGATTACCTTGTGTTATGATATATTGCTTTCCCAACGACATATCAATATACTGTAGGTATTTCCAATTGTATTATTTTATGTATGTACCTACGTATTATATCAAATGAAGAAGAAATTTACTACGCTTATGCTATTTTTATATTACCATTAAGGGGCCATATAAACCTAAACACCTCTATTTCAAATCAAATCCCTCAAATATGTTAAACAGTGTGTTTCTAGAAAAAATAGTATGTCTTTTCAACATTTCTCTAGTGAATGTTCGTCACAAAATTTTAAAAATCAGGCTTAAATTCCCATAAAAAAATTTAAACAATGTCCTTTTTTACAGCATTTTTATTTAATTACTCCATAACTATGTGTCGTAGGGAAATAAATCTTTTATGTGCTTAAAGAGTGCATAAAATCAAAGTGAATGACCGATAAAGTTTTTTCATTTCAACTAAAGTTTGTTCTTAAAATGCAAAAATCAAAAATTTGGGGTTTCCGATAATTTAAATCACGTATAAACATTTTTTAAATCACGCGATAGTTACCCTTACTAACGCGTAACTTAGTAGTGCATTGGGCGGTTTTAATATATCATGTTTTTAGTCACTAAGTTTAGCGTTATATGTCCTCTTAAATACATCTGTTTGATTGCAATGAAGATAGGCTGACCATAACCTACATTGGATATGCTAGACTCATCAATTCCACAAAATATTACCTCGTCATCATGTGTATCTCCTCCCTGGAAACTGGAAACTGGGGGCATCGGGATTAGGGATGTGATTTTGTTTTCTGGCAAAGCTTTCGAAGAGTTTTCTTTTTTATCTGGCAAAGTATGGGTAAGCAATATAAAAAGAAGTTTTTATGACACCCAAAGTTTTATATTATCTTGGGCCGTTTAGCAGTATTAAGTTTTTATCCCAAACTCCTGGGGGTGTTTTAGGAGCAAATAAAAAATTTACCCTCTTGAAGAGTTGACGACCTCCAAACATTCTATATTATAATGGAAATTATCAAAGTTTTACTCAAAATATACCCTAATGCCCACTTTACCACTGAACACATAATTATATCATCAATAACTACTCTCTTTATTTGAATATCCCATTAGTTAATTGCTACTGTACATATATATTTATTGGATTTCACAAATATTTGTCCTAAAAATATCAAACCAAAATTATCGACGGTTATCAAAGTTTTGTGTTTGGTAAGAGCCTTTTCAAAAAAGATCTTTCATATCATATAATTATTGGACTAATATAATTTTATCTGCACACGTAACTGTATAAAGTAAGAACCAGACTCACGTCATAGTATAATGCCTTCGTCAACGTTGCGCAAAGCTCATAAAGTGATCACGTAATCCAGCCGATGACAGGTCGTTCCTGGTTCTTCTACAATATCCCAACTTCGTCTCTATTGAGATGCTATTGTCAATAATAATTTCACTTGACTCCCGACAGGGACAAAAATCCAATGTTTGCGTATATGCAATTAACAAAATATATTCGATTTACATACACATTGGTACAATTAGGTAAAAAAGGCCAAAAATGAAATAATATTTCTGGCGCAGTGCTGGGGTGATCTGTGCGAGACACCGTCACTCATTTATAAGGACTGTTGCTTTCATTGTCTACAAATAAACTATTTTCTCAATAGATGGCGTTACAAAAAAGGTTTCTCCGTTACCTCATAGATGGCAATAGTATAATTTGGTATTATTCAGATGAATTGTTACACATTATTCAAATATATAGAACTTTCAAAAATTACATTGATATGGGAACTCAATAAAGGAATAATTTATGAACGTTGCGCAAGCGCATAAAGTGATCACGTAAACCGCTCGATGACAGGTCGTAAGCCCTATAGGTGCCTGAGTTCCTGGTTCTTCTATAATATCCCAACTTCGTCTCTATTGAGATGTTATTGTCAATAATAGTATAAAGCCTTATTTTTTGTGTTGAAGGATACTATCAAAGACCTTATATACTGATACTACCAACAAGTATAGTTGTCGCCAAATATCTTGATCCGTTCCGCCGAGAAGGGGGGCGATTTGCACATATACCAACGAAGCAATAAGGCACAAATTTGCGCTCTGCGCATCCAGAAGCCAGGTTCAAGATATTTGACGAAAACTATATCAACGAATGGACACTATGAACTCTAGGTAACGATGGCTTTGGCCGTTAACAACCTTCAAAATGTCGTAAATTGATATTTTATTAATATTTTTTTAGATCGAATATTTTTTTTAATTGCATATACGCAAACATTACATTTTTTTCCCTGTCGGGAGTCAAATGATATTATTACTGGCAAACTTTTTACACATTATTCGAATATATAGATATTTCAAAAATTAAATTGAAAAGGGAACTCAATAAGAAGGCATAATTGTTGAACGTTGCGTAAGCGCATAAAATAATCACGTAGACCAGCCGATGACAGGTCGTAAGCCCTGGAGGTGCCTTGAGTTCCTGGTTCTTCTATAATATCCCAACTTCGTCTCTATTAATGTGCTAAAAAGTTTGTCAATAAAAATATTCGTTATAGTGAAAACCATGATTTTTTACATATTTACTACAGAAGACAAGCTACTGCAACTACTCTTATTTTCATACGACAAAAATTTTTATTTGACGCATATGTGCAGTACAACATAATTTTATTCGAAACTATATATGTTAACAGAAGCATAAAGGTTAGATTATAAAACGTTGGTACACCTTTTAATTAAGAGGAAATTAATTATTATAAGTAATCACTTACTTACCTGGATAAGTTTGTTTATTCAACTAACTTATCAACATTATTAACGACTGTCGTTTATTTTGTTTTAAATAACTTTGAAGTTTCTTCACCGTGAATCTATATTAAGTTATTTCACTTCAAACACATAACTTTCAACGGATTTCAGTACAATAAATAAGAGCGTAGTCTTCACTTAATCACATCTGTTGACTCGGGGCGAAATGTCAAAGAACAAAAATCAATTTGATGCTGAGCAATTAAAATTATTTTTAATGAGTGTAAGTTGACTCGGATACCTAATATTCTCGGTCCAATTGTTTACAGGAAACTTCCCGGACTAGAAATAATTGGTTTGACCTTTTTCAAGATCTACCTTTTTTTCAGATTCTTGTGCTTTCTCTCTGCCACTATTTTTTAGTGGATATTTATGATTCCACAATTTTAAAGCGTGTCTTTTTAATCCAAGTACTTTGCGGGTATTATAGGTATGATATGAGTTTTATGTGCATATATTTCATATGGCATATTACTAAATGTTTGCAGCTTATTCATACTGTAAAATACTTCGAAAAATAATAAGTTAAATACGTAAGAGTTGATAGATATGAAAGCTGTTAAAAATATCTTTGACTCCCGACAGGGAAAAAAATCCAATGTTTGCGCATATGCAATAATAAAAATATTCGATTACTTACACATGTACAAGTAGGTAAATAAGACAAAAATGACCTTATAAGTCTGGCGCAATTCAGGGGTGACTTCTATGCGAAAAACACATTGTCACCTCAGGTATAAGAATTGTTACTTTCATTATTTAAGAAAAACAATTCTCTCAATAGATGGCGTTACAACAAAAATAATAAATAAAAATAATAAGAATGTTGTTCATAATTTCACACATAGATGGCTGTAGTAAAAATCCTTATTTCCTCAAGCGAAAAGAATTTCAGTATTGCAATATATAGAACTTTCAAAAATTGAATTGATAGGGATCTCATTAAAAAGGCATAATTGGTGAACGTTGCGCAAGCGCATAAAGTGATCGCGTAAACCAGCCGATGACAGGTCATAAGCCCTGTAGGTGCCTTGATTTCCTGGTTCTCCTACAGAAAAATATTCCAAACTTCGTCTCTATTGAGATAATTAAAAATCTGTTAAAAATATCTTTGACTCCCGACAGGGAAAAAAATCCAATGTTTGCGCATATGCAATAATAAAAATATTCGATAATTTTATTGAGTGTTATTATTTGTAGTGCTTAATTGTTATTAATATCATTAGTAAATCGGCCAGCGCCGTAAAAAAATATAAATGCTCTCATTAGGCAATCAAATGAACTAAATATTATGAAAAATATATAATGTATTCTCTTTGCAATTGTAAATTCACACATTCAAAAGTCATTTTATCCAAAATCCATGCAATCCTTTGTTCGACAAAGAGCTTTGCAATTTTCACTATTCACCTGAAGCTTTTATACATTTTCCGATATATGTTTTACAATGTGTTATTTGATTACACATTTGGACAGGTAAGTGGATGGAAATAAAGAGGGTAGTGTCATATCACACGTCCATCGAACCACATCAAATGAAACTACACTCTATACGTACTTTGTAACCTCCATTTTAAAATATATTCTGTTTTTTGTCGATTGGTTTGAAACGTGATATTTTAGTTTAAAACGGATGAAAACTAAACTAATACATAAAAAGATTATTAGAATGCTATTTTCAAAGTTTACTTCACATACATACTAACTTGTAATCGATTTTTTACTCCTCACTAAAACAAAGGGATATAGTGGGGAGTTATGACTTCGCAATTTTTAAGGGTTTTTTTATTGCAGATTATCAGCTAGTATCATGCTGAGATTGTATTCTGAACGTTTCATCACAATGTATCTGCGTGTGTGTGCTATGTGCTGTGTGCTTAGAGATTAAAGTACTCGTTCGATTCTTTTTAAATTTTGTAAATACTTATATCTAATACTCGCTTAGACCCCATTAGATATTGAAGAAAATCTGAATAGTGCTTCTCAATTTTTTTAACTCTTAAATATTTCAAAGTGATCCCAAGCTCAGGAAACTAAAAACTTGATTTTTTTTTATTTTCAAATTGGTAAAAAGGCACATCACTTTATCACAGCATAACCAAGTTTACATAGTAAAAATTTAAATAAAAAATAATTAAACAAACTCATTTTATGAAAATGCTGAATATTTTCCATAGCAAAATTTGAATACTTTATAGAATTACTTGTAAGTAAGGAGTTTAGCGTTAGCTACACTCGTTTTATTAATAATCCAACTGTCGATTCGTTCATGAGAATTCTATTCTCTTAATGAATCGACATTATTAAGCCAAGATGCGTGTACGAAGAAAAATTTTGTATGGTGTAGTGGACTTTTTGCATGCTAATAACACCAACTAGAGGCCTCGCAGCATATATGTTCCCATACATGGATTTACTCAGAATTCGGAGTAGAACATTTTATGTGAGTTTTGTGTGTGTGTGTGTGTGTGTGTGTGTGTGTGTGTGTGTGTGTGTGTGTGTGTGTGTGTGTGTGTGTCTGTGTGTGTGTGTCTGTGTGTGTGTCTGTGTGTGTGTCTGTGTGTGTGTCTGTGTGTGTGTCCCCCCCCCCTTATAACTTTTGATCCGCTCAATTTACAGAGCCCAAACTTTCAGAATATATAAACAGTTATAGGCCTACAAAACTTTTATACTCAGAATTGTGAATTTTTGTTTCAGTCAGGGGTTATCAACTTTTGAATTTTTACTTTATTTTTCCATATATCTCAGAAACCATAAAAGCTAGAACGCTGAAAATTGGTATAAACATAATAAATACAAAATCTCAAATTAGTTTTTTTTTTATTCCAGGGTTTCTCGAACGTTTTTTATTAAGAAAAATATTTTTTTATGATAAATTTATGAGTAACTGCCTATATTTCCATTTTTTTTTAAATATCGAAAAAAGCTGAAACACCACAACTATATAATTTAATTTTATATAAAAAATACAAACATTGTATTAGCACATCTCAAATTTTTTTTAACAATTTTTATAAAAAATTGAATTTAGTGACGACATGGCTTCATACAATTTGTATGGCAATAGCTACACAAAATAATCTAAGAAGACTGAATAGTTTGATACTAATCTCCAAACATACATACAAACAATCATGCTGTTTTCATATTCTGGGTTGGATCAAAGGACTGACCTCCATACTATCCTATCTTGACATACATACCTAGGTACATGTGTTGTATAGAAAACCAAATATCTTAAAATATTAAATAATTTGTATTTATGGGTTTATAGTTTGGTACTTATTCTTCAACTGTACATAATATCACTATCGACAGTTGGACAGTTGTATCACTAGAGAATAATTGATATTAGACTTCCTCATTTATCAACATCAGGGAAAGACCAAAGAACACCCGTATAAACAATTGCTCCAAAATCTTACAAAAAACACGAAAGCGATGCCCAACCGCAGAGTATAGAGCCTGAGAACGAGCCCAATAGCCAATATAGGCAGTAAGACGGGACAGTGCCAGGAAGAAGACGAAGAAGTGTTCTCTATACAATGTAACTTTTTAATATAATACGCGGCATTTGTTGGCCTTCATAATTTCTTTAGCCATTTCTCATCCACTCCTAGACGAAGGACTCCTTCATTTGCCTTCATGTCGTCCTGTCCTGTGCAGTTTACATCCTGGACATGCCAGTTAAGCCAAGTGTTAACTAATCCAACTGTCGATTCGTTCAAGAGAATGAAATTCTTTTGAAGGAAGAGTCAGTTTAAATCCAAGAAGCGTGTATGAAGGAACACGATTGTATGCAGTGTCTATATTTTTCACGGCTTTTCTAACTTTGAAGTCAAAAAACACCCACTTAGAGGCTTCGCAGCATATATGTTCCATATACCGATTATCTCAGAATTCGGAGTAGAACATTTCATGTGTGCGTGTGTGTGTCTGTGTGTGTGCGTGTGTGTGTGTCCCCCCTTATAACTTTTGATCCGCTCAATTTACAGAGCCCAAGCTAAATTTTAGTATATATTAATAGTTAAAGGCCTATTATAAACTTTTATATTCAGAATTTTGAATTTTTGTTTCAGTCAGGGGTTATCAACTTTTGAATTTTTGGTTTATTTTTCCGTATGTCTCAGAAACTATAAAAGCTAGAACGCTGAAAATTTGTATGAACATAGACAAATATAAAATCTCAAATTGGTTTTTTCAAAAAAAATTCCAAACATTTTTTATTAAGAAAAGAGTTTCTCAAACATTTTTTATTAAGAAAAACATTTTTTTTATGACAAATTTATGTGTTTAACTACCTATATTTCCAAAGTTTTTATGAATATCGAAAAAAGCCGAAACACCCCAACTATATAATTTAATTTTCTAGAAAAAATATTAACATTGTAGAAGTACATCTCAATTTTTTTTAACAATTTTTATAAAAAATTAATTTAGTGACGACATCCCTTCATACAATTTGTATGGCAGTCGTCTATACACAATATCTAAGAAGACTTAATAGTTTGATACTTAATATCTAAACATACATACATACATACCATCATGCTGTTTTCATATTCCGGGTAGGAAAAAGGACTGACCTCCATACTATCCTATCTTGACATACATACCTACATGTGTTGTATAGAAAACAAAATATCTTAAAATATTAAGTAATTTGTATTTATGGGTTAATAGTTTGGTACTTATTCTTCAACCATACATAGTATCGCTATCGACAGTTGGATCTCATGTGTTACATGCAAATAGTTTATTTTTATTTTCATTAAATTGTATGTATGGATTAAATTGTATGTATGTAGGTATGTTCGTGTGTAAACTAAAAGGGCTATTGTTTTAAGCGGTGGGTGAGTTTCAGTGTTTTTTCTCCAATTTTTAAAAATAAAAATAAATTAATTAATATCCCGGGTTCGGTAACATGGTCTGAATTTGTGAAACGGTTAACATACAAAAATTTGGCAATCTGTCATTGGGTAATATTTGACATGGTACTCGATAGTTGCCCAAAATCAATATAAAACTTTGCAATCTATTATTGGGTAATATTTGGCATGGTACTCGATAGTTGCCCAAAATCAATATAAAACTAAATAAAAATATTCATATGCAAATTTTACGCACGTATTTTTTCATGCTGTTAACGACCTTACATGTGAAAACATTTGTCCTTTACACGAATGAATTTAAATAAGCAATAAAAATCCTCCCTTAGTTCGTGCTGTTTCCTCGAGAGATTTAGTTGAGTTAGTCTTGTGATGTTACGGAAGAAAATAGAAGAGATTTTCAGAAGGTCAAGTCGGTAGAAAGGAAGTCCAATTATCCCCGAGGAAGTAACGGATGTGACCACAAAAAGGAACATCCTCTTCTACTTTCCTCAATATCCAATAGGAACTCACATTTTTTAAATCAAATTGAAATAAAAGCAAAAAAAAGATATCTTTATCGTAAAATTACTTAAATCTATATGGATTTTTTATACGTTATGTCGAATTAATATAACTTGGAGATATACTGTATCCAACACATGTACATTGTAAATATTTTATTTGTTCAATGTTGATCAGTTATTTAGAGAGTCGCAAATGCATATGGTCAGTTCCGCCTTTTATAATTTGGATTTACGTATGTATTGCAATTAGTGATATCAACAAACAATAACAGAACAGATAGCGCGAAATGGATCCAGATTTGAATCCTGCCTCATCTGATATTTTACACCTATTCATTTTGTCAGTTTATCAACAACTATGAACAATTTCAGATGGGTCGATGGCAGAGCGGTTAGCGCGCTGGGCTCGTAATCCAGTGATCGCGAGTTCGAATCCTGCCTCGACCGATTTCGTCCACCTATAGCACAAGCATTTATTTGCTTATTTTAGGGAACTTACGAAGATGTATATGTACTTGTTTAACAAGGGCATACTCATTTTTATTTAAAAAAAAATAATAATTTACAAATAAACATTTTACATTAAAAGTGAGCCAATTTTATCGAATATTATAAAACTATATAACAAGTATTTTGTTAATAATGTCTATCATAAATCTATAGGTCAAATAATCAAAATTGCAAAAGTCATCCAATTTAAAGAATGAATTTTATTTTATTTTATTTATTTATGGATAAATACAGTTTTTTTTTTAAACATAAAATCTCAAAATGAATGAACAACTACAAAACCAAGGTTGTACCATCAATTACTAAGATACGGTCTTACAAAAAAAATATATAAGTAGCTATATATATATATATGTATACAAAAAAAGGAAAACTCATGTATATGTGTACAAAATTACAAAAGAGAAAAACCAAATAAGGATCAAAACAAAAATAACAATCAATATTAATTTAGCAAATAAATAGATGCATATAAGCTAGGATGTTTGGACAGGACAATGGATGTGAATAGAATGGGAAAATGAGGGATAGAAAATCAATCATTGAGAAAGCCTTAACATACTCTTAAAAATGGCCGGTGAGCCAAACATTTTGTTCAATTAGTTGAAATAAATTTCTCCTAGTTTCACGAATTTTGTGTAAGTATAAGTATTTGAACAGCTTCTTTTGAACGTAGGTATGAACAATGAACAATAATTGAAGAATAAGGTCTCATAGAGAGGAAAGTAAGATAGGCACAGAAGATAAAGGGAAGGCAAACCTATTAAACAAATAAGGAACAAACAAGTAGGTAACTGGCTATGTCCGCACTAAGTGATTTATTGAAAAACTTGGGAAAGAAAATCTCGAGAGTTTAAAGAGCGCACGGGAAACTTTTTAACAACTGAAAAACTAACTGAATTGTACGAAATTACTTAAACTTCACTTTTTGTCTAACATGCAAAGGTAAAATTATTTCTCAGCCATTTTATAAAAGCGATGAATCAAGGTTTTGTGAGAAATAATACAAGTCAAAAAACTACTAAATCGAAAATGCTACTATAGAAAATCAATACTTAACAATTCAGTGTTTGCGGACAGACAGTAAAAAGGAAAAAAATCCAAAATTTAAATTGGCCAGGTATGTTTATAAAATATTTTTTTTTTCTCCTACATGACACGAATCACTTGTGTAAGAATGTTAAAAATACATTATGTGTATACGAGTATGTATGTAAATGTATTGTGAACTTTCTTAATTGATTTTTAATTTTTTGTTTTATTCTTTTCATACACTTTGTTTTTTTGTAATACTTTATTTTTTTGTTATATTACTATACTATGTATTTGTATTTTAGTCATTCTTTTAAACATTCTTGGTTGATTTTTTTTTTCTTTATACTTGATTATTTATTTTTTATTTTTTATGCAATTAGATATGTTTATGATATGTTTTTTTTATATTATTTGTGTTCTTTTCTGTGTAAATGGTTGTTATATAGCGTAAATAAATAAACAAATTCTGGACCACATAGTGTACTGTACTGTAGCATCTCCTTCAGTATTTTGGATACTTTTCCAGAAGGGTCCCACATAACCTCAAGTTCAGGCATTTTCGATTGCACTGTATGGAAAAATTGGCAAAAAATATGTAGTTCTGTTTTCGATCGGAATATGTTCGTTAAGTAGAGAAGTTAATAATCTCACGGATATTTTCACTTTCATAAACAAAGTGTACACAATAAATAAAAACTGTGTATGAATAAAAAGATCTTTAATAAATTATCAAAATGATATCACGTTTGTATGTATGAGATGTTAATAGCAAATTTATCAAAGATCATTTTATTTGTACACACTTTTAATGTATCGTGTACTGTTTTCTTTGAAACTGAAAAAAGCCGCATTTCGGTACATTTGGGGGGTGCGGAGGGTAACGCTCGTCAGGGCAGGGGGGGGGGAACTAGAAAATTTTTAGCTCCTCTACCTAACTATCATCTTCCGATCGAACTCCATATTGTTTACCATATTTCGAGCTAAAATGTCTCAACTACTAGAGAAGTTCGTCCTAATGGGCGGCGTAGAGGGTAGAAGAACCAAAGATCGCTCACCCACCCGATGAGGGAGATCGCGATACCACTTTCACGCCGGAGGACGCTATAGGACCCATTGGTCCTGTTCATCCCTGACGCAGCCGCAACGTCGGACAACACAAATATCCATCTATCCGCGAGTCAACCACTACCCCCGTGAGTCCAACCTCAAACGTCGGGGCCTCCGCTCGAAATCGGTCGCAGGGGCAAGCCCCTAAGCACACCCGATCGAGTCGGAGGGGCTTGTCCCCATACCCCTCGGTACTCGTGTTGGCGTCCGAAGGTTCCGCATCCGACGCAATCATCACCTGTCAGATTTGACGTCACGTTGTCAACACAGGATGTCTTACCAGACGTCTGCGCCGGCGGTGTGCCAGAACCTCACACAACATTCGCCACAGTTGACGAGTCACTGCCGAGCGAGAATAAAGGCGTTCGTCCTGCTCTTCTCTAAGTACAGAATTGAAGGGGGCACAACAGCGTCGGCCGCCCACCACCCCCTTTACTGCCTAGGCCCTTAGAGCCGCAACCTAGGCCCGATGAAGCGACTTTGTCAAGTCCGATACGGGAACTTCAATCCTCAAATCCCTTCGGTTGGCTCAAGACCATCCTGCATTGAGTGTTGCCGCCATCATCAGTTATGAAGCCAAAGACGAGGAAAAAAAAAGGCGTGTGTATAGAAGAAGATGAATAAGCTACCATCTAATAATTTAAGCTACCATCCCGATTTTCCATTCTATGAATTTCCAATAATAATGTATTTTGTATAAAAATATTTCTTATTCGTGTAAGTCCTTTAACTGGAAGAATGAAAGTCCTTGTGTAACGTATGTTGTGGAGGCTTAGTAAGAATATGGTATCTACATATATGTATTAGGCTGGTTTAATATAATATACAGTGGGCAACATTCACTAACAAGAGGTAGGTACATAGGTAGATGGAAAGTATCCTTTGTAAACAGTAAGGAGGGATATTGCGAAAGGCTTTTGTGGTTGCAATGGAAACTCTAACGACCGAAATGCACTGCTAACGAATGAAAGAAACAAGGTTGTACAATAAAAATCGGTTCTCACTACTTTCTCTCTATCCCCAGTTTTGACAATCAGAAAAAAATAGTGACGCTGTGAAGAGTGACTTAGAGAAATAGTAGGAACATAATAACAGTATATCAAAACTCAAATCAATGTACCTAGTACCTACACAGTGCAACACTTTACAATGTATATAATAGCTTTTTGACATATATTATGTTCTCCAAAATAATCAAAAGACTACCATGTACAAATGTTAAATATATAAGTAATTAAAAATAAAAAACAACCTAGATGAAAAGTGACATCTGTGGAAGCTGTCATAATATTGATAGTTGTTTAGTTTGGTTCAGAACCATTTGAGTGATTATATTGAAACGTGTTGTTAAAGAAATAAAAGAGTATTTAGACAGATGTTGCCCAACTGGCCAACTGAACAATATAAAGGCATTCTAGATTGAAACCTCCTCTTGTAAACAACTTTAATTCTAACTTGTATACAGTACCATTAAGTCTTGAAAATCGTATTATTAAAATTGTAAATAAAGTTTATTGTTTTAAAACAATTTTATTGAAAGTAGTGAGTTTGAATTTAATTTTAATTTAATTTATTTTTTTAATTTTGTTTTACTGATGAGCAATGGGCTCATACAACTCTCAGGATCGGCCTTCAAATAGAGTTAAATATAAGAGAATATAACCACTAATTTTTACATCACATGAAAATGAATTATACCGTACTGAGTGAGTAGAAAATAAAATCGATTTGAAGGTTGTGCAGTAAAATTAATATTTAAAGAATTGATGACGACATAATCCGTAAAAAAACTTAGTTCATCGAAAAGTTTAGTTATTCCTCACCCCTAACACTTTGTTTGAATTCACATTTGAAACGAATTATGCTTCCACAAAGACATGGATATACTTTCATTAATATTTTTCATGTATATTTTACTTTTGCCTTCGTTAATTTTACATTAGTGTTGTGCTTACATACGGTAATTTATTTATGGTATGACATAGTGAATTTACAATACATTAAAATCAAATTAATAAATACACAATTAAACATAAAACAAAATATGATCATATATACAGGTCGAGGGACCCGAGCCAGTCCACAAATGCAGGCGGCAGCTCAAAAATATCCATCTTTTGGGCCCTCATATGCACGGACGCTGCATTCCTCCAATATATGTTGCATTGTTTGAGAGGGATGGCCGCAATCGCATTGAGCGGATGCAACAATACCCCACTTTGCCATGAAGTAGTTACAGCGTCCATGTCCAGTGCGGATCCTATTTAGAGAGGTCCACAGCCTTCTTGGCAGATTGAAACCTGGAGGTATCGTCATTGATAGGTACCTCCAGATTTCAAAGATACAGGTTTTTTTTCCAGATTTGTTCTCTTAATGAACCGACAGCATTAAGCCAAGACGCGGGTACTAGAAAAGAACATTTTTTTATGGCGTTGTGGGCAAACGCCTCGAGCATATTTGTTCTATATGAGGATGAATTCAAAATTCAGAAAAAAACATTGTGTGTGTATTTTTCTCTTATACCTTTTGATCAGCTCGATGCACAGAGCCCAAATTCTCAAAATATATAGAAAATTTAAGGGCTATAAACTTTTATACTCAGAATTATGAATTTTATTCAGGGGTTATAAAATTTGGATTTTTTTCCATATATCTCAAAAACCATTAAAGCTACAACGTTAAAAAATTGTAATACAAAATCTCTAAATAATTATTTCTCAAACTTTTTTCGCTAAGAAAAACATTTTATTCATAATCTATGCGTTTATCTACCATTAATTCCATTTTTTTAAATATCGAAAAACGCCGAACCACTCTCTTAATTTTCTATTATATTTTTTACAATTTTTGTAAAAAAATAATTTAGGACGACATCGTTACATACAATTTGTATGGCAGTATACACTACACAATATCTACGGGGACTCGATAGTTTGATACTTAATCTCTATGCATATATACATACCATCAAACTGTTAACATATTTGGGATGGGAAAAACGACTGACATCGACATTATATATTTGTTTTATAGAAAAAAAAAATCTTCAAATATCCAATAGTTTAGATATAAGTTTAAGTTTGGTACGTATTATTTAAGTTAACATACAATCGCCATCGATAGTTAGGTGTGTTACATGCAACTAGTATTTACCTACATATTCTAATTACTATCTGCTAGATATTCAATGAATATTTTATAAGTACTTCTGTTCACCCTGTAAAAGTAGCGAGATTATTGTGGGAGAGAAATAATTTTAAATATATTTCTCTCCCGCTTGGAATCGAACTTGGGAAGCCGCCACAGAAGCTTTGGTACACTAATGTCAAGACGGTTTTAGTGTATCGTTTTTTCAATAAATTGAAATGGAATTCGACTCTGATTGTAGGTATTAAAACTGTAATAATATATGCAGCTATATTTATTAAAACAATTTGTTAGTACATTCCAAACTGTTAAATTTATGTGTGAATTTTATTCGTGAATTGAGTCTTCATAAATAACTGGAATGGAATAAAAACGTCCATGCTTTATTAAGTGATATCTAAAGGACATTTATTTTTAGGCAGAAAAATTTGCCTGCACTCTGAACCCCGAAGAACACCAATGCAGTAAATCCGTCCCTTCCGTTCATGGGAAATGGGGATTGGAAACCAGGATACTTTATTACTACTATAAAAACATATCGACTTCTGCCTTCCCAGCTGTTTACTTTTATCCTGAATTCCTCAACTGTTTTCAACCTTCGAATATGTACACAGAGAATTTTATCATTAGAAAAATTCCTCTTTACTCCCTTTGAACTCTCCAACCAAATTATTTGCAGCAAACATTTTGAAGCGATCTGTTTTATTTCAGATTTTAATTGGAATAGTGCAGAGTACAAATATTGTAGAAAAAAATCCATATCTAAATGTAAAAGTAAAAGGAATGTTATTAATTAATAAACTAAAATTAATATATAATTAATAAAAACCTTCAGTTATGTGTGAAAAACAAAGAATCACTAGACACACTATCCTGAAAAGCTGTGATTACTCGAGAAGAAAAAGAAATAAGTAATCTGAAATGTAGGGTTGATTTCTATAATAAATTCATCGCGGGTTTTAGTAAAAACCGCTCGGGTCTGGGGGTGGAAAGAAACGCAACAGAAAAAGAGCAAATGAAAGACTTTGTTGCACAAGATGTAAACAATGAATACGAACTTCATCTGTTGAACTTGCAAGTTCAAAACGATTGATTATCCTTGAGGGAATTTTGTATTCCTCCAGCACTCGGATGGAAACAGATCATACATGGATGGTCATCTGAGATGCTGAAGTTAATACAGGGTACGCTCCCAGACCCAAGTTACGATGAAACGATGGATTGACAGAAATGATAGTTGCCGCCTCTGTGGGACATCTGCATGCACGGCTAGGCATATCTTGGCCGGCTACAGGGTAGCACTGCAGGAAGGAAGGTTCTCATACAGACTCGATAAGGTGCTTGAAATTGTGAGAGAGGCTTCCAGCCTTCCAAAGGAGATCTGTATCTCGTATCTTAGGCCTGACTTGACAATTAACTCTCTTTCATTGAAAAGAGTTATTTATGTGGAGCTGACTGTTCCATGGGACACAAATATTCCAAAAGACCACCAATACAAACTAAACAAGTACAAGGAACTGTTAGATAAAACAGTTCAAAATGGCTTTAGCACTAAAATATATACTGTAGAGGTGGGGGTGAGAGGCCTGCTCGCAAAATCTTTATACTAAGACCTGAGTCTCCCTAGAGGTAAAATAAAAGATCTTTTGGATAGGGTGGTAAAAGCAGTATAATCCGCATCCTATTAGAGTTTGTTGCGCAGGGGAGTGGAGTATCGGTCGGAGGTTGGTGGATGAGTGGTGAGCGTGACTTGAGTCATAAAGGTGCTCGTGGCCCTGGATTCGCGAATCCAGTGAAACCACGATTGCCTTTCTCTTTTGTATCATACTTTTAATATATTAATTTATATTTGAATCAGCTACTAATCCGAAATTCTTCAGTTAATAAGCTGAATTCGTAAGACGACTAGCATAATTACTCTACAAATTGTATCAACATTAGTTAATTTACTTGGTTATTCTTTTTAAAAATAACCTGACTTACCTCCTCTCAGAAGAAACATGAAAGAGGACAATCCTTTTTTAAAAAAAAATATTTAACCCATTGATTAAAATTATGTTATAAGGCAGCATTTTTGTCGGCGTGCAACACCGTTGCCCAATCGTAAACGGAAACACCGTGTATAGAGTTCCTTTTTTTGTCTTAGCAAACGAGGAGTGACGTACTAAAATGTCTGCGGACATTACCTAAGTAAAAAAAGCGCTGTCGCGCCTATAATTAATTTATATTTAACTGTCCAATGGAACTAGTTTGGAAATGGGTAAGTCTTCATGTTTTTTAGTCAATATAATTTGTCTAGCGTTAACCAACACATAATAATTTGTGCATGAATGTCGTTTCAGAGTTAACGAGTCTCCAAAATTTTTTCTCACTAGCTTCCTTAATTAACCTAAATTGTACACAATATAGAATTCTTGTGGACCAATTATCGATGAATATCATTCTTTAATAGTATCTTATATAGAGACAAAGCAATATTTCCGAAATGATAATGAAATTTAAGTGATTTACATTTTTACAAGATGGCGGGGTTCGCTGCATCTTTCATCTTCGATTAATACAGCCATTTCAGCGACAAACAACTTCTATTGATCTCGTCTAGTGAATCATCAACCTATTATTAATGCTTTTAATTTTTTAAATTTATATTACTATAATATGATGGTTTACATGTAACTTATAAAACAAAATTTGTTTGCTCTTCGACTTTTTTGTCGAATTAAATTGTTGAAATGAACAATAATGATGTAATGTAAATTTGGCCAAATTGATGTAATTCTGAACCTTTTGTTGGTAATAATTTTCTGAGTTATACTTTGTCGATGGTGAAATCGTTAAAAGCGTAAAATCTTAATTATTTGTAATGTTTTTCTTGGTTAGGTATACCTTATCAATGATAGAATCTTTAAATATCAAATTGAAATAATCAAAATCTTTTTTTTTATAATATTTTTTTTGGTTGCATTGTTCATCAAGGATAAAATCTTTAAATAAGGGAAATATGAAAAAATCATCGTCTTTTTCTGTATATTTTTTTTTGCTTTGTCACGATTTATCAGTAATAAAGTCGTTATATTTTCAAAACGAAGTAATGGTAAAATCTCCTAATTTAACTGAATTTCTTTATGTAAAGAAGATTATGATTGTATAATGATGTTATAAAATGGGTATTTTGAATGAAAATTAGTATTTGGTTCGATAAAATATATTTCTAATTTTTTATAATTCTGAGTTTGATATTTATCTCTTCTCCTTTTACCTCTTTGATGATCTGACAGGAAATATTTAAGTATTTTGTGATAACAAATTATATTATTACTGTCTAATGGGAGTCTTTTCTACAGTCTTCCATCATTTCTTTTCTTTGAATACGAGTGAACTCTCATAGGACAATTTGCGGTCCTGACATATTAAATTCTCATGCAAACTGCTGGCTGGCCGGTGGTGCGGATTCGAGTCCGGGTGGGGCGAAGCCCTAGGATTCTTCCACCATGGCTTTAACCCTCACAATACATACATGCACGTTTAATTTTTTTGATCTGGCTCTCTATATATCCATCTTCGTCTCGCGACTGGTAAATGTCATCTGCTCATCTTTTCTGTGATCCACCGACGCCTCTTTTCATTTATCCCAAAGTCGCCATTTGAGGTTTTCAGGTGTCCATCTCTCAATGCCTTGCTGCATAATTCTAATTTATAAGTGCCGTTTAGTGATCCAAGATCACTCCAAGGGCGCTATAACCTATTTGTTGGCTCTACAAAACAACGCAGTGTTAAGTTGTCTACCGAAAATGTTATTGCTCTGAGCTCCACGTATGCCAAGGGCCAATTTATTCCACTTTGAAGGTACGTTCACACTGAAACAGCGATAATAGTAATTTTTTTAAAGAGTAAGTACTCTGTGATCCAGATGTTCTCAATGAGACCTGTCTCTCTGATGGAAGATGTTCTCTTGACACAGTTGTCGAATGTAGTGTGAACCCAATTCGTTCAGAACCTCTAACATCATCAGACATACCTTATACTATTATAGGTAATGTGGATATTTCCACCAGTGTAGTTCGTTAAGATAGGGTGCTCTGCAGAATGCCAATTTTTTTTAAATACATGGCAATAAGACATAAATATGGTAGAGAAATAATGTATAAAGGTTGAGATTCTTCGATTGTAGCAGGGTTTAGTAAAATGGCCAGAGGCGAGCTTATATGGCATGATCTGCAAAAATATTTATGGCAGGTGTTTTTGATACGATACCAAAATATTTATTGTTCTTTATTGATTTTTCTTGGTGGTGCATGTTCCAACTATTTATTACATCATATTTCCTTTACAATACGCCTTACTCACTTTATATCTTCTTCGATTACTTATAATATATACATTGAGCCTTTTTCCCTTGCGGGGTAGGCAGAACTTTATCTGTCGATTTTGTTTATCCATGGGAATGATTCAGGTAGTTTTTCATGTTTTAGTTCAACATGCACCAAAAATTAAATAGAAGAGTAGGAAGTGATTTAGTTCAACATGCACCCAAAATCAAATAAGAGAATAGGAAGTGATTTTAGTTCAACTTGTACTCAAAATCAAATAAGAGACTAGAAATTGATTCTTGTTCAACACGCACCCAAATTCAAATAAGAGACTAGAAAGTGATTCTAGTTCAACACGCACCCAAAATCAAATAAGAGACTAGGAAGTGATTTTTGAATGTTGCGAGTTGACTATAGTGATGAGCAAAAGTCTTGCAAGTCTTGCAGTCTTGGTCTTGGTCTTGCATTTTTTGCAAGACCAAGACCAAGACCAAGACCACATGCTTCACTGCAAGACCAAGACCAAGACCAGGGACGCAAGACCAAGACCAAGAGTCTTGCAAGACATAAATGCAAGACTCTTGCGGTCTTGCAGTTTTTCAATATGTTGACATACTCGAAGAAATTGCTTTGGAACGACAATAAATGAACGGTAAAAATAATATACAAAGATCGAATTTTGTGACATCCGAACCCCTATGCTTGAAAACATATATAATACCTATTTATTTTACAAAAATGATTTATAATTTTGAGTCATTGTTAAATGTATTCATATTAGGTCCTTACATATGAAATTGGCGTTTTGCCGTACTGTCAACTTTCATCTCAAATATCTTCTCTTTGGTTAGGAATTCCAAATTCAAATTTATACAGCTATTTACTCATTTATTTGTGTTTCGAAAATTATAATTCATTTGTTTTTTCCTCAATTGTTTTTTTCTTTGCGTCATTCGGTTTAAAAAATGGAAAACATGAAATATCGCGCTATTTACGAGTACGAGTTCCAGCTTGGCACCAGTGCTGCAGAAACGGCTCGAAGGATTAATGATGTGTATGGCGACGGTACAGCAAAAGAAAACACAGTGCGTTTTTGGTGCCAACGTTTTCGTTCTGGAAATTTCGACCTGCAGAACAAGCCCCGTGGACGGCCGGAGACCAAAGTTGATAATGAAGAATTGAAGGCTATTGTGGAAGCGGATCCATCGCAAACCGCGTCCGAGTTAGCTGCAGACTGCGGTGCTAGTGATAAAACTGTTTTAATCCACTTGAAGGAAATTGGGAAGGTGAAAAAGCTTGAAAGGTGGGTATCTCACGAATTGAGTGAAGCAAATCAACAAACGCGTGTTGCTGCTGCGTTGCATTACTCAACCGGCACAATAATGAAGGGATTTTAAATCGAATCATTAACTGTGATAAAAAGTGGATCCTGTACGATAATCGGAAGCGCTCATCGCAATGGCTGAACCCTGCCGAACCAGCCAAACCATGCCCCAAGCGAAAATTTTACTTGTGAGAGTTTGGTGGACTAGTGCTGGTGTCGTTCACTACAGCTTTCTTAAATCTGGCCAGACAATTACGGCAGATGTCTTTTGTCAGCAACTGCAAACCATGATGGAAAAGCTAGCTGCTAAACAACCGAGGCTGGTTAATCGCTCTAGGCCACTGCTGCTTCATGATAACGCTAGACCACACACTGCACAACAGACGGCTACCAAATTAGAGGAGCTACAAATGGAATGTCTTAAGACATCCACCGTACTCTCCGGACCTTGCCCCATCAGATTACCTACCCTTTTTATCGAAATTTGGATAACTTCTTGCAAGGGAAAAAATTCAACTCCGATGGGGCAGTCCAAACCGCCTTCAAAGATTTTATTGATTCCCGTCTGAATGGTTTCTTTAGTAAAGGGATCGATGAACTACCTATGAGATGGCAAAAGTGCATAGATAGCAATGGTACATACTTTGATTAAATAAATATATTATATTAAAAAAAATCGACTTTATGTTCCTCCCATACAAAACGCCAATTTCATATGTAAGGACCTAATATATTAATGAATAGGTGTACCAACATTTGTTTACTACTTGTCTAAGAATTAAATTAAGATACCTATCAGTTTAAAACAAAAATAATATACCTACCTACCTAATTAATAACATGAAGACAAACAAACAAACACGTGCGGGTTTGATAACAGGAAGTTGTATCTCAGATTCAAATTGTCTTAATTTTTATTTACGTTATGCAAAAATAACCTCTGTCATTAGATTCTCATGTGTCATTTTTATTTGAAGGATAAGCTATTATTATTTTTTAAGACAATATTTCTTTATTGAAATATGACGACGAAAGCAAACAGAGGCGATTCATAAAGTAAATTCTATTAATTATTTTATTCAATATTATATTTAAATAATGCGTCGTCGTAACATTTTAAATTTATTAGTGAGTATTATTGTTCATTTTTAAACAGACCTATAGGTATATGTATATATCGTCAAAGTATCATGGTTATATTTATCATGGTTTATTCGACATGGAAGTCAAAAAACACCACCATAGAGTCTTCGCAGCATATATGTTATTTGTATATATTTAGTCAGAATTCGGAGTAGAACATTAATTGTGTCTGTGTGTCCCTTATAACTTTTAATCCGCTCAATGCACAGAGCTCAAAATTTCAAAATATATAGATAAAATATATTCATTTCTCACGCAAACATTGCTTCTCTGGGCTGGAAACACTGGTTAGTTGGAAGAAATTGCCATACGGCAATAAACTCGCCACTTGCGCAGGGTGCAAGGAAGTGTTCATTATTATTATTATTATTATAGTTATAGGCCTACAAAACTTTTATACTCAGTATTTAGAATTACCGTTTCAGGTAGGGGTTATCAATTTTTGAATTTTTAATGTATTTTACCATATATCTCAAAACTCTCTATTTTTGTTTATTAAAAATATTAATTATTTTTTTCTCAAAAACCTAGCTAGAGCTCTGAAAATTAGTTTAATTATACATAAAAACAAAATATAAATTTTTTTAACGTTCCAGAGTTTCTCAAAATTTTTTATTAAGAAAAATATTTATTTTATGATAAATTTGTGTTTGACTGCCTATATTTCCAAGTTTTTAAAAATATTGAATAAGGCCGAAACAACTTCTATCTATGCATTAGATTATTTATTTTTTTATATATAATATCGAGATTGTAGTAGCAGGCACATTTACAACTTTTTTCACAATTTTTATAAAAATTGAATTTAGTGACGACATCGTTTCATACAATTTGTAAGGCAGTATATGTACACTACACGATATATACAGTGACTCAATAGTTTTGATACTTAATCTCCAAACATACATCATGCTATTTTCATATTTTTCTGGGAAGGAAAAAAAGATTGACCTCCTACATCCTACATAAATATTTTACAATATTTATTAATTTGTGTTTAAGTGTTAATAGTTTGATACGTATTCTTCAATTATACATACTATTGCTACCGACAGTTGGATCTCATGTGTAACATGCAACTAATAATAGGAGAACCGGGAAATCAGACACCTACAGAACTTACGACCTGTCATCTGCTGGTCAGCATAATTATTTTAAGCGCATGCGCTTCTTTCACTAGCTATGTGTTTCAATATTTGGGTAAATATTATGCTATTTGGATTATAGCGGCCTATCGATACATTGTAATATGTATAACTAAATCAATAATTAATTTATGCACTAAGTAATGAAGAATTATCCTATTTTATTTAGTACACAAAATCAGTCCACTATAACATTTTAATTTTAGGTATAGATAAATCGGGCGGCATTTGACATTAACACGTTTCTGAAGCTAGTAGCCGACTTTATTTGAAGAAAAAAACTAAAAATTGTACATGTAATTTACAGCCTTCATAAAAAGGATACAAATTCACGGCATCATATTAGTATAATAATTCTAAGACAAATGAGTATTTTTTACAAATTCTTTCTAAATATTAGTTTTATACTTTCGGTATTTATAAAAAACAAGAAGTTGTATATTTGCTCTCCTTATTTTGTACTATAGTGTAGAAAGAGACGCAAATGTAACACGGTATCCTTTGAGTGACGAATTTAACGAGACAATGCCATTAACTCTGTGGACAATGCACGGTAATATGGTATTTATTGAAGAATAAGACTCTCGAAAGATTTTTCTATATTTGGTTGTACGATATTACGTATCAATACACATTTTGGCAATATTCCGCATCCTGTCGGCCCTTTTGATGATACTATAATAATAACAAACACACAAATCATTGTTAGAAAGTACAGCATGTTTACTAACAAACACAAGAGTAATATTTACAGACGAAGAGTAATTAGTTTTATCTTTTCATAATTTAAGTTACAATAGAATAAATATAAGAGTGAATACTTTATTTGGATTTTAACGGCGCTTCGATAATTTATATGTAAAACAAATATTATTGTTTCTTTGAGCTAAAGTAATAAAGAATATCGTATTTTAACCGGATTCTGACTGGTACAAAATGTCAATTCAATATAATTGATATTAAGAATTAATAAGTAAACATATACCTACTTATATATTATTTTTTAAATATATGCTTGTTTTATTGCCAATTGACAATATCTTCCAACCCAGAGGAACAAGAGTTCTCTATTGGAGAGCGAACCAAGAACATAAGCATATAATATGTAAATGAAACGATAAATTTCATAAAAAAACGGTAGGAATATTTCATTTATGAAAAATGTTTTTTACACTCTACTTTAACTTCGCTCGTCTGTACTGGAATTTTCCTATCTATTTTAAACCATTTACCGAACAGTTAGAGCTGTAAAACTTTCAGAATTTGTGTATTACCGATGACAATGCTTGTTTAAACTATCCAGCTTGATTCATTATATATTTTGACAAAATTGAACAATTTTGTATTTCGAGCGTTGATTATAATTTTATTCGATTATTGTATTGGTTTATCCTCCATAGACGACCATAGGCTCCCAAACACAGCACTCGGAGTCGACAATGATTATAATTAAAATTAATAAAATAAGTATTCGAATTATCAATAAAAAAGCGAGGAATTCAAGATGTATGCATAAATATCAAGAATATAAGTGATCTGACATTAAATCAGAACATGAAAAATAAATAGGTACAGAAACAGTAAAGGGTAAAAGTAAACATAGGTTTTCAACAGATGTACAATACAAGTTTATCAAAGAGTAAACATAGGTTTTCAACAGGAATAATACCGTTTCACAGCGCACTATTAATCGAGTCCGTTCTTTAATAACAAAGAAGCGGTTGCTTCAAAATCTTTTTCATTGTGGTAAAGAACAGATTTTTTTTACAACTTGAAAATGTGCCAAGCACGAAACCGGTTGTAGGTTGTAGTCAAAATAAATAGTAGAATAATTTAAAAAAAAAATTTATTTTTCAATTGGTATTTACTTATTAAAAAAAATTAGAAATTTTAATGGAATTCCATCAAGAACAAACGATCAAAAAATTAAATCTAGAATACACATATTTTAAATATTTAAATTTCTGGCACAAAGTTATATCCGAAAATTGAAATAACGAAATACCATAAATTTTAAAACATGTATATTTACTCTAAGTTTTATTTTTTTTTACTAAAAAAACGCATATGTACCGTACCTACTCGTAAAAGTGCAAGACTTGCAAGACTCTTGCTGCAAGACCAAGACCAAGACCAAGACCATGTATGCAAGACCAAGACCAAGACCAAGACTATACTTGTAAATGCAAGACCAAGACCAAGACCGCGGGTGCAAGACCAAGACCAAGACCAAGACCACCCTGGTCATGGTCTTGGTCTTGCATTTGCTCATCACTAGTTGACTACAAATTTTGTAGTCCACTCGCTCTAGACATTTCAACCAGTGTATAGGTTGATATAATTAGGTAGCTGACAAAATATGTTATAGAACTCCTCCTCTTAATAGGCCACACAAGTATCCAGATCGAGTAGACAAAAAACAAATGGATTGTGGCCAACACTACGCTCTTTACTATGCTTCTTGGTATTCAATATAATTTCAAACCACATCCCAAAGTCCATTATTTGAGACTGACGGGTAAAAAGGACTGATTTAAAGAAAAAAATATTTATGTATGTTGAATTTCATTTATTGTATTGGATATATTTTACTCTTTCTGAATTTTATCATAAAAAATAAACAGTTCTTGAGTACGAAAACTATTTTCTTGATAAGTTTGCTTATTGTGTCACATTTACTTTCCCGAGCAGCGCCGGGTATAAAAAACTATGAATAAAATATTTGGGAAAAGTCATACGAAATAATTGAGAAAATCATAGTTGTGGCTAGGGATGAACATTCGGCTTCAATGATAATTCGATATTCGGTCAGATATTAGTTTGAAGGCTCTAAATGACATGAATCCACACCACATGCAAGAACTATGCCAAAGAATGTGCCATCAGGAAAACAGGTAACTTTGAGATCAACTGTACTAGAGTACCTACCTATTAATTCTTCAAAAGAGTTGAACAGAGTCAATGGGAACTTAGTACGATCACAGTTTAAGTGTGAACGGGCTTAAACGTAATGTTTGTTAAAAAATCTTTTATCCAATGTTTTTAGACCATAGAACCACGAATAGCGATAGAAATTATTTTAAATGATCAAACCAAGACAAAACCATAGCATATATGATGAAAGCATTAAGGAGGGAACATAGTATCTAGGACGAATGCATATCATATAGGACGAAACATAGTATCTAGGACGAAAGCATATCATATAGGACGAAACATAGTATCTAGGACGAAAGCGTATCATATAGGACGAAACATAGTATCTAGGACGAAAGCATATCATATAGGACGAAACATAGCATGTAGGACGAAACATAGCATGTAGGACGAAACATTGCATATAGGACAAAACATAGCATGTAGGACGAAACATAGCATGTAGGACAAAACATAGCATGTAGAACGAAACATAGCATGTAGGACGAAACATAGCATGTAGGACAAAACATAGCATGTAGGACAAAACATAGCATGTAGGACGAAACATAGCATGTAGGACGCAACATAGTATGTAGGACGAAACATAGGATGTAAGACGAAAGCAGAGTATATAGGAAGAAAGCATGGCATGTAGGACGTAACATAGCATGCATGAGGAAACATAGCATGTAGGATGAAACATAGCATGTAGGACAAAACATAGCATGTAGGACGAAACATAGCATGTAGGACGAAACATAGCATGTAGGACAAAACATAGTATGTAGGACGAAACATAGTATCTAGGACGAAAGCATATCATATAGGACGAAACATAGTATCTAGGACAAAAGCATATCATATAGGACGAAACATAGCATGTAGGACGAAACATTGCATATAGGACGAAACATAGCATGTAGGACAAAACATAGTATGTAGGACGAAACATAGCATGTAGGACGAAACATAGCATGTAGGACGAAACATAACATGTAGGACGAAACATAGCATGTAGGACGAAACATAGCATGTAGGACGAAACATAGCATGTAGGACGAAACATAGCATGTAGGACGAAACATAGTATGTAGGACGAAACATAGCATGTAGGACGAAACATAGCATGTAGGACGAAACATAGCATGTAGGACGAAACATAGCATGTAGGACGAAACATAGCATGTAGGACGAAACATAGTATGTAGGACGAAACATAGCATGTAGGACGAAACATAGCATGTAGGACGAAACATAGCATGTAGGACGAAACATAGTATGTAGGACGAAACATAGCATGTAGGACGAAACATAGCATGTAGGACGAAACATAACATGTAGGACGAAACATAGCATGTAGGACGAAACATAGCATGTAGGACGAAACATAGCATGTAGGACGAAACATAGCATGTAGGACGAAACATAGCATGTAGGACGAAACATAGTATGTAGGACGAAACATAGCATGTAGGACGAAACATAGCATGTAGGACGAAACATAGCATGTAGGACGAAACATAGCATGTAGGACGAAACATAGCATGTAGGACGAAACATAGTATGTAGGACGAAACATAGCATGTAGGACAAAACATAGCATGTAGGACGAAACATAGCATGTAGGACAAAACATAGCATGTAGGACGAAACATAGCATGTAGGACGAAACATAGCATGTAGGACGAAACATAGCATGTAGGACGAAACATAGCATGTAGGACGAAACATAGCATGTAGGACGAAACATAGCATGTAGGACGAAACATAGTATGTAGGACGAAAAATAACATGTAGGACGAAACATAGCATGTAGAACGAAACATAGTATGTAGGACGAAACATATGTAGCATGTAGGACGAAACATAGTATGTAGGACGAAACATAGGATGTAAGACGAAAGCAGAGTATATAGGACGAAATCATGGCATGTAGGACGAAACATAGCATGCATGAGGAAACATAGCATGTAGGACGAAAATATAGCATTTAGGAAGAAAGCATGACATACCACTATGGGTTCACATTGTCAGATCAAAATATATAAGGAAAATTGTTTCGTTAGTCTTTTAAATATTTACAACTCGAAATTTCATCTTATGTTTGAAAGATGTCACAGAACGTAAACCCTCGTCACGAAGATACACTCAAAAACAAAATAGAGAAATAAATAATAATAATATCTGAAGCGACGTCAAATGGAGTATGAATGGAGTGTGGCGTTGGTCACGATGATGTGTTTTCGTGGAAAAAGTTTTTAAACGAATTTCGTGTCACGTGTCCGAGTCTGGGGTAATCGAGCGTTTTGAAAAATGGGGAATAATTTTAATATGGAGCTAACAACACATAACTTTTTAATCAACTTTCAAAAAATGCCCCTTTGTTTTCAACGGAAGTTAATTCATTGGTGTTTTGTGCCTAGACCAGAAATATGCCAGTGGTCATAATATTATTATATCACCTATAGCCACGGACACGGAATGGGTGTGGAAAGAGAACAATTATCGTGAACCTAATACATATGACAAACTGTGTCATAAGTGAACGTTTTGGTTTAGGCGATTGAGACAGTGTTTATATTGTAGAACCCAACATTTATTCAGGTAAAATTCAAACAAGATTCAATGTTCTACAATTTTTTTTTCATTTTTACAGGAAAATCGTTTCAACTGAAAAAGTAACCAAACAAATCACTCCCAATGTCTATATTTATAAAAAATATTGTTTGTATGCTATCAAGTTTGTAAATTGGTATGTATGTACGCGATGCGCTCCTACACCGTTCATCCGATTGTAATGTAACTTTAGCGAATTATTGTCGAGCGTTTACCGGTGTCGGTTTCTGGATTTAAACGTTTTCTTCTTCTTTTTCTTTTCTTCGTTTAATATATCGTTTGACCTGTGAAGGTGGACTATCCAGGGAAAAGTAGGTCCAACTGTTCATTCATCTTTTTGCAGGTTTCCAGGTAGTCTTCTGTTGTAAGGTATTTCTGTCTTTACAATTTTGACAATTCTATTGTCATCCATGCGTTCGACGTACTCTTCTCAGAAGTGAACACATGAAATAAAAAATGATTTATCTCATATTTAGTGAAAATGATCGAAATAGAAATAAGTACATAAACATCATATAACTTATTCCCTGAAGGGATGGAAGAGACGAGAGGTACTGCGGAGACGGGAGACACTGAGAGGGGAGAGGTACTGCAGAGACGGGAGACACTGAAGAGACGAGAGGCACTGAATGAACGGAAGCACAAGTTACATCATAGTATAAAAACTGTTTTTTTCTGTTAAGTATATCTCGTGTGGTAACAATGGTTGGATAACATAAACCCTGAGAAAGGGTAGCTTTTTGAGAATACATCCTTCAAAGTATTTAAAAGAGCTATTTTAACTTTAAGTTTGAAGCATTATAGTATAAAGCGTGATTTTTTCTTATATTTACTACGAAAGTCTTTCAATCACGCCTTCCATGGACAGGCACATTGGTTGGTGGAAATCCCCCGACAGAGACCTTTGAAGAGTATCTATCAGTGTCGAATCTATCAGCCAGTATGAGATACTATACAAAATGACGTAAGTCTAGAATGGCGGGCTCTTACAAATTTAGGACTACTAATTTTCCCAAGTAATCTATATATTAATACGTGAAGCGAAAACTTCGGACTCCTACAAGCATATTAGACCTTAGTGTATGGTCTAATAGGTTTGCCAGAAAGTTCACTAAATGCAGTGAAAACGTGAAGAAATATCTATTTATTACATATCGCTGTGGTGTAGACACACACGTCAGTCTTATTATTCCATGAGAGTGCAATACAATAATGCCTTTCGGATAATGCTCGGGTTACCTAGATTCAGCAGTGCATCTCAAATGTTTGCAAACCGTGGGGTCCATGGCTTCGCCGCTCTCCAAAGACGCAGGATAGCTGATGCAAGAAAGAGGATGTGGGGATTTAGCAATTCCATTGTCTGAGAGGTTGGTATGTGGCTTGACTCTCCAATTCATAGAAGATGGGCATCAATTTTGCAGTGACTGAAGTGATTTCAGTAGATATTTTTATATAGTTAAATTTTTACGGTTATAAACATTTTATTCTTTTCTTTTGTTTGTTTTTTCTCTCTGTTATTCTTTTTTATTTGTACGTATACCTAATTTTTAAATGACCTATATATGATATGGTTTGTGTTTCATTGCACCCCTCTGCTCACGAACTGAAATAAAATCTTATTATTATTATTATTGAGCAAACTGCGCACACGGAGTAGTTTGATATTTGACATACTTAAACTTTATATGGAAGAGGACTGCAGAAAGGTACATTATATGTGGTATAAATACTATCCCCCCTTTTTCGTGTTTGTTGTTTAAAAACGACGCAGATTTATAAAGTCAAATTTCAGAACTTGTTTAAAAAAATACATACATATGTGACCTTCTGTGAAACAATTATATAAATGGTGCATGAACAATTCCACTTTGCAATATGTGAAATGAAAACTTTGAACCACTTGATGAATACATGATGTTTTTTGTCATAGATCTGGTCCAATGACTTTGAATATTAAAAAAGGAATGAATTACATAGGTCGAATTTTGACCTCCAATCGATCATTAGTTGAAATAAAAAAATAAATGAAATAAAAATAGAGTTCTCCATATATATACATACATGGAGAAAAAGAGAGTTCTCCGTGTAATCTTGGTTCATGTTACTATATCCAATATTTTGAAACAACCTTTCACAGTATATCACGTGACAATGGCGAACATTTATGTCCATTCGATTTTTTTTTTCATTCTATGAATATCAGTAGCCAACAAACTGAATTCATGAAAATGGAGCAAACAAAGGATATATATTTAGATTTCTTATGAATTATGTCAAATATGAGTTCAAAGTAGGGAAATCGCAAAAAATCTAACCATAAGAATGGTAAAGAAAAAACGATGGTTCATAATGTTCATGTTTTTAATAATATAAACATTAACATGTACATGGCAAGGCAGTTAAATTTCAAATGAGCATTGAGGAAAAAATATAATTTTAAATTTAAATTGTTATTATTGTATCATTATTGGCTTGTATTTGTACTTGGAAATAAAATATTGATTCATTCTATATGTATATGTATGTGACGGGTACCAATAGTGGTACGAAATAATACTGCTGTATTCGATTAGACCAGTGGTCGGCAAACTTATTGGCCCAAGAGCGAAATATGTACATTACAACGATTCAAAAAATTCTAAGAGTCAAATCTGTTTTTTTATTTAGTAAACCTTTATTATAATTTTATACCTTCATTAAATTAAAGGTACACTGAATAAAACTTGATTTTACACTTAATAAAGATTTATTCGTTATTAAGCAATAATTAAGCCAGGCAATAATTAAGCAATAACAGGCTATGCCTAGTGAGGGGGCTAGTAACAAAGATACAAACAAAAAGATATGGCTTAAACTATGTAAGCTCCAGTGAAGTGGTAAATTGATATTTATTGAAATGAAATAACTTATATTTACTTTGTATGTTAACTATGTATGAATAAGCTTATATTATCTTAAGATATTTTGTATCTCATATATACTGTATATTTTTGGATAGAAATAAATAAAAATAAAATAAATAAATAAATATGAAAGTTTCAGTAAGTCAGGTTTGTATGTTGTTGTTTTTAATTTTAGGCATGATTCCAGGTTCTCATCAATAAGACGACTTCTCAGTTTACTCTTGATAAAGTTTCTGCTTAAAAAGATTGTTCGCATGAATATGTAGAACCAAAAAGGAAAAGAACAGCAAACGCGAGTTTTTTCAGCTGATCGTAAGAGTCAGGAATACTATTCCAGACATTGAAAATGATCATGGTCTTCCTTCTCCAGGTCTTTCAAAGCAGACCACTTGACGTTGAAATTTAGAGCTCCATATTTCCTTGTTTTTTAAATCCTGCAATTGTATTTCAAAGTTACCAATGTCAATGCTAAAAGGAGAAAATTTCAACTCAGTTATCGTAGCATTAAGAGGATTTTTGACGAATGCAAAGGTCGCTCTACTGTTTTTTAACTCCTGAAACCATGTTCGTGTCCGTGGATACTTGTGCCAGAGCCGCACTAAAGGAGCCAAAGAGCCGCACTTTGCCGACCCCTGGATTAGACGATGTTTATTAATGCGACTAGGCCGAGAGAACGCTGAATGAGAACTGACTCAGGACGTTGGTGGGGGTATATAATATAGGCTACCTTGTAGTCCCACAATTCATTCAGACTTGTATTAGATAAAATTGCCTAAAATCTTTGCACACAAAAAAGAAGAGAAAATAAGAATTTATAGGTACTATACAAATATTGACAAGCTGATAGATTGTATTCCAATATTATTTTATATTAAAATATAAATTTAATCACTTTTTACATTATAGCAGTAGTTTCAAATAGTTCTAAGACTTCTTGAAAATGTGTAAAATATTATGTCGACTATTATATAAGCAAATACTAGGATTTTTCCAGGTCGGGAGTCAATGATGTTTCTGACAATTTTTCGACATCTCAATTGAGACGAAGTTGGAATATTATGGCTGTAGGTATAATAAACTGCCACCTCACATACGGTCCTTGAAAGAAGGTAGTTTTGAGAGAGAGACGAAGAAGTATCCTGTCGAAAAATCATTTTATACAACTGTCGAAATGCTAAATGAAAGAAATTTCAATTAGCATGGAGTATTTTAGCTTTGTATATTAATAATAATTTGTTTATTTATAATCAATGATGACTCCGAGTGCTCTGCTTGGGAGCCTATTGAGGATAAACCAATACTATACTATTATACTGTTACTACAGTTGGATAGTAGTATTAAAGAATTGACTACAACTACATAGTTCCTTCAAGGCTGCACTGATAAACTGGATAAAGATATCAGGTAGGCACTATGCGGAGGTGAACTTATGACCAGGCACATGTAATATTTATATTCAAATTTTTTTCTGTCAATACTATTAGAATTTGTTTTTTTTTCAATCTTTTGTTCATTTTTTTTTGTGTAAGTATTTGTATCATTCATTTTACATTTTTTTTTCTCTTGTTTACTCTTCTCTTATAACTTGTGAAAATATGAAAATAACAGCTGAATAAAGATACTCAACTGTGTAAAATAACAGCTGAATAAAGATACTCAACTGTGTAAAATAACAGCTGAATAAAGATACTCAACTGTGTAAAATAACAGCTGAATAAAGATACTCAACTGTGTAAAATAACAGCTGAATAAAGATACTCAACTGTGTAAAATAACAGCTGAATAAAGATACTCAACTGTGTAAAATAACAGCTGAATAAAGATACTCAACTGTGTAAAATAACAGTCCCAGCCCCCCTAGACAACATGTCATTAAAGCTAAGCGTTATATCGCTAAGCGATAGAAATGTATGAAATTGGTGGCTGTCACGTGATGTCATAGCCACCAATTCCATACATTTACTGTCGCTTAGCGATATAACGCTTAGCTTAAATGGCATGTTGTCTAGGGGGGCAGAACTGTCTTTTGCCTAGTGAGGCGTTATTAGTCAGTTTATATATGTTGTATTTGTTTTGTGTAATAATAATAAAAATAAAATAAAATAAATACTGTACCTGAAGTCTATTAATCTCGGTACCTAAAGAGGTGTATTTTCTAATTTTTAAATCAAATTATCTTATGTATAATAAGACTAGAATTTCGAAAAGCTACGTTGCTAAAGCTATCGGGTCTGTTATGTTGAATTTATCGGTTAGTTTATATAGTTTTATCGTAATTTACTGAATTATTATTATTTTCTTGAAATGAAATCTGTATATATTAATTTAAACAACCATTACAATTAATCCGCGACCAAGAAAAGGTCCAATTACAAAAAAAAAACTTAGACTGTCCTGTGTTTTATTTTTGTCGAAGAAACGCGATGAAAAATGATTTTCTGTTTCGTTTAGTGACAGAGAAGCAGGTTGACAAATAATCCTTATAATATTTTCCCTCCAATTCATGGTCAATTAATATAAACAATATGAAACCATTTACATTAATTACTTCTCCAGATTTCTGCTTTCTTCGTTTCTTCCAACCACCGCAATTTATCAAAACACAACACAATACAACAACAATTACTTACCCTTAGGCTTGTGTGCCATATTGTTTCGTAAATGTGATAAATGTGATTCCATTGTTTGCAAAATATTCGCGAATACTCACTTACTTACTAATAGGTATAGCCAACTGCGAAGCCTAACAAGAAGTCGATTCTTCGTTTGGTTTCTTTGATACGCAGATTAATGAGCAAAAAAAGCACAACTTTGTAAATAAATTCATCAAATATTAAAACTAGAGCTGCAACAATACTAGCCAATCTATTAAACTATCTTCTCTGACCATGCGACGCACAATTTCAGACCTTATGATCCTCAACAGCATACTAAATGGTAACATAGGATTCCGTGAAATTCTTCGTTATACGTAGTAATTGCTACGTTAGGCGTAGATTCAATACCTAGCGTAATTTATTTTCCAATTGTATTAGCACAAATATGTATAAGAAACCTCAATTCCACCGTAATTTGTTGGTAATTTTTTTTTTTTTATAAAAAATGAATATGTCCTTGTTAAACAAGTACATATACATCTTCCTACGTTCCCTAAAATAAGCAAATAAATGCTTGTGTTATAGGTGAACGAAATCGGTCGAGGCAGGATTCGAACTCGCGACCAATGGATTACTAACCCAGCTCGCTAACCGCTCTGCCATCGACCCATCTAAATCATCTTATTTATATAAAATAAATGCGTAATTAAATAACATTTACGTATACCACAATATTTGTCTTGAGAATTGAAATAGCGAGTACGGTTGTACCTACCTACATATTATAATATTAGCCTATTCTTACTACGAGTAAATTCCTTATGGAATTCAACTTGTTTTCTTACAACCTAGTTTCAAGACTTTGCGCATTGGGATAAGAAGCAGTTACTAGAAACTATAATATTTATAGTTTCTAGTAACTGCTTCTTATCCCAATTATCCCAAATTTCGATCGAGCATTTAAGAAAAATTCATTTGCTGAATTAAACTATTTTTTGGCCGGCACATTCGTTTGTTTGAAAGAATAAAGGTATCTTGGAAATGCTAGTGATCATTTGGGATGTTGAAAGTAGAAGATTAATAGACAAATCAACTGGCACATTTTTGAAAATAATCAATCCTATGATCGAGAAAGTTGAATATATATTTTTCAAAGACTGAGACTTTTCAAGAAACCAGCCTGTTTCCACTCATGAACGAACGTCTCCTCCATTTGACTCCGCGTTGTCCTGTTATGTGCAGTCCAGGACGCTGCATCCAGGATGCAGCAGAAGCAGTTTGCTAGTACTAAAATATTATATGCATATTTAAATTCAATATTGTGTACTTATACTGTATAGATGCGTGGTGGCAGAGCGGTTAGTGCGGTGGGTTATTAATCCAGTGGTCGCGACTTCGAATCCTGCCAAGGAATATAGGAGGATGAATACGTACTTTGTACAAGGACATATTAATTTTATTAAGCTTCACTTTTTATTAAGCTTGGTTGGTACATGCGCAAACTGCTCACTCCACGACGAAAATTCTCGAGTAATTCACCGGGGACTATATGTTAATCAATTTCTTAAGGTAAGGCGCGCATGGAAGCTTAAATTAATCGGCCGATTATTATCGGCCGATTAATTTATCGGCCGATAATAAATCGGCCGATCGGTTCTAACGCGCATGGAAGCTTCTAGAATCGTACGATTGGAAATAACACGGCGGTCAACATTCATATGATTAGAAATAATTGACAGATCATAATTTACCGAACTTAATCAAAAAATCATTAACTTGGGCTCCATGCGCCTGTACAACAAGCGGGAAAAAGAAAAACATTACACAGAACAAATGTACAGACGCAATAGTGAACCAAGTATATATAATATAAAACTTTTTTTAAGGTTTTTTCGTTGACACAGTTGAAGTTCATAATTATAAATTGTAAAAAAAAAAACACTTGAAACACAGTTAAGTTTTTATTCATTAAGAGGAATATTTATTAAATTACCTATGTAACTATTATTCAATTAAGTAATAACTTACCCAATTCAGTTCTTTTATTATGATTTAGCTGTTCCCAGCCAGTTATTAATATTTCGCTTATCTCCAACCATAATTTTTGCTTAATTTGGCGGTTACTATAATTTTTTATCATATAATGAAGGACGTGCTTCAACTAATATAATTATTTTTTCCGAATCAAAATTTATTTCATCTGACATTTCGTTTGGCAGCACTGACAACGTACTTCTCGATCTACTGCGCTCGGACGATTAAATTATCGGCGAGCATGCGCCATGCGCGCCCTCTCATACAACAAGATTGGTTACAAAAAATCGGCCGATCTCGATCGGCCGATTTTTTTGTGTCACGTCACAGATTTTAAAATCGGCCGATTCTGTTAGCTTTCATGCGCGCTCTTACATGTAATTCGTATGTTGTAACTCACCGATAATTAATCGGCCGATGAAATTAGCTTCCATGCGCGCCTACCTTAACTGTTGTCATATAGAGAGTGACTACTAATTATATTATAAAAGTAATTATTCAATTGATATCAACGAAGAAACATAACGCCATCTATTTATGTACTGCAGTACTATAATAGACAACTTTATTATCCATAAGGCAACTTGCAACACATAAGTTCTGACCAGTTGTATCCACTCCCATCGTGTAGCGGAACACCACATAAATAAAAAGTATCTCCTTTTCTTCTTATCTAAAATAAATCTGTAACGTTATTTTGTACACGGAAATATCGAGTCAATTTATATTTAATATCATGACTGTCGCCATCTATCGGACATAATGTGAACATTTAGTTATCCCAGCCAAGTCACGTATCGACTGCTTCTAGTTTCTACCGCTAGATGGGAGGCACTTCGGTGCTGTAGTTTATTGCATTACTGGAATTGCTTTCCTCTAATAACACCGAATAAATGGATTTAATACATTATTATAACATATCACATTCCCCACCAAGTGTTATAAATATATTACATCAGTACCTATACCAGATACTTTACCTTTATATATTGCAAAATTCAACGTGTAAGATAGAAAGTATTACCATCGAATCTCGAAACTATACACAACAAAATAATGAAAGATAAATAAAACGCGAGGAAAGAATGCGAGGTAAAGAAAACACAAGGAAAGATTTAATGATAAAAAAACACAAGAAAAAATGAAAGATATAGAGAACGTAAAACCAAAATTAATTATTTAGAAAACACAAGGAAAAAATGAAATATAACGCAAGAAAAGAAAGAAGGTATAGAAGGAAAGAATGAATTAAAAAGAAAATACAAGAAAATAATGAAAGTAAACGCAACGAAAGAATGTCAGATATAGAATAGAAGACAAAATTTTATGATAAATAAATTTGAAAGATACAAGAAAATAATTAAAGATAAAGATAACGCAAAGTTAGAATATTGAATAAAGAAAACACCAGGAATTACTCTAGTTTCCCTTCAATACGAATAAAACACAAGGAAAGGATAAAATACAAAGAAAACACAAGGAAAGAGTGAAAGATCAATAAGAATATCATAAATGAACTGAACACTTTGAGATGGTTTGGCCACTTGGGAAAAAATGACCGAAGAACGACTGTTGAAAAACAATACGTTGAATGTTTGTCAAGATAGGTAAATGTGACGTTCTGTTCTCTCTGTTTACCCTTTGAAGGACATGGAGTTTGTGTGTATTTTTTAAATATAAATATCCCTTATACCTTCCACTGCTATTGAAATTGGAGTGAACTATGAGTTCGTAAATTCCAGCTCATTTTTTTTTCAATCAATTTCTCAGCAGGTTGTATCGTGTAAAAAATGCAAATAAATAGGGTAAGGGTGTGATTGTAGATTGTTGTTGAAATATGCAAAACTTAATCAATCCTCAAAATTAGATTTCGAAACTGAAATTAATTGGCAATACCTGATTTGACTCCATGAAAAGGTTTACCAACTATCTCGTTGTTTTATTCCAAAACGACAGATGAATAGGATTTTTGGTAAAATCAAATATTAAATCTTGGTGTCTTTTACGATCGCTCTCAATGTAATCATTTTACCACCTCGAAACATTATTATGTTTTAAGTATACAATATTATGTGTACAAAATTAACCGTTTCTAAATGTTCGTCCTTCCAGCTGTTAAAGGCGAAATGGCTGTCCAATGCGCGTCGAAACATTTCAATTTTTATGTTTGTTTCTGAAGCGAACCATAAAAAACGCATTAAATGTAAAAGCGAAGTTAAAGACACTAAAAACGTCCATATTGCCTTTGATTAAAAAACAAACTTTTGCTCTTGGGGAGAAAAACAGGTGCTCGAAACTAAACCTTGAGCAATATTATTGCCACCATACTAAACTGTTATCAATTGCCTCACCATCACAGACGACCATTTTATAAATGAAAACACCTCGTAAAAAATGTGTCAAAAGTTGTCATATCTTTCTTCTTTACCTTTTCCTAAATAGAAAAAGTCACTAAAAAAGTGATCAATTCACCATATTTTACCATGAAAATATATTGATCAACGTTCAGATGAATGTACGAGATTTTTAATAAAATAAAAACTACGGATGCTCATGAATTGTGAAATACAAAACATTTGCGTTTCATTACGTATGAATATTTCATTTATGTATTTTTATCAGGATGACCGTTTCATCTTGTATTAAAAATTAAAATGTGTATAAAGCACCTTATGTATCTGCGTATATTTTAATTGGATTTAAAAAAATAAATATGATTTCTCAATCCTAGTATTAAAAAAAGTAATACAAACAGTGTAGGAAATAAAATAATATTAACAGTATTGGAAATAAAATGTAATATAAACAGTGTTGGAATTAAAAAATAATATAAACAGTGTTGGAAATAAAATAAAAAATAATACAAACAGTGTTTGGAAATAAAAAATAATATAAACAGTGTTGGAAATAAAAAATAATAAAAACAGTGTTGGAAATAAAATAAAAAATAATACAAACAGTGTTTGGAAATAAAAAATAATATAAACAGTGGTGGAAATAAAATAATAAATAATACAAAAAGTGTTTGGAAATAAAAAATAATATAAACAGTGTTGGAAATAAAAAATAATATAAACAGTGTGGGAAATAAAAAATAATATACCTAAACAGTGTTGGAAATAAAATAAAATATAAACAGTGTTGTAAATAAAAAATAATATAAACAGTGTTGGAAATAAAATAAAAAATAATACAAACAGTGTTTGGAAATAAAAAATAATATAAACAGTGTTGGAAATAAAAAATAATATAAACAGTGTTGGAAATAAAAAATAATATAAACAGTGTTGGAAATAAAAAATAATATAAACAGTGTTTGGAAATAAAAAATAATATAAACAGTGTTTGAAATAAAAATAATATAAACAGTAATGGAAATAAAAAATAATAAAAACAGTATTGGAAATAATAAGTAATATAAACAGTGATGGAAATAAAAAATAATATAAACAGTGTTGGAAATAAAAAATAATATGATAAACGATGTTGGAAATAAAAAACAAATTTACTTGGCATGAGTTATAAAAAACAACATACAAGAAAATATTCCAATATCCATACACAGAAAACACCGGCCGGCCTTTGTGGCTCAGTTGGTTAGGTATCAGACTACTGATCCAAAGGTACCGGGCTCGATTCCCGGTGGAAACTCAGTTTTTAATTGTGTTTTCAGTCTGGATCTGTGAGACGATAAATATCGCAAGTCTCCAAAATGTGGCAACTTGTTATTGGGTGCATGTTAAATTCATATTTGACATACCAAGTACCAGTTAGTTGCCCAAGAAGCAAATAAATAAGTAAATAAACACATTTATATTATTATTGAACATTTTTTGTATTTTCAAATATTTTATTATGTTGTATTACTAAATAGGAAATATTTTTTATGAATCTCTCATATCCTGGGAATCAAGCCTAGGTTGTGGGGAAAGAAATCAAACGACCTTAATGTTACAGCAGTAGATTTGTTTTTAATTTTATTATTTTTTATTTTATATTCCTTCTCACGCACCCAATAACAAGTTTGCAGGTTCGAATTTTATTATATTTGTCGTCTCACAGATCCAGATAGAAAACACAATTAAAAACCGGGACCTCCAACGGGAATCGAACCCGGAACCGGCTCAGGAGTCAGATATCCAACTAACTGAACTACGAATGCCGACAACATTCATGGAAATCTCTTATCTTACCTTCCACTACTTCACTTCTCTCATTATCTAATTCAGAAATCTAATAAAATTGTAGAGCCCTCTCCATCTATGTATATGAACACTTCTCTATCCCCCTAACATCTGCTAATCACTTTTAAATCTTTATTCTAATTTTATTGACATATTAAGAATTATTTCATTTAATTAAAGATTTTTTCTTTTCGTGTCACTCCACTCTTCTTCTTTGCCATACCTCGTCACTGAGGAACATGACACTTTCGAAACTCATTCACACTTTAAGAGAACTACGATAGATGTCATATGAAAATACTGAGGATGAGATGGAATAGACATGCATTTATTTATGAATGACATAATATACATATGAACATAATATAATACCTACTTGCTGCATGTTACACATGAGATCCAACTGTCAATGACCATAGTAAGTATAGTCGTTTACTACGGAAAATACCAAGTATTTTATAGTTTAGTCCATTTTTTTAGTTAAAATAAAAAAGCGTACCTACCTATTCAAAATAATTGAATTTTAATTTTTTTTATTTTCCTATACAAAACATTCATGTCAGGATAGGATAGTAAGGAGTTCGGTCCTTTTTTTCTACCCCGAATAGGTAAAACCCGACATGATGGTTTAGATGGGTCGAAGGTAGAAAGGTTATCGCGCTGGGCTAGTAATCCAGTTGTCGCGAGTTCGAATCCTGCCTCGACCAATTTCGTTCACCTATAGCGCAAGAATTTATGCTTATTTTAGGGAATGTAGGAAGATGACACCTTCGGCAGACTTGTTTGACTTTTGTTTCAAATACCTTATTTGCTGGCTCAGCAATTGAGATATTTGATTTTGTAGACTTTTTACTAAAACAAAAATAATTTTTTATGTCTAAACTAAGCGTGTATGGTTTTAATTGAACCTGAGACTAAGCTACAGTACCTAAAAATGTGATCCAGGTTGTTGATTTTCACAGTTTTTGAAAAAAGATTCTCTTGAAAAAACAAAGAGCCTTAATTTTTTTCCGTATTTCCATATTTTTTTTACCTGCATCCAGTACTCTGCATGTCGTTGACTTTTGGGACACCTGTATACCAACCAAACAAAAAGACAAATTCTTTTCAGTGGAGATCTTTCAATTGGATATATTATCTTAAAACAAACATCAATTCTCTCTCTGACTCTTCTCTCCCTCTCCGAATCAACCAATCAGCTTTCCAAAATTATGTTCACTCGGCTGGACTAAGTCCAAGATATCAGCTACAGCTCTATTATATATTTTGGGTGCTAAAAATATGTAGTGTCTCTGGGTAAACGTAGTCTGTGTGTGTCAGTTACAGCAAATGTCGTCTATTTCATTTATTGAAAGTCAGGGTATATTGTGGTATATATGTATTTTGCTGTATTTATATGTAGTTGTATGATTAGAGTTTTCTAATATCCAGAACCTTGGATTCCAAAAAGAACAGCTGACTTGATAGATATCAGTAAAGTTTTCGACAGATGACACGTAGTAGTGATTTTTGCTTTACATATATGTATATTCCCTAACTTGCCATCATTGGATAACTATTCCAGTTCTTTGCCCGCTCTGTCACCGATGTATTCTTATCCAGGTGCAGATCTATCAAATGTAACTTCATTCTATGTATATTTAATATATGTTACTATCCTCCCTGTCTATATATTCTGTTTGCAGTGTCAAGTATGTGTTTCTCGCAAGGACATAAAATGACAGCTATAATAGCTTTCCACTAAATTGAAGGAAGCTTTATCTTTGCAAACGTCATTCAAACCTTCCCCTTTTCCTTCCCCTCACCTTCCTGTTGCCATTACAGTCCCTACCACCCTTTCCATATTCTATTCAACTCCGATATATTGAAACTATGTGTATATTGTCAGGTATCAACCCAACAAACTGAAAGTATGCTAAAGAATAGATGAAATCAGATTTTTATGTCTATGAGTAGGTTCGTATGCTGTGAGGCACAGGCAAAGTTTTTAAAAATATCGAAAAAATCCGAAACACCCAAACTAGAAAATTTCATTTTCTTTAAATAATATGAAAATTGTAGTAGTACATCTCATACTTTTTTTAACAATGTTTACAATAATTGAATTTGGTGACGACATCGTTTCATACAATTTGTAAGGCAGTAAACACTACACAATATCTCACACAATAGTTTGATATCTACTTAATCTTCAAACATACATCATGCTATTTTCATATTCTGGGTAAAAACAGACTGACGTCCATACTATCCTTTACTGACATATATACCTTCATGTTTTATATGGAAAACAAAACATCTTAAAATATTTATTTAGTGTTTATTGTTTGATACGTATTCTTCAATTATGCATACTATCGCCATCGACAGTTGGATCTCATGTTTTACATGAAACTAGTAAATAGACATTATTTATGTTGAAAAGATATGCAATAGGTAAGAAGAGATGTGTGATGAAGTAAGATGAGAGAGAAAGAGTTGATTTACAAGAAAAGGTAATCCATTAGTTCAACAACACTCAAGTTGGATCTTTTTATACGACACTATATACCAATGCAAGTAGCGAAAACCACTTTTTTGTTTATTATTTTGTATATGTTCTCGGACAACTAACACGTTTTTGTTTATTATTTTGTATAGGTTCTCGGACAACTAACAGGTTTTTGTTTATTATTTTGTATAAGTTCTCGGACAACTAACAGGTTTTTGTTTATTATTTTGTATAAGTTCTCGGACAACTAACAGGTTTTTGTTTATTATTTTGTATAGGTTCTCGGACAACTAACAGGTTTTTGTTAATTATTTTGTATAGGTTCTCGGACAACTAACAGGATTTTGTTTATTATTTTTTATAGGTTCTCGGACAACTAACAGGTTTTTGTTTATTATTTTGTATAGGTTCTCGGACAACTAACAGGTTTTTGTTTATTATTTTGTATAGGTTCTCGGA
Organism: Molanna angustata; assembly: GCA_963576475.1. NCBI lineage: Eukaryota > Metazoa > Arthropoda > Insecta > Trichoptera > Molannidae > Molanna > Molanna angustata. The sequence goes on from OY754977.1 coordinate 34,326,914, forward strand.
CAACTAACAGGTTTTTGTTTATTATTTTGTATAGATCCTCGGACATCGGTTATTGATTATTATTTTGTATAGGTTCTCGGACTACTAACAGGTTTTTTGTCAAATATTAATTAAATACGCACCCAATGGCAATTTGCTACGTTCTGGAGGTTTATGATACTTATCGTCTCACAGATCCAGGGTAACAAACAACAAAATGAAAAACTGTGTCTCCACCGGGATTCGAACCCGGGATCACAGGCTATCCAATCAAATTGCTAGGAAGGCCGACAGATATTTATAATATATAAATCACTTTGTTCAAACAACGATTTCACTACTAATACAACCATTTCTGAAGCGACCGCTTCTTTCTTAGAGTGGATGAGAACTGACTCTATGTAAAAGTACGAGTTGGGTCACGTGAGTCACATCGCAACATTTATGTAAACCAATCGGCTAAAACTTATTCTGAACTGTTCAATAGCATTCGATTATTCGATTCATCTAATGATTTTTTTTACTTCTCTCTATATATTTTGTTCTTATCCTCATGACTGAGGATGGTGGCAGTAACCAATCGCTCTTTGCTGGATTCGCCTCCATGTTAAACTGTTCTGAGCAGAATGTAGCACATCAGTCAGTTATTTGCTTCTATTATACCATACCATGACGCAATTTCCCTATGGAGGTAGTCAGAGAGAACCGAACGCCAGACTGCTCTCTTTTTACATACATTTCTCGCTTCATGCATCGTCAAATACACGCCCTTCTATTATTCTTACTTCTAATGTCTCCGTCTTTCAAAATTCCATTTGTGTGATCGTCACAACTTTTCCTTGGCCGACCTATACTTTTCGTTTCTCTTTAATCGGCCTCACTCATTCATCACTCATTATTTTTATGTGGCCCAAACCACCTAAGGGCATTTATTTTCGTCTTACTTACGATATCTCTTTCAATCAAACATTCTCGTCTAATATCCTCATTTCTTATTCTATCATACATCGTTTAATCACACATTCGTCTTGGTGACCTTATTTCAACCGCGTTAATTCATGCGTCTTCTGTCATGTCCATGGCTCACTTGCATACGCTAGAGTCGGTACGACGATACCATTGTGTACTGCGAACTTTGCTTGCCTCGTAATAATTCGGTCAGCCATGACGGCCTTAATTCACCATTCACTCTATTACCTGGCGTTACTCTGCTTTCAATATCTTTTTCCAATCCTTCATCAACATGCAACAGCCGAAATATGCTTCCTTAGTATAAATATTCATCCATTAGTTCTAATTGTACATTCTCCACTCGTATCTCGCATTATGTTCGTCTTACGCTTTTGTCAAATACCATCACTTTAGATTTAGTTGCATACATTTTCAATCCATTTTGCAAGCTTCCATCGAATACTATTTTAACCAAACATTCCAAGTCTTCCACACTTTCTGCCATTAAAACTTTTTCATCTGCAGTCACACCTTCCAGTATCAATCCAAGTTCTCATTCTTTAGTGCTCTCGCACATTAGTCAATTTATAGATTAAAAATCCACGGCGATGTTAATATTTAACAGTTCTAAATGTTCGAAGTTTATACCATAAATATTTAAATCAATAATGAAATATTATTTTAACTTATTTTAGTTCAATAAATTATTGTTAACAGAAAACACTCGAACTATTTCATTAAGAATCGACAATCATTCTTAACGAACAATATGTGTATTACATATCACGAATATGTGTAGGTAATAATAGAACTTGAAATGGCAAGTTTTTATTTGTAGCTATAAATAAAGAAAATAAATAGGAAAAGGAAATGAGACCTATTAATAATTAATCGAGAGATTTCTGCAATTTCGCTTATAAATTTACAAGAAGCACCTTCGATACTAATTAGGGATTAAAATATATATTATATATCTATATTTGTAAGTAAATATGACCTTTTAATTGCGAAAAATTTTCTGTTGGATAAATGGTATGTATATTTAGACACAATATAACCCAACGAACAATTGTCAAAAAGCCATGGTTCCAAGGTACAGCTTTTGACAAACATTCAGCATTAGATATGGGTCCATTTCAAATGGGACATTGTTGTATCAAAGATTATCTTTAAAAATGGGTATTATTGATAGCAGTTTCTGCAAGTAATGACTCACTGGATCATTTATATTTAACCTTTTATAATGACCTAACAGAAGTTGGAGTTGAATGTGATTAAAAAAATTATTAAACCTCACGGCATAAAAAACTAACGCACAAAATTTTCTTCTCCTTACTCTGGTTCTTGGCTTGAAACTATGTCAACATGTAAAAGTTAAATAAATTTAATGAACTCCCTATGAGTCTTAGACTTGAAAAAAAATATAATATATTTAAGAATATAATCAAAATATTGTACTGGTTTAATTTTGTTTATTTCATTCTTGTTTTTGTGTAGCTTCTAATTTGTTAGTAGATGTGCAATTTTTTGGCGAATGTAACAATACAAAATAGATACTCCCCTGTTTTAACACGAGATTTCATCTCAATTAAAGAGGCTTATTATGAATCATATCATGGAACATGTAAACCTTTTAATTGTAATTTATATATAAATTTGTATTGATTTGTTTGATAATAATAAAAAATCTCTTAAACAAATCGACAGTTAAGAATTACGCAGTCACCTACCCCACTCCATAGTATATTATAGAACTAAGTAGTTCTGTTCGTCCCCGAAGCTGCTGCTCGTCGGACAAAACAAGAAACTACCATCATGCATATTTCATACCACTACCACTAAGAGTCCAACCACAAACGTGGAGGCCCGTCAATCATGGCGAGGGTTTCCCTCCCAACAGTGCCACGGTAACACTAGACTATCACAGGGAGCTTCTGCCACGCCTGTTTTACTTTCAGTTCTTCGATTTCCACGCTCAGTGAATGATGCAGGTTGGACCCTCGCCGCATGTGACGAGTCACCGTCGAACGAGACATTAAGGCGTATGCCCTGCTCTTCCATAGGTAGGAATTGAAGGGGGCACCGACCTTTTGGCCAGAATCCTAGGATGGGGCTGCGGCCACCCCCAACTTTACTGGCTAGACCCCTATGGCCACAACCTAGCCCCAATAACAAATCGACAGTTGGATAGCATACATATATGCGGTGAAACCTCTAAGATGTTTTTCAACTTCAAAGTTGACAAAACCATGAAAAATGAAGAGCTGGCCGTACAAAAAAAATGCGGAACTTGGCTTGAAATATTGTAGGACTATTAAGGTGAATTAAATAAATTCTCTTATACAAATCGACAGTTCGAAAAAGACCCAATCTTAACCAGACCCTATAACTTTCAACTCAAATTTTTGTATTGCTTCACGGACATCGGTGCTTTGTCAAATATTAATTTAACACGAACCTTATAACAAATCACATTCTGGTTTCTTATTTATGTCAGTATTCCAACTGTCGATTTGTTCAGGAGAACTTTGTTCTCTTTACATATCGACAATGTTTTAAACCAGGATACGCGAGAATTGTTTTTCACGGCTTTTCCAACTTTTAAGTCAAAAAAACAGCATCTTAGAGGCTTCGCAGCATATATGTTCCATATACGGATTTACTCAGAATTCGGAGTAGAACATTTCGTGTGTCTTTGTGTGTGTCTGTGTGTGTGTGTCCCCTTATAACTTTTGATTGGCTTTTCCAACTTTTAAGTCAAAAAAACAGCATCTTAGAGGCTTCGCAGCATATATGTTCCATATACGGATTTACTCAGAATTCGGAGTAGAACATTTCGTGTGTCTGTGTGTGTGTCCCCTTATAACTTTTGATTCGCTCAATTTACAGAGCCCAAAATTTCAGAATATATAAATAGTTAATAGTTAGCCTACAAAATTTTTATACTCATAATTTTGAATTTTGTTTTAGTCAGGGGTAATCAACTTTTGGATTTTTACTTTATTTTTCCATATATCTAAGAAACCATAAAAGCAAGAACGCTGAAAATTGGTACGAACATAGACAAATACAAAATCTCAAATTAGTTTTTTCAAAAAAAATTCAGAGTTTCTCAAACATTTTTTATTAAGTAAAACATTTTTTAATGTGTTTAACTGCCTATATTTCCAAAGTTTTTAAATATATCGAAAAAAGCCGAAACACCCCAACTAGATAATTTAATTTTCTATAAAAACGTAGCCAACGTGAAATTTCAAGATGTGTGTGGATAATTCTATTGCTTTTATCATTTATTAGTATATGCCAAATAGATGTATGTAATATCGTCGAGTCTATTATATACCTGTCTTCCAATAAACCGAAGTGGCAAGTTCAGCATCTCTCGAGGGAAAATTAAAGGAGGTATTGTTCCACCAACTAAATTCTACCCATCCACACTGTATAGTATTATATTATATATTCTGATCTGCAAGGAAACGTCAATACTACTAAACTAAACTATCGATTATGCACTCTGTACTGCGCTTTATCAACTTTAGGACGTGAATATTAAATTATCCTCATTAAATATTATTCTAAAGTTGGCCTCGGTTTTTTAGATGTCTCATATCTGAGCCAAAGGTCCATGGATCCATTATTTAATTGTTTTCAAGCTGAATTTGTGGGATTTAAATTAATAATTAGAGGGTATGGCGGAGCATTTAACTAACAACGTTTAAGTCTAACAACGTTTACAACGTGTGGCGGAACAATTACTAAGAAAACAGAATGTTCTAAAAAATGAAAGTCTATATATACTGGAAAACCAATGAAGACGGGCAGTGCCATTCTAGAACTCTCACGCGACAGTTATCTCAATCTCGTGTAATATTGTGTATATACAGTGGGGGCTCAAAAAATTAGAGCCACCCAACATTTTTACTATTTTTAGACTTTTTAGGTATAATTCTCTAATTTCATTTTTACGGACCATTATAGATCAATTGTATTTTAATAATATGAGTATATAGAATTGAAAAATATGTATAAAAATGGAATTTATTTATTAGAATAAAAAAAACATATTACAACCACATGCGTGTCAATATTTTGTATGTCCACCTTTTGCAACAATAGCAATTTATTCTGAAGTTTTACGGTTTATAATTTTTATTTTACAAGAATATTCGTACTTCTTTCTTTTTTTATATACAAGTAAGTTATTTATATCATATTCCATTATTTATTTCATTTTATCAAGGCTTTTTTTTACACTTTTTGCTAACCTCATTTTTTTAAAGTTTTTCAAAAATGGGCAGACAGCGGGACATCTCTTAGTCTAAACTTGGTCAGATTCAAGGCTTTATATTGAGTGGAAACCATTCAAATAGACAGATTGCCAAGTCTATTAAGGTTACCAGAGCAACTGTTGATAGCATTAAGAGAAAAATGGACAATAATGAGCCCATACAATCAGTTAAGAGGAAAAAAATGTGGGCGAAAGCGTATTAGAACACCACGCACTGAAAGAAAAATAAGGAATTTTGTTGTTGAAAATAGAAGAAAGTCAAGAAAAATGCTTAAAGAAATAATAAATGAAGAAAGAATTGTAATATCTCTTGGTACGCTTCGCAGAGGACTGGCAGAACAGGGATTCAAAGCTTGAAGACCAGCAAGAAAACCGAGGCTTACGCAAGCAATGGGAGAAAAACGTCTCCAATGGGCCAAAGATCATCGCCATTTTACTATTGAGGATTGGAAAAATGTAAGTTGATGATGCAGTCATGATATCATTACAATTTAAGTGGATAAAGGCTCATTTTTCAGTAAATTAGAATGTTTTACCAACTCTAAGTGAATATTTTCTCTATTACTAGGTTTGTTTCTCCGATGAGTCCTGTATTAAAATTTTGATGGATAAATCAAATTTTGTACGACTAAGTGAGGGTGAAAAATTTAAGGAAAAATGTTTCGTGCAAAGGGTAAAGCATCCATTAAAAATTATGGTCTGGTCGGTCATCAGTGGTCAGGGTACTAGAAGACTATACATTGTTAAAAATACAATGCGTCAGGACCAATACATTGATGTCCTTAAAGATAAACTGATCCCTCAGGAAATGGAATTGTTTCCAAATGGAACATTTATATCCCAACATGACTCTGCACCATGCCACAAGGCAAAAAGAATCACAATTTTTTTACAGGCACAAAAAATAGATGTGCTACCCTGGCCAGGAAACTCTCCAGACTTTAATTCCATTGAAAATTTATGGAGAAACTACTGAAACGAGGGATTTCGCCCATATTGGTCACAAATAAAAGGGATTTGATTGAGAGATTAATAAATATTTGGCATCATAATGATAATATAAAAAAAACAGTGTGAAAATTAAATAAACAGCATGCCTATGAGGGTTGAAGCAGTGATTGCTGCAAAAGGTGGACATACAAAATATTGACACGCATTTGGTTGTAATATGTTTTTTTTTTATTCTAATAAATAAATTCCATTTTTATACATATTTTTCAATTCTATATACTCATATTATTAAAATACAATTGATCTATAATGGTCCGTAAAAATGAAATTAGAGAATTATACCTATAAAGTCTAAAAATAGTAAAAATGTTGGGTGGCTCTAATTTTTTGAGCCCCCACTGTAATATATGTTGTGAATAAAAGCTGTAAATAGATAATTGTTGGTTTTCACTATCATATCTACATTAACACCTGGTATTAAATTTATATAGAATATTTCGAAAATAATAATTAACATAATTATTACAAGGGCGCAATCAAATTGTGATTATTTGCAATGGCGATTCCTCGTTAACTCAGCCAATACTGATATTATCGTCTTGAAACTAAAGAATTAACAATATTACTAGTTGCATGTAACACATGAGATTCAACTGTCGATGGCGATAGTATGTATAATTGAAGAATACGTAGATATTTAATAATAATAGATATTATTAATAAATAGTAATAGATATTTTAAGATATTTTGTTTTCTATATAAAACATGTAGGTATGTGTCTCAGGATAGGATAGTATGGAGTTCAGTCCTTTTTTCCTACCCAGAATATGAAAACAGCATTTTTTTGAAAAACCAATTTGACATTCTGTATTTTTCTATATTCATACCAATTTTCAGCGTTCTATCTTTTATGGTTTCTGAGATATATGGAAAAATAAAGTAGAAAATTGAAAAGTTCATAACCCCTGACTGAAAAAAAATTCAAAATTCTGAGTATAAAAGTTTTGTAGGCCTGCAACTATTTATATATTTTGAAATTTTGGGCTCTGTAAATTGACCGGATCAAAAGTCATAAGGAGATACGGACATACAGACACACTAAATGTTCTACTCCGAATTCGGAGTAAATCCGTACATAGAACATATATACTGCGAAGCCTCTAAATTGGTGTTTTTTGACTTCAAAGTTGGATAAGCCGTGAAAAATATAGACTCTGCATACAATCTTACGTATCTTGGCTTGAAACTTTGTCGATATGTTAAGAAAACAAAGTTCTCTGGCAAAAATTGACAGTTGAATTAACTGTGTAAAAAATAATGGCACTTTCCCAAGTTTTTCTTTTCAAATCCAATTAAAATGAATGTACGACAACACCGTGGGTAGACACCCATGAGACAGTATGAGTCATATTAGTTGCCAAAGCGACAAACAACTGTTAAGCGTGAGTGGGTTAATCAAAGCAAACGTAGTTCAAGTGGCCAGTTATATGGGAGGTCCATGCAGCTAGTTAAACTAGTTTTAATTGTATAAACCTGAGTGGAGAAGAACGTTCACCGGGGAATCCCCGCTTAGATAAATTCACCGCTATTTTAAGCCCACATTATTATTTTCCACCAGCAAAGTTAGAAATATTCTGGCAACACATTCATAGTACCTACCTACTGTAACTTATTTTCAACGTAACTGCATGAAACCACAATTTTTATTTAAAATATTAAAATACATCTAAGAAGGATACTTAGAATTCAAATTTATTTATTTGATATTGCACTTAAGAATTTACGAAAATTGATGTACTGGTATTCAACGATTCGGTGATTTCAACGTTTTTTTACAGGAAAATGTCTGTATAAATGTCTTTGTGATATTTCCTTGCTTTCAAAACACAATCTCTTCCTCCATCATCTCTACAGGGATGTTCCAAATAAAAATATATGTATATATATATGCATATCAACACATCAACATTTCCTACAAAGTCGGGAAAAGACATTAAAAAACCTCACTGGATATTAATAGAAGATCCTAGATTTTCCACACCTCTCCTCATCATTGCATTCTACTTTGTACTGTTCTCTTGAACTTTATAACTCTTGTTTGTCGGCCTTCGTGGCTCAGTTGGTTAGGTATCTGACTGCCGATCCAAAGGCCCGGGTTTGATTCCCGGTTGGAGACACAGTTTTTAATTGTGTTTTCAGTCTGGATCTGTGAAAAAATAAATATAAATAGTCTCCAGTATGTGGCAAATTGTTATTGGGTACGTTTTAAATTAATATTTGACATAGTTTGTAACTCTTGGTTGCCCGAGAAGCAATATTAAATAAATAAAAATGTTCATTTTTAATATACATGAATGTTAATAAATTAATTTTTGACATTTTTATAGAGAGATAATTAAAATATCCAATATTTTTAAGACATTAGAAGTAGCAGAAGAAAAAGCAACAAATTTTCACGGATAAACAATTTTCACTTTCCAAGCTAAACAATAATTATTCGCCCAATCTCCCTTCGTTTCAGAATTTGTATTTTAACAAAATGTTATAGCACGGCAAATATATATATTAGTTTGATTTACTTATGTATCCGGTTTTCTATTAAACCTAAACATCTAAATAATTAACCCGCTTCTAAAATGAAATATTTACCTCTGGTGTTTTATTTGAGTAAACTTCTAAACAGATATCCAAGTTTGTTGTCAAATGAAACCATTTATTCTCATGACGAGGTAATATCTTTCAAAGTTAATATTGTCGCTTTATTTTACCTACCTAATACAACTGTATGGTTCTTACCTTGAAGGAACAGTTATAAACAGCCTCTATTTCAAATTCTTCTTGTATTTCAAACAACACAATTTCCTCTGTATCTATCAATCGTTGAAAATACTCCGGACCATTTCATAGTCCACATTAAATTGTAACGATTATTAAATGAGGAATTAATTATAATGAACTGTCATCAAAGAACCCCTACCAAAGAAAACTTCTCATAACAATTTAACTTTTGCAGACACTGCACTTAACCAACCAACCTGAACAACATGAAGTCACAGAAGTGAATTCGATATAATAGTATTTAATGTCACAAAAAAGACAACATAAGAAATAATACTGCACATAGAATGAGGAAAGGAGGGAAGGCCAACGAATGAAAACATAACTAAATTTTCTGGGATTTCAAATTCAATAGGTGATATCGCATCTTTGACTACAAATGACGTACTTCTGAATATATAACAGTATGTGATTAATTTATCTTAAACAAGGATACAAAAAAATTTGAGGACATCCTTTCAAATTTTTCTTCGTGTAAAAATAAATTCATAAAAATACTCCTAGTTTAATGAAATAAGTGTTGTTTACTTTGTATGAAATATCAAACTGTTCAATTACGTAATGATTACATATTCACTCATTCTGGTAGGTGTAAATATTTTTCATTTGTTCCACTAATAATTATTGATCTTTGTGTATGTAACTAGGACCAATTTCTGTTTTAAGAAAGGCCATCATTTAAACATTTTTTTACAGACACACATATTATAACGATTCTAAAAAATTAAATTAACAACACTGTTAACAGATTAAGAAAACTCATTTACATATTTTATGATGTTAGAAAAATTCTCAATTTAAAGTTACCTAAAAAAATATACTATGCTTTCGCCCATTTAATAATGCAATATGGTAGTGCTGCTTGAGGAGAGGGTGTACAAAACATGCATAATAATGCAATATGGTAGTGCTGCTTGAGGAGAGGGTGTACAAAACATGCATAATAATGCAATATGGTAGTGCTGCTTGAGGAGAGGGTGTACAAAACATGCATAATATGGTAGTGCTGCTTGAGGAGAGGGTGTACAAAACATGCATAATAATGCAATATGGTAGTGCTGCTTGAGGAGAGGGTGTACAAAACATGCATAATATGGTAGTGCTGCTTGAGGAGAGGGTGTACAAAACATGCATAATATGGTAGTGCTGCTTGAGGAGAGGGTGTACAAAACATGCATAATATGGTAGTGCTGCTTGAGGAGAGGGTGTACAAAACATGCATAATACAAATCATAATGAGAATTCAACTAATTCCTAGTGTTAGTTCATTAGTGAAAAAATAATGAACTAACACTAGGATGGGAAAATTTCATAAACAATGAGAGCATAATACTTTATAGTGCTGCTAAAACTGCATATACATCACTACTAGGTCTGTTTCTATTCCTCATCATTTTAGATTTGAGGTCGGCTCTCCTAATTTTTGCCTTCCATGTCTCTCTCTCTCTCTCTCTCTCTCTCTCTCTCTCTCTCTCTCTCTCTCTCTCTCTCTCTCTCTCTCGCAGCATTGTTTCATCTAGTTAAGGCCCTCACAATTCCTTCTCCATCCCACTCCATCATGAATCTGGGTCGACCTCTTACTCTCCTGCCGTCCTGAATTCCAAGTACAATATGCACTGCACGATCTCCATGCGTCATTACATGGCCATAGCATCTCAAGCTTGATTATGTGATAACTTTACTAGATATAATCAAATATATTATTTGATGTATTTTTAGTTTCCTGTAACATTGTAGAGTCCATGTATAAGAAATGTAATATTTTGGATCCAACCCAAACTGTATCATTCAAAAAATTAATGATATTTTATGACAAACCTTTAATATCTCAATAGAGACAAAGTTGGAAAATTATGGGAGAACCAGGAACCCAAGGCTCATACAGAGTTTACGACTTTTCTACGGCTGGTTTACACGATTACTTTATGCGCTTGCGCAACTTTCACCAAAAATGCCTTTTTATTTAGTTCCAATTATTAACTATCCAATTTTTGATCTATTTTTTTATTTAAACCTAACATACAAACAAATATTACAACAATTCAATTTTAACAATATGTCATACACAAATTATGTTTGCATATTACATTATTTTTAAGCTGCTCAGTGTAAGACAATTGCTATTAAAAAATAGTTGGTAGGTACTCAAAATTCAAAAGAAGAAAAAGGACAAAAAGAAAGAAAGGAAGGATTTGGAATTCATAGTCAAACTGAGTTATTCGTAGTCAAAACAGGAATTAGCTACCGTAAACCTCCAAGGGTCTCTTATATGGCATTTTTATATTTTATTTTAGTATGTCTAAAAATATCTACATTCTTAAAAAGACATTATAAATGTTACATGCTCTTTGGATGAATGAATTTCGGACATAATTAGTTCTGCAGTGAGGCAATCTGATAGATGGATTTGTTCTTCTATTACGAGAGGGACGATCAATGGGAAGACTCCCAACAAGAGACTCGGTGTTAACGGCACCATCAATAATTTTATGTATATAATGTCAATTCTGCAATGGTACGTCTATTTTCTAATATTGTTATTTTATGATAACGAACGGAAATGATTGATTTTTTTAACGCGTGAATGATATACAGACACATTTGGAATTCTCATAAAGTTGGTTATTTTTGCAATACGAATATAAACGATTCAAATCCGCTTGCATATTTTCATTATTATACAAAAAAAATAATATCAACGGCATTCACTATAAAACTGCTGTGATTGAAAAACTTTTGAATGTCGTTGATATATAGTATAAACAATATTGGACCGAGGTAAGATCCCCGGGGTACACCAGAGGAACAGTGTTGAAATTTAGAAGTTAACAGTTATTAATTGCGACAGCTTGAGACATATCTCTATCTCTCTATCTATGATTTTACCCATCTGAGCTGATTGGCATGTACACCATACTTCTCCACATAAGCCTTGGCGAAGTCGGTATACACAGCATCAACTCTTCATCATCCCTCTCTCATTGACCTCAAAATGTAATCGGTAAACTCAACCATGTTAAATGCGACTGATCTGTCTGGAAAAAAGCAGTGTTGATTGGGTATTATAAATTATTTGATTGCTGGTGTAATCTACTTCTATATTATATTTTAATCGTGAAATTCTTTTTGTTTGAAAATAAGCTGAGAATACCAACGCCATCTATAAAATGACGAAGAAACTCTCCGTCGCTTCATGCATATTTAACTGTGCGTCACTTTTTTGTAACAGTTTCAAATTAACATTCAATGATAGTGGTATATTCGCAATTTCAAGATTAAAAATGTTACATTACAATATTATCATCTGTGTGTGACAAAACACAAAGTCGAAATCGGTTACACAACCACATACACAGAAAATAAATTTCCCGGAAAATATATTTCCTTCAGCTTCCACCCGAGTGAGCGCAGACCCATATATTTTCATTTCGTCTTCTTCCTCTTACAACACGTCACATTTATTCAACCCCACAATACGTTAGGATGTCTCCCTAATTAACTGCGAACAAAGCGATACTACACTCTTACATGTACTTCTTTTCTTACTCACTGTTTTTCTGACCAACATTCAAAATTTGACTGTAACCATCTAATGAATGTTTATTTGACATTCTTATGTTGCGTGATGTTAGAACGAATATAGGCAAACATACTTAGATGGTATGACCACACGGAAAGAATCGTCAAAGAAAATAATTTTTAGAGTAAGAACGACAGAAAAGGGGAAAGTGAGAACAATAATCTAAAAGAATGAAACTGAAGTATTAGTGTGAGAATATTATGTGATGGTGTAATAATTTGAATGAGACGATACATTTCTCTGTAACCATTTGATAAATACAATTTCTTTAGTACCTTTAGTTCTTAGATACCTACATACTAGGTTAACAAGCTCAGGCGAGTCGATAGCACCGTTCAGAATTCTATGCAGCAGCGACTGGTCGTGTAAGACCCTTCTACATTCGAGAGTATCGAGTCTGTGATATTTTAATGATTCCTGATAGTTAGTAAAATTTAAATGAAATTTATAATTTAAATTTTATATATAGCCCCCTTAGGAGGTTTTTAGTCGCAGTGTTTGACAGCGCTATTTCGAAGCTATCTTAAATTTGACGTTACAAATGCATCCTTAGTTTCTCTTATGATATAAATAAATCTTTTTATTTTTGTGACGCCTCCATTACTGGTGTGTGTGTGTGTGTAATTTATTCCTAAGGGACAGGCACTGAAGTGATTTACTGGCGAAGGGAGTCCCCCTTCTTACCCCCAAACCCCAACTGCCCCGAAATCTCACCTCACCTGGATACATAACCTAAATTCCTTACACAATAATAATACTTATTTCCATTCTCACTCTTGTAATTTTACTTTATACACGGTGTATCATGAGGAGTGGATCAACCGAAGCAAGGAGGTAGGGGATCTCAGTACCTATCGATTTAACTCCCAATATATGTTGTGATATTGGGTGGTTCAAGAGTTATGTACACTTTTGTGAAATTTTAGTAAAAATCGGATTTCAGACTAAACTGTAGCTAAACTATTAGGTCCACGGTCGTGATTTTTTTCTGCGAATAGTTCAAAAGTGATGCTCATGGAAAACTACCATTACCCAATAACTTTTTTAAAAAAAAAATCTTAAAAATTTTTGCATACCTCAATTTTCCACTAACTTTTCAAGGGCTCTTGGAGCAATAATATCACATAACTTTTATTTACACATGTTATCTTTATAACTACTAACATTCATAGAGAGCTAGACCTGCAAATTTAATTCGCCTTGTATTAGAGGATCATGTTGAAAAGTTTACTTAAATTGTACGAGAGGCAAAAATCGATATTTTTTCCTTGAGCCAAATACATGAAACACTCCTTCAAAAGTAATTTTGTTAAGCGATTACGTAGAATAAAAAGTTTACTAAATAAAACTGGTCATAATGCAAGTCAAAGTTTTTGATTTTTCTCTTGTTTTTTTTTATCGTTATCTTTTACAAATATGTTACATATGCATAATTTAACATTCATTTAATTTTTAATAATAAATTTTCTAAATGTGCACTATTGTTTGCTAAGCATGTTAGCTAGTACCTACATTGTGGAATGAATTACACACAAAAAAAATACAAAGTGCCTACCACATACGTTATGTAACATTGTTTTTTGCCACAAACTAGATATGACAGTGATACATTCAGGCATATACTAATATTTGTTAGTGACCTTCTTATTCAACTCTCCTTGTGAAAACTCAACTAATTCTTTTCAAAAAACGAATGGGTTGTAGCCAACACTAAACTCTCCACGTCATAGTAAGCGTTCATTTTTTCTTCTTGAAAGGTTGACAATCTCTAAATGCATTTTTATGAAGTTCATTTCTATTAGATTCTTAAGTAAATATCAGATTCCCAGAGGACAAAAATTTTCACAATACACCATACACACAAAAACATTGTCATAAAACTCATAGATGCACTTTCTACATGATACTTGTTGAGAATTTTTTAGTAAAATTGCATTACTAACAAGATGAGCATGTATAAGATAGTGTATCAATGTTGATGAGGCGATGTATGTGTCAAGATAGAAGAATGCGGTGTTCGGTTCTCACTGCCTACCCCTTGAGGTAGATATAGATGTGGAGAATAAAAAATATACTTGTCTATAGAGACACATACAATATCAATATTTTTATTTATTGTTTTTTTTTATGTGGAAGATTTTTATTTTTTTTTTTTTTTTAATACCATATTTTCTCCACTATTCCATAGTGTGGTAATAGCGAAATTATTTTAAACGCGACAACACCAACCTATGGAACCTTCTAGAAGAATCGTCAAAGTATAAATATTCATTTTTTCCTGCGCTTGCCATCTCGGCTTGTCAAACGTACGCGTCAATCGTTATTTATCAGCCGTGTGAAAGTACAAAAAAGTATTATAAATTAATCAATTATTAAACAGTTGTTATTTGTGATTAAAGTGAAGATTTAAGTAAGTTAATTCTTTCATTCAATTGTACCAAAACATCCCTTTGTACTTTAGATGAAACTATATTTAGAGGTAGTTGTTATTTGCAATCTTAAATCAATTAATGAACATGCTTTATAAAACCTTCTTATAGTCAATTATTATTTAAAATCATAGTAATTAACAAACCTCTAAAGTATTAAATCAATCATTTTATTTGCACCCCATAACTTTATTGGTTTAAAATTCCCAATAAAGTGCCCAAGAATCTATTCAAATTATATTTACTTATTTTAAATAAATTTGTAATTTATAAATGATTTGTTTGAATTAAATAATGTAGCTAACCAAGTCTTTGCTGTGGCGATAGGTAGGTATCGATCGAATATGTTACAAAGTGAAACCCTTAGTGGAAAATATAGGTAAAGGTTCCACAGTAACACAAAGGAAGCCTTTCCACTTCCCACTCAAAGACCGTACCTACAACCATTTTAATGATGGATTCCACAAACTGTTCCTGTTGTTAAACTTTAAATTAATGTTTATTCTGTTTACACATCTACACTTCAGAACAAATACAACAATATTACCTACACTTATTTATCCTTCAATTGAACTTTCCCTCCCTTTAACCTTCCACATCAATCGATCAATGCATTAACTAATTAAACCAACTGTGCATTTAGGTAGTTACTTTTCTAACATTAATCTTTTTTATTGTAAATTATATATTATTCACAACTCCGACACTAAATGGTTAAAGTTCCGTTCATTACAACAGTATTCGTCTGTGTCAACAATTATGGGCCGGTATTACAGTCGGCTCTCAACTCATTGAGTTTGTTAAACTCAAGATTAATGTTAAGGGGAGATTGAATCCATTTCCGTATTACAGTGCAATATGACATGTCAGTTACTAAATCTTCAATAATAGACATATTTTACTTTTTCTATGGTTATTATCTGTCAAATTTTAAATAACCTCGAATAATACGTACTACAAAACGGGATGCTACGACTTGAAATACTATTGTTTTATTATCCAACATGGTAGTTTTTTTTTTTCACCAAAATAATGCTTTTAAATGCCCATGTTCGTTTCAATATGGCTGCCAGTTTGTTTTGTTGTGTGGCGCAACCGTCGATACAACTAACGCCTCTAGTTATAGAACACTGAAACTACACTCGTTGCCTAGCAACGAATCGAGAAATGACAGTTGACTCACCGTTAAGTGCTTAATCCGCCAGAGACGTTGAGTTAAATATTTGTCGTTTTAGTGACGTATTTGAGGGAAGATTATGCCTAAACGGACACTGTAATACGCTATATTTTTTGTAAAACTTGAGTTTAGCTCTTAAACTGAGACTGTAATACCGGTCCTATGACTCACAATAATACAGTCTTATTCATAATATTTCCTTATATTGTTGTAAAAGCATTATACAACTAAAACACAATATAAGCTCTTATATTCTTAACTATTCATAATTACATTTTTATAGCAATATAACAATAACGTTTCTGTGTTACTGTCTGTTTGAGCTGACAAAATTGAAATTTGTTGCAATTCATTCATGTTTCTCCGGTGATTTTTCGATGTTTTGAAAAAGAAATACAAAGTTTCTTTTAGTGTTTGTGCTTTATTTTCATATTTTATTTCGTGAATATCATTAATAATAATAGTAATGATGATAATAATAATGAACACTTCCTTGCAAGTGGAGAGTTTATTGCCATATCTCAATCTTCCAGTGATCTGTCTAACAGTAATGATCTGTCAGTCGTTATGACAAATATTTTTTTGTTATTCCTATACGTCTCTTTAACACATGAAACAATACGTTTGATCGTATTTATAATTATATGTTTTTTTTATAAATAATATTTAAAATATTGTGAATTTTTTTTTGATGTCGCAGATTCACAAATATTCCCATTGCTTCACAAACGCCGAAAATTATTGGTATTTAATGCGACCATCGGAAACATTCGAGAATTATGGGAAATTTTGGATCCATATAGGTAGGTACTCTTATTATACTGCTGTTAAAACAACCTGCGACCCTGTTTATAGGCGTAATGTAGCCGTTATATAGCAGTATTGCCTTATTGTATAATGTTATTATGTATAGTGATTTTCAGTACCTATTGTTGTTATACACTGTCTCAAACCATACATAAGTTATTTTCAATAAGCCTGATATTCTTATCGTAACATATTTTTCCATTTTAATCATAGACATTTTGTTCTTGTATACACGATCTCTGAAATAATTTTTATTCTTGATAAAAAAAAATTTAGAAAGAAGAAAAGCCTAAGACTTATCACTACTATAACCCACTCTCGACTTAATATCCCCTGAGAATTTGATGTTATAATAAAAAATTATTAAAAAATACGAGATCATAATTTTTAACTATTACAAGTAGCAGAGCGAAATAAAAATAATTTTTATTTAATTTTTTATCTCTGTTGATATTATTACGTTGAGTTTCCACCGATACTTTGTTTTTAAATAGTGTTTTTAGAGTTTTCTCTCCTCTTTGAGGTTGTAAATTTTGATAGCAATTATTAATTTGTACACTTAATGAGTAATAAAGCCATTTAATTTCTACCAGGGCTGTTAATATTTTGATATCGAACTGGCACTAACTTTTATTTTGCATAATTGCCAAAAGGAATATTAAACGTTTTATCACCGAGAGTTATTTTAAGTTTGATAAATTTTCTTGTTATAATATAACTACGCAAAACTCTCGCGCTCGTAAGTAATACAAAATATATCGAATCACCAACTTGCATAATTAAATTCAAAACATTGTCTGTTAGTGTATAATACAAAACGAATTATAACCATCATATTATCACCGAACTTGAATATTCAATCATGCTAATATAATATCGTGAAAGATACTATGATACTAGTTGCATGTAAAACATGAGATCCAACTGTCGCGATAGTGAATCCAACTGTAATGATAATATGTATATAGTGTACGTAAAAATCTATAGGGAGATGGTTATTTGATTATTATGATTATTGTGATTAATCAACTTTATTGAATATTTATGAGAAGGTTTATTGCGTGTTCTAAAGGTATAATTAAAACTCATCTTTCTATAATAAATTATAAATAAATTTGGTATGGTAAAATCCAGTGACCATTTTCAAAGTGTCACTGGATGACCGAAACTAGTCAGTGTCATTAAATTAGTACAACTGAAAACTTTGGTTTTATTTTACCATACCAAATTTATTTATAATTTGAAATGGAGTTCTACCAAGAATTGTCCGTAGAAAATTAAAAAAAAAAAAAAAACTTTCTATAATAGATACACAACAAACAATTGGGTGCAACTGATAATTCATGCAATAAAAGATTGTACTCACTCTCATATATATTTTTTTATAATCGATGTATTACATAGAATTTGTTAAATTATTATATTTAATTCACACGAATTAAGAATGTCGAGGAAAGTACGCGATACGTCTAGGCCGGGCGACTGAAGAAATTCCGAATGATGAGAGTAGGAGGGGATCATTGTTTATACGTTCAGCTTCAGTTGGTAGCCATGATAAGTCAGTAGTGATGTGGGGACATCCTAGGGATGGTCCACCACAAATCCGTATAGGCATGTTATAAATAAATGCACCAATCTTCTTCTCCCTTGCAAACTCTTTATCTGCGTGGACTATTGGGATCAGCTCTACTCGCCCTTATATTATAGGTCCTTCTGTCCTGTATTATGTCACCTAGGCCATGTCTCTGCAGTTGGTTTCGTCTTTGCACGATCCGGAAATCCTTTGGTCTTCCTCTGGATGTAATATGATTTGGCGGTCTACTTTTAATGTGCCCGTTCCATCTCAAAGACGAGCAATATGAGCAATAGGGAAATATAGGCAGTTTAACACATAAATTTGTCATAAAAAAAAACATTTTTTATAAAACAAGATTGCAATATTGTATTATTTGTCTATTTTTATTCAAAGTTTTGTATGCCTTTGGTTTTAATAATAATAATAACAATACATTTATTGAGACAAGAAGTTTACAAATAAAAGTTAATGGACATATCGACAAAGTTTCAAGCCAAGACATGCGAGATTCTATATTTTTCACGGTTTTTCCAACATTGAAGTAAAACAAACAACGTAGAGACTTCGCAGCATAAATATGTTCTATATATAGATTTGCTCAGAATTTACTCAGAATAAAAATAAGTACAACAAAATAAATAAAAAAAAATGCTTTGTCGACGAGATACCTCTCTCTTGAAAGCAACATCCTCATTCTCTGGTCGCGAGTTCGAATCCTCCCACGACCGATTTCGTTCACCTATAGCACAAGCATTTATGCTTAATTTGGGAATGTATGAGGATGTATATGTACTTGTAACTACAAGGACAAATCCTTTAAAAAATTGAGAAAAATAAATAAATGAATAAAATAAAAATTCAATTACACTTTCACACTCTTGTCTTGTTTGTTTTAATATTTTTTTTTAATTCTTTGAGTTATTCTGCTATTCGAGGTGGAGACGAATCCAACAAATATGTAAGAGATCATTCCAATTACCCCCACCTTCATTAAGCATCTGCCAGATTGAAAACTCTCAATAAAGGAGAGAGTATCTGTGGAAACAGGACCTTGGAGCGGGGTGGTGTATGCAACCACGTGAGGGTATCCCAATAGGAGAATACCTGCCCTCAACAGATTAAGGGTTGGTGTCACACGACGTAGAGTGAACCTCGCAAGATGGGGGTACCTCTCTGAAGATGACACTCTATGTGACTGCGGCGTAACCCAGGATGAGAGTCACCTTCTGATATGTCCACTGATGGGGGAAGGATACACCCCTGGAGACATAATTATGGCAAACGACAAGGCGATAGTAGTCGCCGCATATTGGAGTGGCAGGGTTTGAACCAGCCGGACACGTAAAGTAATAAGTAAGTAAGTATTCCATTTGACCAGTCGTTCTCCAGAGTTGTAAATGGTGTAACTAACCCGACTTTGTTTTATATATGTAGATATTAGCTGACAAAATATTATAGTAGAGATTGCTTCTCGGGCTACAAACATGCACTATGTATGTCAAACATTATAGCACATTCAATAACAAGTCTACATTCTGGGGACTTGATGTTAAACGTATCGTAGACACAGACTAAAAGTAATGAAAAACTGTGTATCCACCGACAATCGAACCCAGAACCTTTACCTCATGTTTCAATTATCTTACTAACTGATGACGAAGACATTTAAAATTATATTGTTTTAAGAACCTTGTATACCCTGGGTATGCGGATGTACACAAAAATGCACACTAAAGTACATTCTAATGTATGAAAAACGAAAAAATATTGTATATCACCTGATATGTGATATACAATATTTTTTCGTGAAGAAAAGGTTAAATTTAGAGATTTTTTTTAAAAAGCATAAAATGGTTATTAAAATATTTTAATATTTAGAAACTTTTTCGATCGAAATTAAAATCTACTTCATAGGCCTCGTATTTTTTTAGTTACGTAAAATAAAATAATATAAAAGGGTTTTACTAAAACTAATTTTACAAGAAAAGTAATAATCACCTTCAAATTTCAATAAACGCATGTAATAGAATGAAGATGTAAATATAAACTGTTTTTTTATTTCAAAGGCATATCTTTTGAGGGTACTGGGGAAAATATTTTCAAAATATACTATATAGCCTACTATGGCCTCTTAACTAAATTAAACAATAAACCTACCTTTGAATAAAATTATTTATCGTTTACAATTTTCATGTCATCATGAAACCTTAAAGTATTTTATTGAAAGTAATTTGAAATTCCCCTCGAGTTCACCAAATATTCGCAATCTCCATATTATAAATTTTATAATTTGACTTCAGGTAAGCAGGCTGCTGAAACGGGTAAGAACAAATAAAATTAAACTTTAATAATTAGCAAAAGTAAAATTGTTTCTGTTAAAGTTTTATGACACCGCACGTAACACCGTGTAGATGGAATTAAGTGAATGTATAGCGAGTTATCTAATTCACCTAGATCAAGTTTATATCATACTAGCTGTCTCTACAAGAGACTTACAGTACCCGTATCCACAGATAAATCTTGAGGAAACCTTAGCCTTTTAGGTACCTTGAAGGCGACATCGTTATTCAGAGTGAATGTGACGTCACGTACCTCGAGGAATCCTCAAGAATTTCAACAAAATGTATTCGGAATATTTTTTTCTATACAGAAATAAATATGTCTATTCTGACCATGCGCAATGCGCAATCTGCTACTTTGAAAGTGCGTAGGTACATTCGATCAAGTGTCAAAAAATGAAACAAAAGGAGAGCGGAGACAGAAGATTTTTAATACCATCAAGAGAATACATTAACAAAACATATCGCATATCCGATCGGATAACTAAACAATAAAACAATAAATAATACTATCTATAAAATACCTAACACAAAAATATTTCACTATTCAATGTTTCATCATTAGAATTTTGAATGTAATTAGAATGTTTAAGCAGTTGTAAAAAGTAACGGATAAACAGATTACCTTTGTATGACGAAAAATATCATCAGTATCCATGCCTTCCTTGAGGCATGAACTTTACTCGAGGGCTTCTCAAGGGTCACACATATGTACCTTCAAGGTACCTTGAAGGGCTGACGCCTTCCTTCTTCATTTTTCGTTCCCCAAATATGTAAACATCTAAAGATGTATCAATAAACTATTGAGATATGTACATTTAAAGATGTATCAATAAACTATTGAGATTCCTCGTACATAGATTTTGTGTATTATGCCAAACAAAATTGTATGAACCGATGTCGTCAATAAATTCAATTTTTACTAAAATTATTAAGAAAAGTTGGTGATGTGTTATGTAGAAAATTATATTACCTACGTTTGTTTTTTTTATAAAAAAATAAATTATCTAGTTGGAGTGTTTAAAATAAATGGAAATATAGGCAGTAAAACATATAAATTAGCAATAAAAAATGTTTTTCTATAAAAAATGTTAGCAATAAAAAAGCTACATCTTACAATAAAAGACCGTAAACTGCCAGTATAATATGTAAGAAATCGATTGCGAACAAATTTGTCAAAATCTGCATATTATAAGATAGATATATTTTAGTCCTTCGATCCGGATCTGTGCGGAGAAGGTTCCTCAAAACTGCAACGCAAGCTTAACAAGCTCCATAGTCAGTTTGCTTGATTTGCTAAAGGTGATCTTTACCTTTGTGGTCTGTATTATTTGTGGTATGTATCTGTATTCATTGAAGTTAGGTAGGTACCTGCTCGGTAGCATTCTCCATTTGCAATTATAATTTTCCATCTTGCATTCTTTTATCACCAAAACATCCCATCATTCCCTACACAAATAAATTTCTTTGAATAATTCAAAAGAGTGTTGTTGTATTTTCGGATACGTTATATAGTTACACAATAATGATATTATTTATTTTTCAAGTATCGAAATGCGGGTATGCATTCAATTTTTCAGGAGAACAATAAACACAAAATAGTTCCATCTTCCCCCGCAGAGGCGAACAAACATGACCGAACCGTTACAGGCGAAAAATACTCGAATTATTACAATGCGGGCCTGTATTACAGGGGCGACAAACCAAAAAAACAACTCATGACTTTAAAAAATTCAGAAATTCTAATAACTGGACTAATGTGTTTTATGAAGATTTTTATAAATGAAGAATACATTTCGAATCATCAACTTAAAATTTTGAGGATAATTATTGTTAATTATTTAAATAGATTCGGTATTTTATGGACAACCAAGGAAAAAAATATTTTCTTCTTTATTTTTCAATACTTTTGTAACATTATCATTTTCGATTTTCAGCAAATACTGTCATCGGAAGCAGTGCCCTTATTCCCATTCACGTGTAATATTTTGCGATAAGTTCCGCTAATCTTTAGGTACGTATCACAGAATGTAAAGTGAATGTTACGTTTCACGAGTTGTCATTCATAATTATAATCTGTGAAACGAACGAATGTGTGTACGTTTCGCTTTTTGTCTTTACACAGAAATTAACACCACCTCGATATGCCGCATTAAACTTTCCGAATAAATTCACCTGTCGAATGTCGTACGTATTTCGTTCCAATCTGAATACCGCGTTACGAACGGCGAAGGGAGGTTTTCTCGACATAATGCGCGGAAGTTTACGCGGGCTAGTGTCCGCGGAAAACAGAATAACGATCTGCTATAAGAAACGCATGTAGCGTATAAACTTGTTTAAATTGCCGCGATAATAGAACCGGAATAGGCCTGCAACATTACAGCAATATGAGACAGTGGAATGTTATTTAAAATTCAATATTATGATATATGTACACATCTAAAAAATGACTTTAACGCGACGTCCTACGTAGGCGATTCAAAGCGAATGCGAAGCGGTGCGGCGCGGCACGAAAATAACAAGCAGTCGGTAACTATGGAAGTGTTCTACGTTACCGACCGCGAGTTGGTTTCGATGCGGCGCGGCGCGATACGAAGCGAATGCGATCAGTTGGTTTGATATTTTCGCGCGAATTGATAGCGGCGCCATTGTTTTTTGACATGTCAGAAACAGAAATTTTAATTTCTGTCCATGAACGTCCCATATTATGGGACAAAAGAATTATTATTATCGAACCGTGAATTTTAGGATTTGGCAAAAATAAATGGGACTACAAGTAAACATATTTATTTATTATTGCTATTTTACACTAGGATGTTGTTCAAAACACACAAAGTTTTCTCTCGCTTGCACGAATGTCAAATTTTGATATGTTTCCTGGAAAGATGTAAATTCAGTCTCATTTATTAATTCAAGATCACGGTATTCTTCATACAAATTGTGATATCCCCCATAAATATGCCTCTCTAAGTACACAATATTAGTTTCACTTCTCTGCCGTACATACTTCTTGAGTATTTTATATACGTACATCCATGACAGTAGCTGGCGGCAGAGGGAACGATTCGCGAACACGTAGGACAGAGCCGCCGCGTCGCACCGCATCGCATTGAATTCGCTTGTATCCGCACCGCATCGCTTCGCAATCGCGTTCGCTTTGAATCGCCTACGTAGGACGTAGCGTCAGTGTTGGACATTAAATAATCAGAAAAAAATAATAAAGACAAACTTTTCAATGTTTCAAAATCAATCTAATAACAATATTAAAACGCCTGAATATAATGGAATATGTATATCGGTCACGATTCATTTCAGAAAAACAAAGTTGTTCAATTTAGCAATATATCAAATAAATCATGGTGGAAACAGTATCAACATACATTTCCATCGGGAATACACAACTCCTGAAAGTTCTAGAACAATTGGTCGTGAAGTTGATTAAAAACCGATTACAAAATTCCAGTTATACAGAAAAGTCAGATATATATTAAAAAAAAAATATTGAAATGTAGAGGCGTTTACATTGTGGAAATTCATTTAAGAAATATTAAAATATCAATGCAACTTATTTTTTTTATTAAACAACTAGTTTCAAGAACTACTGTTCTCTTCTTCAGGTAGGTCTTCTTCACCTGAAGAAGAGAACGGTAGTTCTTGAAAATTGGAGATTGTGGAATAAAAATAAATAAGTGGAAATAAACAAAGTAACATTGTTATTTTAATATTAAAAAAAGGCTAATGCAAAAATATTTATCTGATAATACCTGATTTCTTCATCCTCTCCTTATCTTTTTGTTTTTCTATCTTTGCTATGAACTGTTATAATATTCAATCTTTTTTATAAACCTGCCAGTGTACAAATTATATGTTCATGAAGTTACAAATAAACTAAATAACGAGTGAAGTTTAAGAAAAGGGTGTAAAAAGGTCAAAAATACTTTTGATGTTTGAAAAAAATACTTAGGAAAAGCTTTACCCCAACTAACGAGGTAGTAGCATAGAGAATATAACATACGGTATAATAATGAGCTAGAGGCAATGTATAATGAAACTTATGTACAATTCATACAAATTCAGCGCCTACGTTGCCGGATGAATAATGACCGTAGGTACTAAGAAAAAAAGTATTAGGCACTTTTCCTGAAGGAGGACGAATTAGAGGTAGACCCAAGGGCGTTGCCAGCCCGAGGCCCAAGGGGGGGGGGCAATTCAACCCATTCATAGGCTATTCTCCGTATACTCTATATTATGGAGGATGAGAAAAATATGAATTGTTTCATTTTTTTTAATCTCTAGGGGGGGGCAGCCGCCCCCCCTTGGCGACGCCCTTGGGTAGACCCAGATTGGAATAGTTGGACGATGGGCTATGTAATGTAAGAGCGATGGAGCTGACCAATCGCAGAAGACTTTGATTTTGTCGTCCATCCGACCGCTTTTTATATATTTTACCATTTTTTTCGTACATTTGAGTGTGGTTTATTCTCTAGATGTTACAGATATACAGATGTCAGTAGATTTGTTCACATCGCCATTTATTAAAAGTTTTTACGGCTTAAAAATGAATTAAGAGCCATTTTTACCATGAAAAATGGCTGTACGTATTTTTAGACAAGAAACTTAAAAAAATTAAAAAAAATATATCTCGATAACAGCTCCATTTATCGGGTCCAAAACAGTCTTATCTTTCAATCCGGAACCAACAATACATTGTTAGAAAATTTCATTGAAATCGGTTGGGCGGTTTCTGAGATTAGCGCGTACGAACATCATAACACGAGATTTTAATATAGTGAAAATTTCATTGAAATCGGTTGGGCGGTTTCTGAGATTAGCGCGTACGAACATCATAACACGAGATTTTAATATAGTGAAAATTTCATTGAAATCGGTTGGGCGGTTTCGGAGATTATCGCGTACGAACATCATGACACGAGATTTTTATATAGTGAAAATTTCATTGAAATCGGTTGGGCGGTTTCTGAGATTAGCGCGTACGAACATCATAACACGAGATTTTAATATAGTGAAAATTTCATTGAAATCGGTTGGGCGGTTTCTGGGATTAGCGCGTACGAACATCATGACACGAGATTTTTATATATTAAGATAAAAATAGATTTTTTTTATAGAAAAAACTTATAATTACATATACTTACGCAAACATTATTTTTTACCTGTCGGGAGTTAATGAAATTATGACATAAAGTGATCATGTCAACCAATTAGTAAGATTTGTAGATGCCTCGAATTCCCGGTTTTCCTATAATATTCTAACTTCGTCTCTATTGAGAGAATAAAATACTATTTTCATATTGAAAAGCATCAAATAATGGTTGTCACTGAAGGATATATTTATTTCGCAAACAAATATTTGTGGGCAGCAAATATCTCGTAACTGTAACAATCCAAGGATGCGACACAAAGCAAATATACTGAATCTTTTATTCCTTCAAGAATTTCCTTCACAACCTCTCACAACAACTGAATACCAACCTTTTCTTTCCTTTCATTTTCTTCCTTGGTATATTTGCTCTTATCTTTGAAACAAACACCATATTCAAACCGATGCAATGTTTACTTTTTGTATTGTGTAATCTAGTTTTTATTTTTAACAATCATTATGATAATTTGACAATCCATCTAAATCTTGTACACATTTGGTTTTATCCGCACAAAAATACTCAATAGGAACATCTTAAAAAAAGAAAATAATATTTTTATATTGAAAATTGAAATAAAAAAGTGATTTTAATAATCGTTAGATATTATGTGAATAGAATATTGGCGGCAGTTCATTTACTTAGTTCATATTTTAGTAAGAATTGATTTAATTCTAGTTATTCAAGTAATCGAATTATTCACGTAGTAAACAAACTTTCTCTTTTTTTTAACGGCGCTGGCCGAATTGAATGAATTTTGAATTTTGTATTTCAATTCAGATAATTATTTAAGAAGTATTGATTATATATGAAAGTTGAATTTTTTTTACAACCGGTATAAACACATATAAAAACCTTAGCGCTTTCGTTAGACACACCTTCAAACTACGACTGAAATTACTATAATTATGAATGTGACCAAAATTATTTAAAATGTTTACACAAAGTTAACTTAAAAATAATATCAACAAAATTATTGTTATCTTATATGACAATGATTAATATGAACACATATATAATTCCACAATTTATTTTATTTTTCTCCCGACGACCGTTTCGGCTTATAAGGCCATAATCAACTGGTGTTGAATACACAGTTCACATTTCTTTTATACAAAATTAAACAAAGGTTATAACAGGTAAATAGATAAATGTATGTTACATAATAATTTTTTGTCATTATAATATATTATTTTAGTTATTTACATATAAGAACTATATAAATTGCCACCCATAATTATTAAGAAATTGACATACTGAAATAGTAATAATGGGCTTTACCAAAAAATCCAATTCCTATACACATGGCTTATTTTAATTTTAATTGTATATCTTCCTTCTCTCTCCCTCTCACACAAATACCCATTTGTCTGTCCCTTTTCCAGTACCTCATTATGTGTCAGGTTTTCCCATCATTAATAGCATTATATACATACATTTATCTATTTACCTGTTATAACCTTTGTTTAATTTTGTATAAAAGAAATGTGAACTGTGGATTCAACACCAGTTGATTATGGCCTTATAAGCCGAAACGGTCGTCGGGAGAAAAATAAAATAAATTGTGGAATTATATATGTGTTCATATTAATCATTGTCATAATGGAATTCTACAAATTAGAAGCCGTCACAATCGAAAGATTGAAAAGTGCGTTATCTTATATCTTTGTCGTTTACTTTATCAAATAAATATAGACATATTATTAGGTTCTTATTTTGAAATTATTATTTTTTTCTTGATTTAAAATGGATATTTCATATTATTTTTGGTTTAGTGTGTTATTTTTAATTGTTATTTTATATTATTTTTAATTAATGTAATTTGTTCTATAGATTCTTATCAAAGTATTTTTATTGTGGAAGCAAAGTGCTGCTGGAAAGATTTAACTCAGTCTATATGTATATTTAAATAAATAAGAAAAAGAAGTGTTGCTCTTTATATAAGTAGGTACTTATAAAATAAATCCCTTTTAAAATAATATCCAATAAGACCTTCAACAAAGTTATTCGAAGCTGGTCGGGCCCTCTGTCATAAAATACCAAAAGCTTATCAAAACGTTAATTAGTCAGTCAATTCAACTAATCGGCAAATGACAAAGTTTGAAGGGTCAAAACTTATCACGGTATCGCCAAATCTCCTCAAATTGTGACAAAACTAACTTTATACTCACTATCTGTCTATCCATTCTCTTCCATTCCATTATATTCTACTCTACTCTGTGGTGAGTTGAGCCCTCATCAAACTGTGCTAGATATTTCTTGTTAATTATAATATCAAAGTACAACATCCTATATAAAGAATAGTTATAATTATCTTTGATTCAAAGCAACGTTTACTTATTTAAAAGAGTGGGTTGTGGCCAAGACTAAACTCTCCACACCATAGTAAGCGTTCATTTTTTCTTCTTGAAATGTTGACAATCTCAATATGGTAAAATATGCATATGCTGTATGAAATATATTATTAATTCTAAATTTTACCACCAGGAATATAAATTTTATAACTATAGTATATTTTTATGTTATAATAAGACAAACTATTAATGCAGTATGGTGAAAAATGCTTATGTTGTATGATATATTTTAATAAATGCAAACAAATTTTGTTTTAAAGAGCGTTAGAGCATTTTGAAAAATTTGACACGATATATAAATATGAAGAAATTTTTTGTTATTTATGGAAAGCTAATCAGTTCTTTGTTCAACATTATAAGATGAAATCAAATTACTGAACTTTTCCATACATAAGAAATTTATCTAATTATATACATTTTTATTCATTCTAAATGAAATTCTACTACGTAAAATATCCACAAGTACTTACGAATCAAAAACATATTGTTTAATTTTAATATAATAATCTTGAAGACACCCTAACAAGGCGAAATAGCTATCGACGAATTAAAAAATATACGTAGAATCAAAAACATATTGTTTAATTTTAATATAATTTAAAAAGGAATTATATTATGTAAAATATCCACAAGTACTTAAAATCTAATTTAATTTGCTAGTTATGACACATATAGGTATACATCCTCAGAAGCGAAGATTAATTAAATAATTTTAAGATTCCTTTTTAGATTAGAAAAAAACACCGCAGTTTAATTTCCTGACTACCTTTTTCGCAGAAAATAGGGCTGACATCAATGGAGCTACAGCCCAAATCGAGCCCTGTCCTTCCTCCCTTTGGACACCAGTTGCCGTCCATCAGTTGGATACTTGGATAAGCTGTTCGGCGTCCCTCTTCACACCATCCGCCCACCTTAACCTTGGTCTCCTAACCCTCCTTTTTCCACATGGATTCCAATATTAATAAAATAATTCTTCTGCGGACCCGTGTTTTCGGCATTTTTTGTACATAGTCCGCCCATCTCAGTCTAAGCAACCTTATATGGGTAAAGATACAACCGGCCCGATAGATGGTGTATGTACAATGTACAATTCACCATTACGCCAGATTTTCCATGATTCACCTTCTAAAACGGATCCACAGATCTTCCACAGGACTTTTCTCTCAAGTTATTTCAACATCTCTTAATCCTATTGACATTTTTTCTAAATAATTTTCTTTTCCTGTTAGCTTAATCTTTAATTTACTTTTTCCTATTACCTCTGTTGCTTATTAAAGCAGTTGCTTTTTTAATACACTATAGTCTTCTTCTTCTTCTTCTTCATCTTGGTGTAGACCGAGGGTCTGTTGTTACAGGATGGTCCTCCTGAGATGT
Source organism: Molanna angustata (assembly GCA_963576475.1). Taxonomy (NCBI): domain Eukaryota; kingdom Metazoa; phylum Arthropoda; class Insecta; order Trichoptera; family Molannidae; genus Molanna; species Molanna angustata. The sequence continues at coordinate 34,356,717 of OY754977.1, forward strand.
TGAGTTCCAGCTATCTCTCTTCCTGGTTGACGCTGTCCATCTGGTACCTGGTGCAGAGCTATGTGTGGAATTTTCTTTTGGTTCATCCTCTGCACATTCTGGTACCAGTATCGTCGTCGCTGTCTCCTCCATCGGACCACATCTTGGACCTCACATACTTCACGCATTGCCGTGTTTCTAATACGATCACGCAAGGTCCTTCCAGCAATGGAGCGTATAAGAGTTCTCATTTCTGCAGTCCTCAGCATGCTCTTGGTCTTGACAGTGTCTGCTCTTGCCTCTATACCATATGTGAGGATAGGTCGCACACAGGTCTTATAGATTCGTACCTCGCTGCTGGTTCGCATGTCTTTGTTCCTCCATATGACATCTCGCAGGCAGCCTGCAACTGCTGAGGCTTTGTCTACCTGAGGCCTTACTTCTTTGGGGAGGTCATGGGTGCTGAGTAGGTCACAGCCTTAATATTTGAACTATGACACCTGTTCAATAAGCTTGTCGCCCACTGAGATATACTATACTATAGTAATTATACATAATCATAATCGGGAATCAGACAGGGAGGCAGTCTCAACACATTTCTATTAAGTCTAATAATGGATAAATAATATTAAAAATTACGTCTCTTGACCTCTGGTATAAGATGGGTGATGCGGTATATTGTGTTGAGGAATGAATAATTTACGCCGTATATAATCACAGTATATATTTACAACATATATATCTGGCTACCTAGCTAACAAGTGAAAATAGATTAAAGAACATAGGCGATGCATTTGGGGTTCGAATGGTTGGTAGGGTCTCGGAGGTGCATGCTCTGCTGGAGGGTAGGTACCAGTAAATCCCGAGTAACGCCATGTTGCATATCACCAGCAACACTACCAGCAAGTCCGACTCACTAGCGTCCACGTCGCGAACCCTGGTAATGTGGCCTACTATAATAATAGTGGGTCACAGCAGATATCTGAGAGGGCGATGGCGAGTCTTCGGCGCCATAAAACCGGAATCCAACAGCTAAGGGACGGAAAACCCCTACAGAAAAACCCTGGTCCTCCTGGTAGGGGGTTTGGCGGGAGGTTAACAACCTGACCCTGTAAAACACCATTTGTTACGAAACCGAATACAGAGCCTCGGACAGCGACTGAACTTCGGAAACGACCTGGCAAAGGATTAATGGATTTGAGATTTGCAACATGGAACGTACGCAGTTTGTATAGAAGTGGAGCATTGAGCGAACTGACAGGACAAATGACAAAGTATGGAATAGATGTGATGGCAATCCAAGAGACTAGGTGGACAGGAACAGAGATCTATGACACAAGAACACACACAGTAATGCACAGCGGAAACGAAAGATATCATGAGCTAGGAGTAGCTTTTGTGATCAGTAAAAGAGTAAAGGACTGCATAATTGGATTCAAACCAGTGAATGATAGAATTTGTGTCATGAGACTGAAAACCAGGTTCTTCAATATATCGTTAATTAATGTCCATGCCACAGAAGACAAAGATGAATCTATAAAAGACGCATTATACCAGACACTGGAACGAATATATGATGCCATCCCTTCAAATGATATCAAACTAATTCTCGGAGACCTTAATGCAAAGATAGGACAAGACCCGACTTTAAAACACATAACGGGAATGAATAGTCTGCATGGTGTGAGTAACAATAATGGATCAAGACTAGCGGATTTTGCAGAATCACGAAACATGATAATTGCCTCGACACAGTTCCCCAGGAAGGATATATACAAGTGGACGTGGACATCACCGGATGGCGCACACCACAATCAAATAGACCATGTCCTTATAGAAAGAAGAAATGCAACCAGCATCACAAATGTGAGGACTTATAGAGGAGCGAATGTGGATTCAGACCACTTTATGGTAGTGGCTACATACAAATGCAGGATAGCCATGAACAGCTCTAAAAAGCAACACACAGCAGCCAAGTTTAATTGTGAGGCACTGAAAACAGCAGAAGGAAGGAAGCTATACAACGACACCTTGAATACCAATCTACCAACACAAATCAGTGATCACTCCTTTGATGACTCCCTCAATGATGACTGGAATAATATAAAAGACGCAATCATAAGATCTGCAGAGTCTAGCGTTGGTAATCAGCCCAAACCAAAGAGAAATCCGTGGTTCGATGAGGAATGCATGAGAAGCATAGAACATAAGAACTCACTCAGGAAACAATATATTGATGTCGGGACCAGAGCCAAGCGACAAGCATACGAACAGGCCAGAAGAGAATCACACAGATTGTTAAAGAAAAAGAAGAGAAAATTTCTCAATAACATACTTCTGAAGATGGAACAAGACTTCGCCGAAAACAGGTCTCGAGAAGCATAAAAAGGTATAAACTTCTTCAAAAAGGGATTTAAGCCAACAACAAGTCTGTGCAAGGATGCTAACGGTTATATAATTTCATCCAACGAAGAAATAAAGAACAGATGGAAAGAACACTTTGGCCAGTTGCTAAATCCAAACAGAGATGTTAGAGAGAATGCCACCTATATCCCCCAGGAGTCAGGTAATGAAGATCAGATATCGGTCGCACCACCAACGATTGTCGAAATAACGGCAGCTTTAAAAATACTTAAAAATAATAAGGCACCAGGGATTGATAATATACCAGCAGAGCTGTTTAAATATGGAAATGCACACTTAATAACCTTATTGTGCAACCTGATATCAAAAGTGTGGACCCTAGAAAAGATCCCAGAAGAATGGCAAACAAGCATTATATGCCCTATTTACAAGAAAAGTGACAGGTTAAAGTGCGAAAACTTTAGGGGGATATCACTATTATGTACTGCCTACAAACTACTCACCATAATATTAAAAAGAAGACTTGAGCCATATGCTGAGAACATTCTGGGGGAATACCAGACAGGCTTTAGAGCGGGTAGATCCACAACGGACCAACTATTCAATGTCCGTCAAATTTTGGCAAAATGTTGGGAGTTCGATATAGATATCTACCAGTTGTTTATTGACTTCAAGCAAGCATACGACTCAATAGATAGAGAAAAATTGTATGATATCCTCTTACAATTCCAAATTCCACCTAAATTAGTAAGACTCGTGAAAATGACAATGACCAACTCCCAATGTAGAGTTAAGGTGCAGGGTGATTTAACAGAGACTTTTGCAATCACACAGGGATTGAAACAAGGAGATAGTCTGGCTCCTACTCTTTTCAACCTCGCCCTGGAATACGTTATCCGCAGAACACCAGTTGACAATGGCTCTAATATATGTTTCAAAAGCAGTCAGATAGTGGGATATGCGGATGACCTAAGTATACTTGGAAGAACCCAAACAGCCATAAAGGAAGTTCTCGACCCCCTGGTATCTGCAGCACATGAGGTGGGCTTAAAGATTAATAACGAAAAGACAAAGTTTATGATACAAAGCCGAAACGCACCTAATAGAACAAGAGGAAACGTGCAGCTAGCAGAGAATCACACATTCGAATCAGTCAATCAATTCACATACTTGGGATCTCATCTCACGGAATGCAATGAGGAAGCGGAGGAAATAAAGTAAAGAATCTCAGCAGGTAACAGGACATACTTCTCCTTGGTACCAGTGTTTAAATCTCGAAACGTCCATAGAAAAACCAAAATTATCCTTTACAAGACAATTATAAGGACTGTGGTTACATATGGGTGCGAGGCATTGACACTCACAATAAAATCTGCTGAAGCTTTGGATGTATTTGAGAGGAAAGTTCTCCGCCGCATATGTGGACCAGTGAAGGATGGGGAAGAGTGGCGTATAAGGCAAAACGATGAACTGTCCAGAATATATGAAACACCCAGTATCTCAACATATATAAGATTATCGAGATTGAGATGCGCTGGACATGTTCAGAGAATGCCAAATATGCGAATTCCCAAGAGAATTATGACTGATCATCCAGGAGGAAAAAGGAAGATAGGAAGACCCAGGTTGCGATGGCAGGACGAGGTGAGGAGGGATGCGGTACAGCTCCTAAGCATTACAAACTGGAGGACGGCAGCTGAGGACAGACGGGGTTGGAGGCAGAAGTTGAAGGAGGCCAAGGCTCGACTTGGGCTGTAGCGCCATCGAAGAAGAAGAAGAGGCGATGCATTATGAATAGCAACTTTTTAGAATTTTCGAATCACACAATAGAAACTAACCACTCATTCCATTGCCACACAGTTAAACTCTTACACCATGTCACATACAAAGGTCATTTGATGAACAGCTTAGAAATAATTGAAATTCACAAAAACATAAATTCAGGTAAAACTCTTATCAATGATTAATTAATTATTAATTAATGAATTATCTAACCATGTAAGCCACGAAAGTCGACAGTATTCAGTAACTATTGGAACTAAATTATTTACGTTCAAAAATTGTAGATTTTAGTTTTACAGTCTTATTTCAGCGTTATAACATATCAACTTGGACTAAATGGAATAGGAACGTACCTATTTTGGTCGGAACGTTCTTAAAAATGACTAAATCAGACATATTATGAATAATTATTCAAAATACGTCTAATTCAGTAACTTTTTAAGAACGTTCTGGCCAATATAGGTACGTTCCTATTCCATTTAGTCAAAGTTGATATTTTATAACGCTGAAATAAGACCGGAAATCTAAAATCTTCAATTTTAGTATGTTCCTAATATTTTAGTTATGTGGAATCTCTATAGTTCTCAAGAGAGATTTCTTTATCCTTGTCGTGGAATCTGGGAGTTTTTAATTTAAAAGACTTTCTCGTGTAATTTATCTTAAATTACAATATACATATTTACACTTTAAATATTATTAATTATTATCATAGCAACAGCAATGATCTACTGACATCTATATATCACTTTCTTAAGTTTTTACACTTTAAGAAAGAATCCATGGGAAGGTTCTGAACCTAGCTATAAAGCCATAACCCAACCTCCATAGATGTCACTGCTTTACATTTCATTGTGTTTAATTTTTATATATAATTAATATATTAACATATTATACAAGTTACAATAGTTACTGAATAGGGGGTAAAATCGTAAGATCAACTTTGTGGCCACTTCTCCTAATATTTTATTATTATCTTAATGTTATTTATCTTTAGTATTTGTATTTGATGACTGGAAACACTGTTTAGTTGGGAAAAAATGCCGCTTGGCAATAATAACCCCACCGCTTGTTTAGAGAGCAAGTTATTGTTAATTTATTTACTTTTAATTAAAATTATATAAATACTTACAACAGCGATATGTGGAGAGATTTAGTACTTGGTGTAAACCAACTCTACATAGGATTGTGACAATGAAGAAAAATATATAATTTATTAGCCCTCCCACCCGTTGTCGTTTGATGAGCGACCGTCAAATAATTTTCACAATAAAACAAATTCTGCGGTAAAATAAAATAAACGATGGGTGTGATATACACGCATATAATATGTATGTGTAGGAAATATATTGTATAAAGTACCTCTATATGATATACCTACTTTGGGAAAGTGTCGGCCATTGTTTGACATCATTTTGTAAATGGCAGTTTCCACAAGAATGAACCGGTGCCTGACATTGGATTTTTTAGCTTAAAAAAAAAACAAAATCGCCATTTGAAAACCTCCACCAACCCAAGAATTTGATACGAATATTTTTTTGTGCAAGCGAATCAAGGTTGACACACTAAAATATAAATAAATATATATTTTTGTTTTTCGATTTTTCAAGCGCATAAAATGATCACGTAAACCAGCCGATGACAGGTAGATGCTTCGAGTTCCTGGTTTTCCTATAATATTCGAACTTCATCTCTATTGAGATGTTGAAAAATTGTCAAAAACATAATTGACTCCCGACAGGGAAATAATCCAATGTTTGCGTATATGCAACTTTAAAAAAATATTCGATTTATATAAACAATGGTACAAGCAAGTAAACAAGCCAAATGGTGCAATAATGATGCAGTTCAGGGGTGACATCTGTGTGAGAGCATTGTCACTTCATGTATCAGGACTGTTACTTCCATTGTTTACAAAAAAAAACAATTTCTCAATAGATGACGTTACAAAAAGGTTTCTTCGTTACTTCATAGATGGAGATGGTGTATTTTCAGCTTATTTTCAAATGATCAGTTTATCATTATTAAAATATATAGAACTTTCAAAATTGCAATTCAATAACTAAAATGAACTCAAGAAGGCATAATTTCTGAACGTTGCGCAAGCGCATAAAGTGATCGCGTAAACCAGCCGATGACAGGTAAAAAATAAATATAAACCCTGTAGGTGTCATAAGTTCCTGGTTCTCCTATAATACTCCAACTTAGTCTCTATTGAGATGTTAAAAAAGAAGAAAAATGCAGACACAATTAATGTTTCGAGGGTTTTCTTTTCTCCGTGCCATGTCAGGTGGCTATCAATCTGGCATAGGCTTCTTTCTCCTGAACCAAACATACATACATACCTTATGCTATTGTCATATGTTTACAAGTGTGACATGGAAAAAGACGCATGATTGTAGAGAGAATGCGTTACATTTACAATTTACTATAGATACAATTTAATTTAATATAGAACCTATAGATACAATTTACTTTTTAATTGAAATACAAAAAATACTGTTATCATGTTCGAGCCATCCTTGATTATTCTGGTCGATCCTTTTATCATTATTTACCCAGGCGAGGAGAGAGGAGATTGGAGCGAGGGAAGAAAAAAAGAAGAAGAAGAGAACCAAAATAGCGAATCCAGCAATCGGTCTACTAAACCCACTGAATGTTGTATGCAAATATAGACTATTTAGACCACATGTATTGCTTTCAGTGTAGAGAACGAGGCCAAACTTTTACAAAGTAGGTATACCTACTATATCCACACCTGATGAACAAAGGCTCAATATGTTGATACCTACCTACTCCATAACTCACATCATATACATACATAAATATTTTACACATTTCCTTTTATAGATCTCCGAATTCACCATACACTTACAATGGGGGAAATATCGCTAAATATGATCCTGAAGTATCAGAAAAGGAGTGAACAACCTATGGGAAGTTTATTGGAATTATTTTAAATTCAATTTACCTTTTTTATTACATGGATTCACTCTCCATCTTCTCACATATTTATCTTTGATTTATTTCTAACGTCATAAAAGTAATACAGGTCAAAAACACAATAGGTATGTATACACAAATTATATTATACTAACAGGAATCAGTATGTCAAAGATACTAACAGGTACCTATCGGTATAACAAAGATACTAACACGTATCGGTATGCCAAAAATATTAAAAGGTATAGATATGTCAAAATACTAACAGGTGTCAATATATCAAAGATACTAACAAATATCAATAGGTATGTCAGAAATAATAATCTCAGTTCGTTAGTATGATATATAAGAAATTCTTCAAACAAATACTTGACATTTAATATATAACCAATTATCATTGACACTTAATATACATTAACCAATTATCATTGACACTTAATATACATATAACCAATTATCATTAACACTTGATTCATTATCTACCAATTTTCATTTACACTTTATATATAACCAATTATCATTGTTCACGTATATCATTGTCGATTATCATTGACTCATGCAACACATGATTGGTATTTACTTCCCGCCTAAATTAAAAATATATACCTATTATCTGTTTTTCGTATTATGTTATTTGAACATTTTTACACGCTCCCCATTTAACCTCATTCTCAAAATAACCTCAATTGAATGAGGTTTATCAAACAAAAGGTTCACCGCGTATATTATCATTTCATCGTAATAATCTCATTTATCAAATCTCTCTTCAGATAATCCTATTTTAACTATGTTTTCATTGCCTTGAATTGAACACGGTAAAATGTATTATGAATTTTATACCGCATATTTTAAAATAGGTACCTACATCGTTTATTTCTTTGTGTATATGTATATTGTTCCGTATTTTTGATTTTTACCACCACGCCATAACCCCAAAGTGCGGAGTAACCAGCGACAGGTGTGCAGATGTACATTACCTAATTAAAGGAAGCACGACACACACATCAGTCTCGTCTCACCTGCACGAAAAGAGACTACATTCAGAATGGGTGCTGGGACGTCAAGGACTTATAGACTTCATGTTTATATATACATATTTTTTATTTACCTATTGATACAGAGCTGATATGGTCCGTACCGAACAACTCCTGCGCACCAGCGAAATGAAAATACTGCGATGCATAGCTGGCAAAAATCTTCGTGATAGAGTCAGAAATACAGAGATCCGAATCTGCGAAGCTGAAGACATCGTAAGATGGGGACGCCAAAGTAGAAAGTACTGGAACGAACACGTCAGCCGCATGTCCGAAGATAGAATTCCAAAGATAGCTCGAGACAACGTACCGGAAGGGTCTCGACCACGAGGACACCCACCAAAAAGATGGCGAGATAGTTGGCAGTCCACATCACAGGAGGCCGAAAACGCAGCATAAAACAGGTCCTGGGCCTAATGAAAGAAGAAGAAGATTTATTGAACAAAACATATATACAATAGAGACTTCTTCTGATTTCTCTAGGACTGTGTCATGTTATTGGTCGGTGCCTCTTCCTGGGATACGGATGTCCAACTATATCATCATCGCTTGTGTGGCCTTCTGGGGTCGGGTGCCCGTTGGTAACTCATTGGTTCACCACCCTTTCAGAACCTGTACTCTTCAGTATCATATTCTTGATCTTCCCAATCGCGCAACATCTTCAACTTTGTGAGTCCTCCTTATTTCAAAACGTCTTCTTAGAAACTTAAAAATTACAAATAATAAAACAGGTTTTCTGAATGAAACAATGTTTTTTTTTCGAATTTATGCTAGATCTTGTGTTTAGGAAATGAGCTCGTTAATGAGCTGGCAACCTTTCAGCCAATAGGAAGCGGTTTCCGGAATACCCAACAACAGAAGGCTACCTGGAACACCTAGATATGGTAGGACAGTTGAACCTCCTTCTCACAGAATAGTCCACCTTCATAGGTCGATGGCAGAACAGTTAGCGCGCTGGGCTAGTAATCTAGTGGTCGCGAGTTCGTATCCTGCCTCGACCGATTTCGTTCACCTATAACACAAGCATTAATGCTTATTTTAGGTAAGGTAGAAAAAAAACTTACATAAATGAATAATGCCGTATATTATTATTAAATCATGATCGGTTCAGACGAAGTGGAGGATAGCAGCAGAGAGTATTCTGGTGGTAGCAGACCCCCGGAAGACCACCCAAACGATGGAAGAACAGCTGGACATCCAACTCCAGTGAGCAGGTTCCGAGAACATCAGGACACAGTCCTAGCTAAAACAAATAAAGATGAAGAATTGATGATTAGTTTACCATAGACAATTCCATCCGTTTTACCTTAAGAATTACATCAAAACTTATAAAATGCCCTCACGGTCTAAAAAATAAGATTTTTTAAGGAAATACACTTTTAAAATTTACTTTATTGTGAATCTTTCAATAAAAAAAAAGTGTTGTTGGAAAGTGCCGACCGCCGTGGCACAGTTGGTAAGCCGTTTGGTTTCTGTGCGGGCATCCTGGGTTGATTCCCAGCAGAGGAGTAATTTATTTAAATTTATTTAAATTTATTTTTCACGCAGAGTCACGTTAATTGGAAGAAATTGCCATACGGCAATAACTTCGCCACTTGCGCAGGGTGCAAGGAAGTGTTCATTTTTTATTTTTATTTTTTATTTTATTTTACAAAGGACAGCACACAGTACATGCATACAATTATTAAAATTAAATAAATAAAAATACAAAAATAACATGTACCTCTTACGTACTATACCTAATATCAAAATAATACATCAAAAAAGTGTGAATTAGTGGGGTGCGCGTATGAGAGAAGAGTAATACATGTGTGTGTGTTGTAAAGAGATATCTAGAAAGAGTGTGAGTGTGTGGGTATGTATGTATGTGTGTGTGAGAGAGAGGGTGTGCATGTGTATACATGATAGACGAACATATATTGACAGATTCATGAGTTGAGAAGAAAAGGAAAATATATTGCTGAGGGTGGTTGGGAAAAATAAAATTAATCTGTAAATAATTGTTATAATGTCACGACGTTAGATATAAGTTTATTTTTGAAGGTTATATGTGAATCAAAAAATATGTCTAAGTCGGCATTTTTTTCATAAGAGTTAAATAAGTTTATCATTCTGTTAATCGGAGCGTTTTTGGAAGCATTTGTTTTACAGATATTGGAGAAGAAAAGTGACGTATGTCTTGTCCGGCGAGTAGAAGTATTAAATTTGATATTGGTAAGAATTTCATGGCATTCTATGTTTCCATTTAGTATACTGTGAAGGAACATAAGGTCTGAAATTGTGCGTCGCGTGGTCAAAGAAGTTAGTATAGTAGGTTGGTTAGTATTGTTACAACGGTAGTTTGAATATTTAATGAATTTATTCTGAATTTGATCCAACGAGTGAATGTAAACCTTGTACTGGGGATTCCATATAGTTGATGCGTACTCAAGTTGACCTCTGACAAGAGAGCAATATAATTGTTTTAATGTATTGGGGTTTTTAAAGTATTTACTGATTCTAAATATAAAGCCTAACATTTTATAAGATTTGTTTACTATAATTTCAATATGTTTGTCGAAGAGAAGTTTTGAATCAAGGTGTACGCCAAGATCTTTGCAGTCTGTTTTCGTCGGTAAAACTACATTGTTCAGTTTATAATTGTATTTTACAACTTTTATCTATCTAGTGAAAGATATAGAAAAACACTTGGATATATTTAAGGAAAGATAATTTTCATTGCAATAAACGGATAAACGTTCCAAATCCTTCTGTAGATCGGCACAATCAGAGCAATTTGAGATTGTTTTGAAAATTTTCATGTCATCGGCAAATAATAATACTTGACTACTGTAAAAGCATTTTCCGATATCATTTATATAAATATTAAAGAGAAGGGGACCTAAATGAGATCCCTGGGGGACTCCAGATGTCACGCTAATACATTTAGAAGAATGTCCGTTAACCGAGGTTATTTGGTGTCTATTATCAATATATGATTTAAGCCACCTAAATAGGTCACCATGTATACCTATCAATGACAATTTTTGCAAGAGAGTTGGGTGATTTACGCGGTCAAATGCTTTGGCATAGTCAGTAAATATAGCATCTATTTGCAGTCTCTGATCCATTTTATCATGAAGATAACTAGTAAATTGGGCTAAATTAGTGGTGGTAGAACGTTTTCTCGTAAAACCGTGTTGATCAGTGGTGATATATGAAGATATTCTACTATAAACCTGATCATACACTATTTTTTCAAACACTTTGCTGATAATTGGGAGTTTGGAGATGGGCCTATAGTTAGTGACATCGTGTTTATCCCCGTTTTTCAGTATGAGATGAACAAGAGCGGTTTTCCATATTTCAGGGAATGTGCCGTTAATAAGTGACAATTTGAATATATAACACAACGGGTGTGCCAGGACCCGAGCGCATTTTTTCAAAAAAACTCCAGGAATATTATCGTTTCCTGCACCCTTTGATATATCTATGTTAAGAAGATATTTTAGCGTACTGTTATAGTCGATGGAGATGGAATTAATAAGATAAGGGTTATCGATGTTGTTGTTTTCGTTAGTGACACTATTAGGTGTGATGTACACTGAGCTGAAGAAGTCGGAAAAAAGATTGGCTATGCCTACTCCATTAGACGAGGTGGCATTGCCGAAGAACATGGTCTCAGGAATGTCTGGTGTCTTTTTGAATGATTTTACATAATTCCATAAAGTTTTTACGTTTTGTCGTATTCCGTTTTCAATCAAGTTAATGTAATTTTTGAAGATGAGATCGGCAGTTTTCTTTTGTCTTTTTCGCAGAAGAGAGAACGTCTGATAATCAAGAGGGTTTCTGTCACGTTTCCATTTGTTGTGGTAGTATATTTTTTCTTTAATAATTTTTTTCAGTGGTAAGGTATACCACACTGGGTATTTGTCAGACTTCTTTGTTCTTTTTGGTACATGGGTTTCTATAGTGTTTGTCAGTATACAATAAAAATTGTCAAGTGCTGTTTTAATGTCAGAAGTGTTTATTACTGAAGACCAATTAGTTTTTGTCAAGAAGTCGTTGATAATGTCGTAGTTGGCTTTATGGAATAAGCGTATAGTCTGAGGATTTTTCAAAGCGGTCTTGGGAAAAGGGATTTGGAAATCTATTAAGAGGGAAGGATGATGCAGGTCTTCAATTACCAAAGAATGACAAGATTTGGAAACGGTAAGGGGTAAATTTGACAACACGATATCAAGAACTCGTCCATTATGATTTGTAATATTGTTATATTGATTTAGATTCGACTTTATTATTTAATTTACTTATTTGTTTTTTTTTCTCATTTTAGCACTATTGCTTTCACTCTTTTCTTGTATCATTACTTTCGGTTGTCCCGTGAGACCCGATGGAGTGCCTTTTTCAGGGAAGACGAGACTGGTGTGTGGGTATACAGGCACGTGTTGTGCTCCCTTTTACACGGTTATGCACACCCGGACACCTGCCGCTGGTTACCCCACACTGTGGGATATGCTGTGATGGTATGTATGAATGAAATTCAGGAATACATCATTATTAATTTTCCATTTCAACATACAATTCACATTGTAAAACGAACACTCCTTTCACCTTTCTTTCAAAATATTTTTAAATTATTCAAATTCTTACACATATGTACTTATATTCTCTACCGCTGACATAATATGCCAAGCGTAAGTAAGTATTAGATACCTACTGTACTTATATTCTCTACCGCTGACATAATATGCCAAGCGTAAGTAAGTATTAGATACCTACTGTACTTATATTCTCTACCGCTGACATAATATGCCAAGCGTAAGTAAGTATTAGATACCTACTGTACTTATATTCTCTACCGCTGACATAATATGCCAAGCGTAAGTAAGTATTAGATACCTACTGTACTTATATTCTCTACCGCTGACATAATATGCCAAGCGTAAGTAAGTATTAGATACCTACTGTACTTATATTCTCTACCGCTGACATAATATGCCAAGCGTAAGTAAGTATTAGATACCTACTGTACTTATATTCTCTACCGCTGACATAATATGCCAAGCGTAAGTAAGTATTAGATACCTACTGTACTTATATTCTCTACCGCTGACATAATATGCCAAGCGTAAGTAAGTATTAGATACCTACTGTACTTATATTCTCTACCGCTGACATAATATGCCAAGCGTAAGTAAGTATTAGATACCTACTGTACTTATATTATCTACCGCTGACATAATATGCCAAGCGTAAGTAAGTATTAGATACCTACTGTGTAGAATCCCACTTATCTATGGCTGTAGTAAATAAAACATTTATAAGTTAACACTTTCAGTGATAGAGTGTCATGGAAGGTACGGACAGGACCGTATCCACAATATGTTCAAATTGTACAGTTGCACCGGGCCCAAAGATCTCTATGGCGTAAAATACAATGAAAAGAATTAGAATAATAACAAAAAAAAGAAAATTTATAACAATTTCTATAATTTATCAGTTTTTTTATAATGTATCGATCCTCGAGCAACTTACATACAGGTACTCTCTCAACATTAATTTTGTAATCGAATATTTTTATTATTGCATATGCGCAAACATTGGATTTTTTTCCCTGTCGGGAGTCAAAGATATTTTTTAACAGATTTTTAATTATCTCAATAGAGACGAAGTTGGAATATTTATTGTAGGAGAACCGGGAAATCAAGGCACCTACAGGGCTTACGACCTGTCATCGGCTGGTTTACGTGATCACTTTATGCGCTTGCGCAACGTTCACCAATTATGCCTTTTTAATGAGATCCCTATAAATTCAATTTTGAAAGTTCTATATATTGTAATACTGAAATTCTTTACGCTTGAAAATAAGGAATTTTTACTACAGCCATCTATGGGTGAAATTATGAACAACAATATTATTTATCCTACCCATAGATGGCTGCAGTAAAAATTCCTTATTTTCAAGCGAAAAGAATTTCAGTATTACAATATATAGAACTTTCAAAATTGAATTGATAGGGATCTCATTAAAAAGGCATAATTGGTGAACGTTGCGCAAGCGCATAAAGTGATCACGTAAACCAGCCGATGACAGGTCGTAAGCCCCGTAGGTGCCTTGATTTCCCGGTTCTCCTACAATAAATATTCCAACTTCGTCTCTATTGAGATAATTAAAAATCTGTTAAAAAATTAATTTTGTATTTATAAACCTTTCTTTTCGCTCTCTTTTTGCCGACTGCCGGTTTTTTTTAACTAGCAATAATTGCACCTGGGCACCCTATGGCAGCCCCCCTAGACAACGTGTCATTTAGCTCAAGAAAAGAAACAAGAAAAGATAACTCAAAGTATGGAAGTGACAGTTTTCACGTGACTGGCAACTATCACTTCCATACATTGACTTATCTTTTCTTGGGCACATTATTACTTATCTTTTTTTGACACGTTGTCTAGGGGGGGGCTGAAATCATCTGGAATTTTTCCTGTCTTATATATCGATGGAAGGATCACATGGGATGGCCGTTCAAAGAGAGAATTAGACAGTCGTAACCACCAAGCAAAAATTACATTCAACAAAAAATCCAAGATCTTCGATTAAAACAATATGGACCTTCAATTCCGAAAAGATCTAGTAAAGACATATGTGTCGAGTAGTATTCTATATTGTTGTGAGACATGCTGCATTGGTGAAAGAAACCGTAAAAGATTGGAAGTCTTTCAAATGATGGACCTACCGACGAATACTTGGCATATCTTGGATATGCCAAGTATTCGTCATATTACAAATGTTGAAGTTCTCAGAAAAATTGTAGAAACCAGCCACATGTTGAACACCATATCAAAAAGGCGTGCAAACTGGTCAAAAAGGCGTGTAATAGGTCATGTGTTGCGACACGAGGATCTCCTACACATCATCTTGGAGGGAGTATCTAGAGCAGATGTGCCACGAAATGAAGTGTACCTCCTACATAGAGTTGCTGAAGATCGAGCGGAGTGGAGCAAGAGATGCATCGCTCTGCTGCCAACCAATCCCCCAGATTGAAACCAAAGAAGAAGAATCGCACCTAGGATAAACGTCATTGGGTACGATATCGACACTGCGCAAAGTTGACTGCTGGATTTACGCCTATAAATATTTTTATCGATGACTGATGCTCACAGCGAGGGAGGCGCATTTTAAATTGAGCTTGGCAGGCGACGTAGATTGTAGAACCGCCCCTGTGTATGGTGGTGGTTAGACCACGTTGAATTAATTCCTTCACAAATGGATTTTCCTTGTTGACAGTTGACTCAGATATACATATTGTATTGTTTCCTCCATCACACTTATAACTACTTTGTTTTATAAAATATATTTTTTTTTATCATTTATTGTGATGAAAAACAATTTATATACCCAAACACGAAACTTCATATTATCACATCCATCCATACATATCATCACAACATATCCTACAATTTGGAGTAAACAGCGACAGGTGTGCGAGTGTGTATTACCTTTTGATAAGAAACACGACACAACATGCGTTTATCCTCACATACAAGTCTCGTCTCACCTAAAAAGTCAACATTCAGAATGTGTGGTGAACCACATTGCCCGCTGTATTTTAGAAATAATGAAAGCACTATTTTAAACCGGTGCCTCACAGTTAGTGAGGCACCGGTTTAAAGGAAGGGGAGTATATTAAATTACATAAACAATATTGATAATATCATAAGTAAAGCAAATAAGATGTTAGGATTTATTATTCGCACATGCCGGCCATTCAGTAACATTAAAACCTTATACACTTTATACACCACATACATACGCCCTCAGCTAGAATTCTGTACTCAAATTTGGTCTCCTTTCTACGCAGTACACATCACAAGAATCGAGAAAGTACAGCAAAAATTCATAAACTATATAAATCATAAATTTCACCTTAACTTCAATAATTATCAACAGTCACTTGAATATCATAGTTTTGATACGCTTGAATGTAGGAGAGTCTTACACGACCAATCGCTGCTGCATAAAATTTTGAACAATGCCATAGACTCGCCTGAACTCGTCAACCTAGTAGGTATCCATGTTCCAGGTAGAATGGTTCGCAGATCTCAATTATTTCATGTTCCAACAAGTAGAACGAATATCAGGAAAAATTCAACAATTACACGCATATGCAGCCAATATAACAATACATTCTCAGCTGAGATAGACATATTCAGCGCGAAATATTACAGATTTAGACATGATGTTCTGAAGGTGATGCGCAACCAATATCCCTCTATCCTGTCCTCCTAGTCTCTCTTCTCTCCTTTCTCTTCCCTTCCCTAGTTGTTGTAGGTATATGTGTGTATGTATGTATGTATGTGTGTGCGTGTATGTGTGTGTGATGATGTGTATGAGTGTGTGTGTGAGGGTGTGTGTATGAAGGTGTGTGTATGAATTATTTTTGGCTTGTAAACTGTTATTTGTTTTTATATTATGTTGATGGAATGCTTTTTTTGGCTCTAACATTGTAAAAATAATATTGTATCAATAAACTGTAAATGAGCTGTAGCTTCCCAAAGAAAATAAATAAATAAATAAATAAATAAATAAATATTTTAAAATAACTCGTAAACGAGAAGAATGTCACTTCGTTTTCGCAGTTTTTACTTTTTGACTTAGGTCTGTATTTTTTTTTTAAAATGTCTTTGTAACGAATACATAATACATTCCCTAAATTAGTACATATACACCCTCATAAATTCCTTAAATTAAGCGTAAATGCTTGTGCTATAAGTGAACGAAATCGGTCGTGGCAGGATTCGAACTGGCGACCACTGGATTAATAACCCAGTGCGCTAACCGCTCTGCCACCACCCATCTAAAATAAATGTTCTTACTATGTATGTATGCAACTTTCTTCTATCTCGTAATTATACTCTCTTTTCCATTTTGTTCGTCTAGTAACTTAAGTACTTTTTATACATGCCTACGCAGTAGGGCACACTGGGTTTTAATTTGATCAATTGTGTTCATTTTCTCAACAAACCTCTGTACGTAATTAATATTTTCATTTTAAACCATAAATGATATTTTGTTAGATAAATACAGAGAGGCAAGTTACTGACTACCTTCAATATCAAAAACATTCTGTCCGTTTCTAATTCTTCCATTCTTCTTTCACCCAAACCAGAAACGTTTATAAATTTGAACAAAGAAACGTCTGCCTGCCTCTCTTTTACGGGGAGACAAAGGGAAGAAGAAAATCTTTTGAAAAAGTCCCAACAGATAATAAGGACCACTCCCAGAAGCGCCACAAAAGCAGCTTCTTTAATTGAGAAACACTATATCTTGCATTGAACAAACGAAAAAGGGACAGTCCCCCCAGACTTTGAAGGAAGATCACAATACCAATTCTTTAAGAAATTACTAAAATAATAATGCTTAATTAAAATTACAGAGGAGTCAAAAAATATTAAAGCATCTTTTAATTTTTTTCAAGTTTACTGTTAAGTACCTACCTACTGTGAAAAAATTATAAAAATACTCCTGAGTCAATACAATAAGTATAGCATTTTTATCTAATTTTATCAAAATATCAAATTAATCAAGCTGGAAACAGTTTCAACGTATATTTCAAGTGCATTGTCAACGGGAATACACAAATTCTGAAAGTTTCACACCTACACACCCACAAACATAGACAGAATTACCCAATAAGAAACCATCGCCAACCGAACCAACCGAACCAACCGAAACCAACCGAAATCTTCACTGGCTAAAAGTGCCAGAGAGAATCAAGTACAAATTGTGTTTGTTGACTTTCAAAGCGATCCATGGCATGGCTCCAACGTATCTTTCAGACTTCTGCATCCCTCTCACCGTAAACGAGCGACAACAAATACTTCGGTCAGCCACCACATCCATGATTGGCAAGTTGACTGAAATAAATAGAGTCAACACTACATCATTCGGTGATCGTGCTTTTGCTGTGGCCGGACCAGTCTCGTGGAATAAACTACCACCTGAAATGAGGCAAATCGACAACTTAGCACTATTCAGGAAACACCTGAAAACTCACTTCTTCCGCGAATCTTACAAAAACCTGTAATAGTTATATTCAAAGCGCCCTTGAGGTGAGGTTATCACAAAAACGGCTCTATAAAAATTATCCCAATTTTATTTATTTTTATTCATTGATTTTATACTTCACATAATGCTCAAGAGTCGATCATTATAAAGAAAAATTCTAAAAAAAACATTTTAACTTTACTCTTCTTGGTCCAAAAAAGTTCAAAATGTTACCTGATGCAAGGAAGGTTATGGAGATGGATTCGCTGACAGAAAATTACTGGCTTATATTTTTTGTAATTGATTAGTCATATAATAGGTTATTTTTTTAATATTTTTTTTGGTACGTATTCCTCTATGTATTCTTCAATTATACATACTATCGCCATCGACAGTTGGATCTCATGTGTTACATGCAACTTGTTATAAAAATTGAATTTAGTGACGACATCGTTTCATACAATTTATAAGGCAGTATACACTACACAATATCTACGAGTACCTACTCAACAGTTTGGTACTTTTTCTCCAAACATACATACATAACATCATCCTGTTTTCATATTCTGGATGAGAAAAAAGACTGACCTCCATACTATCCTATACTGACATACATACCTTCATTTTTATATAGAAAACAAAATATCTTTAAGTTTAAGTTTTGTATGTATTCTTCAATTATCCATACTATCGCCATCGACAGTTGGATCTCAAGTTACATGCAACTAGTATAATATAATTTCCTGGGAGAAAAGTGTTTTAATGACCTTCCTCTAGATATGTATAAGAAAAACAACTGACTCTAGACAACTCATAAATAAAATAAAACAACATTTTAAAACAGATATTTAAATCACTTGTATTTTGTTTTCTTTTGTTTGTGATAGTGTATATGTCTGAATATGTTGGTGTGTATGTGTATCTATGTGTGTGTTGGTATATGTATGTATATCTTTATGTGTGTAGGTACCTATATATGTATGTATGTATTTATACTTATATGAAATAAAAAAAAATAAAATAAGGATAATATGACTATGACTAACACAACTCCTCTCTACTCAAGCCTAATAAGCTTTTAGAGAGGAGTGGTATTGTAATACCTATATATTATTTGTAAATGAACTATTGCTTGTTATTGTGAACATACATGTTGTATAAATAAAATAAATAAAAAAATATTTGGCAGGTGGAAATTACGCAGTAATTATTCTGTACGTGTCTGTCACTGAACTCCTAAACGGCTGGTCCAATTTTGAAGATTTTTTTTCGTTTATTAGCCGGGTGATCGATAATGTAACTGGCAAAATAACATCTTACATACATAGTACACGACCATTCTACGTGTTGCCTTTTTTAGGTGAGACGAGACCTACGTGTGTGCATACAGCGAGTGTCGTGATTCCTTTTATAAGATAATGCACACCCGCAAACATGTCGTTGGTTACCCCAGATTATGGGATATGCCGTGATGGTTAGTGGTTATTTTTATATTTGCTGAACCAGCTAATAGCAGGAAAGCCAACATTCGAGCAGGGCATCGTCTGTCGGGTTTGCTAGTTTTATATAAAAATTAAATGGAATATCTGATATACACTTAGTTTTTTGTTTAATTTGCATTTAAATAAAATTATGTCAGGTAAATTATTCCTCAAAATTAAGGAACTTGATTATTTGAATTGAAAAGTAAGACATACTGGGTAATGTTTCCGAAATGAATACAACCGTTCAACTTGTTCAGAGGTAAGAATATATAGAAATAACACCACATTCATAAGCTAGTAATAAATATAATTAGAAAATTTCCTCGTAGTGTATTTTTATAGAAAAAAAACAAAGAAAGAACTCAACATTATGTTTGAAAAATAAAAATGATCTATTTTGACAGTTCATATTTAGGTTATATTTCACGATTTGACACGAAAATTTCTCTAGTGTTGAAAATGTTATAAATCTGTTTTTTTGCAAATTAGCTTTGGTTCCGTTACTTTTTTATAGAATGGCTAGTAATAGAATTGAAAATGTAGCACCATCGTTAGCCAAGATATACGAGATGAAACAAAAAATGGCCAACGCAAGCAATGCCTCAAAACTTCTCAAGAAAAAGGCACGTGTGTTTGATCTTCTCCTTAGAGACTACAGCCACTACCTCATTTCCAACACTGATCTTCTTTCAGAAGTAATGGTGAAGGCCTTCATTGCATTGGCCAAAGCGAAATATGTCAACGGTGAATTCAGCACTTTTGTCTTTGAAAATATTGGAAAGGTAAATTCAAACATAAGTACTTCAATTGATTAAAGGGACGCCGAAAAATACGATGACATAAAATGTCATGGCTCCGCAACCCGCAACATTCATGAGTGGACTGGCATCGGACAGGGTTGCCAACTTTTAACAAAGTTTTCCCCTAAACACCTAAAATACATAAAGTCCAAATACCCCTAAGAATTCCTTAATTAATTTTAAAATACCTAAAAACAAAGCTATATTTAACTACAAAATATTCAATATTTTGAACAATGTCTCCATTTCTTTTAAGGTTTCAAAAATTTTGAAAGCATACCTTTTGATATTAATAAAAAAATCATTTTTTCAGTGGATTTCAGATCTAAAAGGCTCATAAAGAGCTGACAAACTTCTTGAGCCTTTTGGTTGTGGAGTGGAGTGGTTTGCGCATACACCAATCAGGCAAAATAACACAAATTTGCATTCTGCGCGCCTACGTGACGTGCTCAAAAATTTTGCCGCAAAATATAAATAACTTATTGTATGATCCGTCATTTAACAGCCATCTTTAAATTATTTTCAAATCTTCAATCCTCGTCGATTTAATAATCGGAACCATTTTTAAGGATCATTCACAGACAAGTTGATAGCCGTAAAAACACAAGAGAATATGTACTCTGTTGCCTGGATATTCAACAATATTGAACTGAAAAAAATAGTATCCGCTTTATTTACAATATTAATCATAAACAGATTTTATCGGTTTCTAGGTATCAAAAGTAAGGTACCTTCTCTGTTGGTCAGAGATTAAGTCAATATCGCAACATGTACAATATACATACCTTATTTGACTACTCACTCACGTATGACAAAGGTATAAATTAAATTGTTTTCTGTCGATTCGATTAATGCATAAGAAACAATCAGCAAGGCTATGTATAACGTATTCGTTAAATAATTGCCCTTTTCCTTCTTAGTTTCCTTTCTACTGCTGGATTTAAGCCACTTCTGTCTGCTTACACTCGTTCCTATCTTGTCCTTTCTTTTTCGGTGTTCTTGCAGTCAACTGGACAATGTCGTTTGACCATCTTTTGAGGGGTTGGCCAACGTTCCTCTGTGCCAAAGAAATGATACTATACTATTAAGTTTATCAAATATACTCGTACTATGTAATATATTACAATTCCTCTGGTCAGTCGGAAGCAGTTATAATTATAAAAAATTCTATAGCTACTACATTACATGTGTACTGTGTTGAATAAGTGAATTTATTTGTTACTGTCTATTTCACAGAAATCATGCGTCAGAGTAACGGACCACATGGAAATGACTTTAGCCGGTTCAAGAGTTTTCCAGTTTGTGGAGACGAAGGAATCTTGTGATCCATGGCCATTGGCTGGTCTGTCCACAGGAGGTCATCAACTGACTGAAACGAAAAAACTGTTCAAAGAAGCCTTGGAACTTTTAGTATATCACACGACGCTCAGAACAGTTTTCGCAAGGTTGGACGAGGCCATGAGATCGACCATGCGGTATGCCTACAATTTGATAAAACAACTTGAATCCTCCCTGTATTAATTTGAAATTAACAGTTCAACAAGTACCTAAGTATACTATGTAGA
The DNA here is from genome assembly GCA_963576475.1 of Molanna angustata. Lineage (NCBI taxonomy): Eukaryota > Metazoa > Arthropoda > Insecta > Trichoptera > Molannidae > Molanna > Molanna angustata. Next base: position 34,378,689 of record OY754977.1, read on the forward strand.
TACAGAGGTTCAGCTATCGGCAAATAACATCACGTGAGCTGCGCACTTTGTGTTACTTACTTTTCGTGTCCGGAACACCATCATATTCGTAGCCCCCAACATTCGATCACACGGATTCCACTAGTGTTTGCTACCATGTGTCTTGGTGCGCGCATGTTACTCCTATCATGGGACATGGCAGTAGGTGCACATTGCCCTGTCTGGCGCCACACTCGCAGATGTCTTCTTCTCTGTAACCCCATTCCTTGAGGACACTGTAACAACTGGATACTCCCATTCTGAACCTATTGAGCGCTCTCCATGTTGGATAAAGCAGGTTATGTCCCACTGCCACTTTTTACTATGGTCGTTAGACATTACTTTACGGCAATAAATCCGTCTTTAATACTATCAAGAAATCGTTGAGTTCATGTCTGTTTTTCCTAAGTAATACTGTTAAAATTGGGTGCTAGGTCAACTAGGAAAGAAATCATTTACAGTGTATTTGTCTAAGACCCCGTTCCCACTTGTCGTGTGTTAGGTCCGACAAAATGTCGGGTGATTTAGTGGCAATGCATTTTAAATGGAGCTTTTCACACTTGTCGTTAACGTGTAAGTATGAACAGCTCCATTCAAAATGTATTTCCAGTAGATCACCCGCATTTTGTCGAACCTAACACACGACAAGTGGGAACGGACATTAAGGGCAGTATAGTGAAAGTCTTGCCTACACGATTAAACCCGACGCTACAGAAAGTGCACACGACGTATGTTTAATTAAGCTCTTTAACTAAGTATAAGTAGCTCTTCTAAAGTATAATGGAATGTCTCTTTTTGCAGGAAGTCAATGGTGATCGAACATATCACATGTCCAAGGATTACGAACACAATCGCGTACATCAAAGAACAATTGGATGACATGGTAAAAAATCTATATCTTTTATTTATCTTTTCTAGATACTGTGTATTATGTAGGCAGTGAACAACAAAAGAACATACATAAACATACCATCACGCCATATCGCGGGGTAGGCAGAGAGAAACGAACGCCACATTTTTCTATCTCGACATACATTCATACATCGTCTTATATAGTGTAATATATTGATGTTGCACCTTACAACAGTCAATCTTTATAGCTGATAGGCATTATACGAGTTCGCACGAATCAGGAGTTCGGCATTCTTCGGGAGTTGGGAGATCCATGTAAACGAGTGTATGGGGTAAAGCCGGGGCTGGATTGATCGTTTATAGTGCTCTCACGTTGTGGTTCATTTGTATAACTATTATTGTACTTCTATCTTATAAATATCTAATTACTGTATTCGATAATAAATGTATAAATAGTCAACGCGTCTATTTATTTAAACATAATAAATGTTATTTAAAAGTACCGTATATTAAATATATGTTCGACTGTTGTTCACGCTTCTTACAGTTCCTTCTTTCAGAATATCGTTTACATGGTCGTGCCATCCTTTTCACGGGGTTAACGATAGTGAAAATGGAAAAAAATCTCATACATATTTTCTAGGTCTTATTCGTATTGCTATTTAGTAGTATGTATTGATAAATGCATTTTGCTTCATTTCTAGGAAAGAGAGGACATGTACAGGCTGAAAAAAATCAAGCATAAAATAATTTCGAAGAACAAAAAGTTGGAAGATAATCGATTATTGAAACAGGATAAATCGGAAGAAATTGTCCTGAAACCGCCTCATCCTCATCTGTTGAAGACAATCAAAATGACAATTGTCATTACTGAGAAGGCTGATGGTGGCGAAAATTTGTTGGCCGGAAAATTGAAATACGTTGGAATAAAAGAAAACAGCGAAGAAATAGGTACCATTGCAGTAATAATAAAAGATGTGGATACTAAATCTTTAGAAACCGAAGTAAACGCCCCAATTGAAGAAATAATACCGTCAGAACACGGTATAAAATATGTAAGCAAAGGTGTCCAAACAGATATAAATGAAACAATAAACTAATTCGACTGACAAATTTAAAGGCAGACATAAAAAATCGTTGAACTATCTAAATATAGAATTTTATTCAAACGAATGGGTCGTGGTCTAAGTTCTCCGCTAAATAATTAGTTTCCGTTTACAGATTTTCTTGCATTTATATGAAATCTATTGTAGCCATTGTAGCTTATAACTGCATTCTTTAAACAAAAACTCATTATTCCAGGAAGTGAGACAGTAGAATACGAAATTATTGACAAATTTCAAATGTTTTGATAGATGAAAGCATGGTCAGAATTGGGTGGGAGTTTTTTGGAAAACCAATCGGTTCTTAATAAAAAATATACATTTTGACGTATCATATCAATAGGTATACAATATCAAAATAATATAAAATGGTTAAGAGTAATTGAAAATCTAATAAAAAATTATATAAAAAATGAGAAAAATCTATATCTTTCACGTTTAATCAAACGATTCTTGAAAACTATTTTGATCTATGCAGTGTTTGTAATATAGAGAAAAATAAACAAAAAATAGATTTCCGTCATAAAATCAAGAACTTATTTTTTTAAGGAATTCTAGTTTTTTATTACTTAGTATAATGTATTAATTATTGCCAATAATTCCATAACAATTTATCTTTGTTGCATCCTTATACATTATTTTATAAATTAAATACACACCTTTTTTTACAAAATTTCAATAAAGGAGTAATAATTCCATTTAAGAATCACTGAAATTTCTGGGTATTGGCAAACCGATAAAAAATGATACAGGATATCAAAACCTTGCAATAATTAAAGAAAGTCCTGGAATTTTGCTATTCCAATATTCGAATTAAATTATTTTATATCAAAATATTCCATATAAGTAGACTACAATCATATTATTACAACGATAAAGTCTAAGGCATCGATTTCCGACCTTTTTTGACTCGCGTAGGTACGCGTATGACTTAATCGTATCACCATATAAAAATCATTTTTTTTCATGAAAGTGTTCATTGCAAGTGAAGTGTATATTATGTAGTATTTGCATGGTTAACACATTGCTCAACACTAAATACCAGGGGGGAAGACAGCTAGAGCTTACATCACAAGGGTGGCAGGAAGACAGCTAGAGCTTACATCACAAGGGTGCCAGGAAGACAGCTAGAGCTTACATCACAAGGGTGCCAGGAAGACAGCTAGAGCTCACATCACAAGGGTGCCAGGAAGACAGCTAGAGCTTACATCACAAGGGTGCCAGGAAGACAGCTAGAGCTCACATCACAAGGGTGCCAGGAAGACAGCTAGAGCTTACATCACAAGGGTGCCAGGAAGACAGCTAGAGCTCACATCACAAGGGTGCCAGGAAGACAGCTAGAGCTTACATCACAAGGGTGCCAGGAAGACAGCTAGAGCTTACATCACAAGGGTGCCTGGAAGACAGCTAGAGCTTACATCACAAGGGTGCCAGGAAGACAGCTAGAGCTCACATCACAAGGGTGCCAGGAAGACAGCTAGAGCTTACATCACAAGGGTGCCAGGAAGACAGCTAGAGCTCACATCACAAGGGTGCCAGGAAGACAGCTAGAGCTTACATCACAAGGGTGCCAGGAAGACAGCTAGAGCTTACATCACAAGGGTGCCAGGAAGACAGCTAGAGCTTACATCACAAGGGTGCCAGGAAGACAGCTAGAGCTCACATCACAAGGGTGCCAGGAAGACAGCTAGAGCTTACATCACAAGGGTGCCAGGAAGACAGCTAGAGCTTACATCACAAGGGTGCCTGGAAGACAGCTAGAGCTCACATCACAAGGGTGCCTGGAAGACAGCTAGAGCTCACATCACAAGGGTGCCTGGAAGACAGCTAGAGCTCACATCACAAGGGTGCCTGGAAGACAGCTAGAGCTCACATCACAAGGGTGCCTGGAAGACAGCTAGAGCTTACATCACAAGGGTGCCTGGAAGACAGCTAGAGCTCACATCACAAGGGTGCCTGGAAGACAGCTAGAGCTCACATCACAAGGGTGCCAGGAAGACAGCTAGAGCTCACATCACAAGGGTGCCTGGAAGACAGCTAGAGCTCACATCACAAGGGTGCCTGGAAGACAGCTAGAGCTCACATCACAAGGGTGCCTGGAAGACAGCTAGAGCTCACATCACAAGGGTGCCTGGAAGACAGCTAGAGCTCACATCACAAGGGTGCCTGGAAGACAGCTAGAGCTCACATCACAAGGGTGCCTGGAAGACAGCTAGAGCTCACATCACAAGGGTGCCTGGAAGACAGCTAGAGCTCACATCACAAGGGTGCCTGGAAGACAGCTAGAGCTCACATCACAAGGGTGCCTGGAAGACAGCTAGAGCTCACATCACAAGGGTGCCTGGAAGACAGCTAGAGCTCACATCACAAGGGTGCCAGGAAGACAGCTAGAGCTTACATCACAAGGGTGCCTGGAATACAGCTAGAGCTTACATCACAAGATGCAGAAAACTCTGCACAAACAAGCTCAACTGGCATTTATTTATTTAGAGGACAACATACAGCGTTTAATAAATTATAAAAAATAAAGAAGATTTGAGTAATATTAAAGTTATATTAAGATAAATTTATTAAGAATATTTACATTATTATGGTGAGATATTGTGAAATCGTATATGTATATAAATGCGTGCAGTATATTAGATGTTGAGTAAGATTATGAGGATGAAATTTTAAGTCTGATATATTTTTTGAATGTGAGGGCATTTAGTAAGAATAGGTATGTCGAACACATTCGATCATAAAAATTCATAAAGATGAAAGTATGTCATATATAATGTCTATTCAAAATTTTAAATTAACAAACATATTACTTAACTCCTTTAAGTCAAATAACATTCAAATTTAATTTCAACAAATTTAACCAAATTATGATATTTTCACCAAGGCAAAAAGCACTCTCTCTAGGATGAATTGCCAGTAAACAAAAAAAATCATCTTGAGAATTTTCGCCACTCAAACCAACCAAGCAAAAAAAAACTCTGCCCTGATCACGTGATTTCTTAAGTTATTTGCCGAATACAATACCGCGTACCACGGGTTGGGAACTGATACCTAAGGTCTTCCTTATTATTTTCTATAAATAAAACATCGTAAATTATAAAAGACCCTTTCTTTTATGGAGGTATAGAGAAAAGCATGCATTAAAATTGATTCCTCCAGATTTTCACCGTGATTGTACTTCAAGGGGAAGGGAAACCTTTTGTTCCTTTTTGTCTGTTTATCGAATCGTTCATAAGTATCGGCTCAGTTGATATCAGGGGTACACAACTAATGGCATCGTAACATTTTATTTTATTGCTTCGGGAAACACAACAATGAAACATTATTAGATTACAATCTTTTTCTTCTCTTTCTCTTTGACCTCATGTCCCAGGATGGCGGCTCATTCAATCACTCGACGAATGGTCTGCCTACAAGGAAGACGGCCATGAGCCTATCTAAGGCATATTCATACGATCATGGTAGATCCCACAATGTGGAGCAACTAGCGACAGATCTGTGGGTGTGCATTACCTTAAAAAAAGAAGCATCGAACCATCAATCAATCAGAAAAAAATTTTCATGTCATTTTTTCATACGTTCATGGTAGATCCCATAATGTGAGGTAGTTTAAAAATTGCGAATTCAAATTTTGTATAGTCTTGATTTGTCTGAGATTCAACTGGATAAAGATATGACTGGCAGAGTAAGGACGTGGTCACATACATACTCTGTCAGTTCAGTATTCCCAAGAGATACTATCTCTGATTTGTCTGAGATTCAACTGGATAAGGATATGACTGGCAGAGTAAGGACGTGGTCACATACATACTCTGTCAGTTCAGTATTCCCAAGAGATACTATCTCTGATTTGTCTGAGATTCAACTGGATAAAGATATGACTGGCAGAGTAAGGACGTGGTCACATACATACTCTGTCAGTTCAGTATTCCCAAGAGATACTATCTCTGATTTGTCTGAGATTCAACTGGATAAAGATATGACTGGCAGAGTAAGGACGTGGTCACATACATACTCTGTCAGTTCAGTATTCCCAAGAGATACTATCTCTGATTTGTCTGAGATTCAACTGGATAAAGATATGACTGGCAGAGTAAGGACGTGGTCACATACATACTCTGTCAGTTCAGTATTCCCAAGAGATACTATCTCTGATTTGTTCAATTAACAAAAAAATGACAAGATACCTACATACACAATATGTAATCATAATGAGTCCAACTTTTCTAATCTGTATAAAATAGTTTAGTTTATATAGTTAAGTTACTTTTTGAAAATGTAAATATTGTATTAACATGTACACTGCTAGCCCTAGAACAAATATACCTAGTTGGGCAGCAGTTATCTATTTTTAATAAAGCATATTATATAAATAGCGTGATAAAAAAATATAAAAACAAACAACTCCTCACTATATCCCCTTTGGGATAGTAAGTTTCTTTGGATATGTAATGCTAATAAGTATCTTTTTCTTCTTCTTCTGCTTTAGTTAGGACTGTGTCCTGTTATTCTCGGAGCCTGCTCTTGTGAAGTGGACGTCCAGCTATCCTTCCATCGTTTGGGTGGTCTTCCAGGGGGTCTGCCATTTGTTATCTCCCCATCCGCTGCCATCCTCACCACTCGATCCGAACCCGCCCTCCCCACATGATCTCTCCAGAATCGTCTTCGTGTTTTTCCCTATCGCACAACATCTTCGACATCACAGATTCTTCTTATCTCCGAGTTCCTTACTCTGTCAAGAAGTGTTATGCCTGCGATGGGTCGTAGAGTCTTCATCTCAGTGGTTCTTAGGAGGTCTTGTTTCTATGCCGTATGTCATGATCGGCCTTACACAGGTCTTATAGATCTTTACCTTACTCTCCTTCAGCATGTCTCTGTTTCTCCATACAGCATTTTTCAAGCATCCAGCCACGACGGCGGCCTTATTCGCTTGCTCTCTTACTTCGTCAAAGAGGTTACTGCAGCTGGACACTTCGACACCCAAGTACTTAAATAAGTATCAATATCCAAAAATACTATTATCAACTAAAAGAGAGATTATAACTTTACATAAAATTGTAAAAAAACACATTAGCTCAAAAAATATTTTATTTGCATAAAAATCCAAAAAAAATCTTTTCACGATAGGTAGGTACCTATTCGTTTATTTTCCAAGGCTGCAAGTTCTTCCATATAGAGATTGTTAAAATACATTTTCATCCTCTGTCCTCATACCAACTGGTTTCGTTATAGTGCTACTTCTTCTGAATGGGTGAAGAATATTTTTCTGAAATATAAAAATATGCTTAATATACCTTTTAAAGTTTAGAAAGACAGCAAATAGAGACTCCCCAGATTATGCAGAAATTATTAAACGTATCAAGAAAGCAATCAGAAGGGACACTAGAGCAAGATAATAGAACAAGCAATAAACGACAACATGAATATGAAGGTTCTACGATCAAATCTTGGCAAGGGTAAGGGAAGGATATGTTGCATGAAGAACAATCAGGGGAAACTCGTATACGAAAAAGAAGAAATCTTAAGTGTCATACAAGATTTCTACAAAAACCTGTACGACGAACATATCCCAAAACCCTGGAAACTAAGAACACAGAGCAGAAGTAAAATACAAAATGTAGGATCAGAAGAAATTCCAGAGGTGACACGCACAGAGGTTCGAGCAGCACTGAACGACCTAAAAAACAGGAAAAGCCCCAGGGAAGATCAAATCACTGCAGAGATGTTAAAAAGTGGTGATACCATTTTGATAGACGCCTTGTGTATAATTTTTAATAAATGCTTGGAAGAGGGAAAAAATCCTGAAAAGTGGCAAAATGCGGAGGTCATCATAGTTTTTAAAAAGGGAGACCTGCATTGAATTGAAAACTATAGACCAATAAGTCTGCTCAGTGTGTTATACAAATTACTGATGAAAATCGTAACAAAGCGACTAACAAAAAAATTTGACTTCTTCCAACCGGTGGAACAAGCTGGGTTTAGAAAGGGATACAGCACTATTGATCATATACATTCTGTACGTACACTGATTGAAAAAAGCGCCGAGTACAACATTCCACTATGCATGGGATTCGTCGACTACCAAAAAGCATTTGACTCCATTGAAACATGGGCCATAATAACAGCGATGGATCAAGCACGCATAGATTCTAGATATGCCACCCTGATTGAAACTCTCTACAAGAATGCTACTATCCAAGTGAAATTAAATGAAGATTGGACAACAGATAAAATAAAAATCTAAATTGGGAGTCAAAGGGCATATGTATAGATGGCAGATATCTAAGCCACTTGCGGTTCGCTGATAACATAGTCATTATACATAAGTAACGACCCTAAAGAACTGACTGAAATGCTAAATGAAATAAATGAAGATTCTAAACGAAGAAACGAGACAACTTCTAAGGAGGATCGACTAACAACGATAGGACATAATACCAGACATCCGAGTCTGCTTCTGACTAAATGCATGTAACACATGAGATCCAACTGTCGATCGTGATAGTATGTATAATTGAAAAATACTTACCCAACTTACAACACAAATTAATAAATATTTTCAGATATTTTGTTTTCTATATAAATAAAATAGGATAGTATGGAGGTCAGTCTTTTTTCCTACCCATAATATGAAAACAGCACGATGGTATGTATGTATGTTTGGAGATTAAGTAGGTATCAGACTATTGAGTGAAATATTTTGTTGTGTTTACTGCCTTACAAATTGTATGAAACGATGTCGTCACTAAATTTTATTTTTATAAAAATTGTTAAAAAAAGTTTGAAATGTACTACTTCAATGTTAATATTTTTTATTGCAAATTAAATTACTAGTTGGGGTGTTTTTGGCTTTTTTCGATATTTTTAAAAACTTTGGAAATATAGGCAATTAAACACATAAATTTATTATAAAAAAATGTTATTCTTAATAAAAAATGTTTGAGAAACTCTAGAATTTTTTTGAAAAAAATAGATTTGGATTTGTCTATATTTATACCAATTTTCAGGGTTTTAATCTTATATGGTTTTTCAGATTTTTGAGCTTATTTAAATTAGATTTACGCCCGTATTGTGAGACAAGAGGATGGAAGAGGCTACAGGCCTCAAATTTTCTATTTATTTTTAAAAATATATCATTTAACAACAATATTAGGTGTATTAATATTCAAATAAAAATAAAAATTGAGGCCCCCTCAATCCTTATATTTAGAATACGGGTTTAAAACTTTTAAATTAAAATTAATCTATTGATTATGTTAATTTAAACAATAGTAAATGACACTTTTATACTAAAGTTAAGATAAAGGCCTAGCCGAAACAGTCGTCCAGGTACAAGGATAAATATATGTAGAAACATTATCAAATTTGTTTGATTTAAAAATACCAAGAAAATATATCTAATTACATAATAAGTTAATAGGTAGGTACTTAGTCAATTACCTTTTCATTTTGTATGTTTTCAGAATAATATGTTATTGCTGAAGATCCTGTTCCATACAACGGATATTTACGATGCAACTGAAACAATAAAAAAAGTTCATATTTAATTCGTCTAATTTCATATTCATTAATTCATTCATACATACCATCACGGCACAGCCCACAATGTGGGGTAACCAACGACAGGTGTGCGATTGGGCATTACCTTTATAAAAGGGACCACAACACGTGCGTGTATACCCAAACACCAGTCTCGTCACACCTAAAAAGGCACTACATCCAGAATGTGTGATGGTGAACCTCATTGCTGAACTATGTGAGATGTTATTGTTGCCTGTTGTATTTTTGATTACTCTTACGGCCCGGGACACTCGAAAACAATAGTGGAAGCACTATCGTAAACCGGCGCCTCACAGTCAATTTGTTTCATTTCAAAAGAGTAAATTAAATTTGTAGATGTTCTTTTCTTCTTGATTTATAGAATAAGTTATTTATGTCCTCATAACAAATACATATACAACCTCATACATTCCCTAAATTAAGCATAAGTGCTTGTGCTATAGTTGAACGAAATCAGCCCATGACTAGTGATGAGCAAGACCAAGACCGAAGTGGACTTGGTCTTGCACCCCCGGTCTAGGTTTTGGTATTGCATTTACAAATGAGGTTTTGATCTTACTCGATCGAGTCTTGGTCTTGCAGGACTTTTCCAATATTTTTTTTTCCCTATGGAAATTCAATAATTATATCACGAATGTTATATCATGAATAACACAAATTTAAAGAGTTCTGTCGATAGTAGGTACGTAGTTGATTTCTTACCGTCTTACTTATAAACGTAAACTATCTACAGTACCTACCTGATAATAGAGCGGGATTAACGAAAAAGTTTACTTATAAACTGTGACTATCTTTATTACACCTTTATTTTATAGACGTCAAGTTAGGACAGATCGAGAGGTTGTTTGACGCTTGACTAACGCGTCATACCAAGTATTTCAAAATGGCGGATCTTTCACATATGATCCAACGCATATTTGATATTGACAGAAAAATTTTATACTTATAGCCTGGTATTGGTCATGATCTTGTAGCCCCTGGTTTCAGTCTTGGTCTTGCAGCAACACACGCGGTTTTGAACTTGCAAACCAAGGCTGTAAGACTTTTTCGTATCACTAGCCATGGCAGAATTCGAAGATGAGACCACTGGATTACTAACCCAGCGCGCTAACTAATCTGCCACTATCCATCGTATGTAAGTTGTTATTAAAGATGACGGGAATTTTGAAAAGGTTATAAAAATCAAGAGAAAGCAAAGAATAAATTGTACAAAGTTTTTTGATGCGATTTCTAAATACTTATAATATTAAGTTTTACCATAAAAATACCAATCAAATACAAATAGGTACTCTAATTAATATCTTCATTGTTTTATACAAATCAAACATTGTTCACTGCAAACTGCAAATCCACTGAAAAGGCGTTCATTAATAAAAAACGATAAAACTATCGCGAATTAAAGTTGAGTTTAGTTTCCAAAGACAAATGGCCGCTAATTACAATGCCTCCATTTCGAAATGAATATAAAAAACTTGTTAACTCTAATCCTATTGGAAGAAAAGTTTTAATTGCACGATAATATAAGGTTGGTACAACTCGAATTAAGTAAATAGATGTTATATTATTACAAGTAGGTTAACAACTCTGTGTGAGTCTATACCTACTTTAGAATCATTTGAAGATTCTGGAAACTTCTTAATTGCAAAATAACTCGAGGCCAAACAAACTTAGAAGAAAATATGCAGGTAGGTTGAATTAATACGGCAGTTAAGAAACATTTTAAAATTTTAACTACCTAGTTTATTAAGAAAATAAACACACCTAAATATTAATTATTATTTTATGCAGTAGGAATGCTATTGTTCCCACGATTTAAGTTCTGCTTGATAACACTAATCCAATCATCGGCTCCACATCCCGAAGTGGAAAGTCTTCACCATTCCGATCTGTCAGCGGCTCCACGTCTTCAACTGACCACGCCCAAGAAGTCGAGGTCCCCTGGACGCAGTCAATCCATCTCAGCTTAGGTCTCCCCTCACATCCTTTAGTCTATGGTGGAGGACTTTTCTGCGGTGGACAGTTGCTCACTCACTCTTTCCAAATGTCTAAGCCATCTGAGTCTCCCAATCCTGATAAATCCCCTGATGTCTACATCATCATATAGCTGGTACAGCTCGTAATTATATCCGGTTCTCCACACACCACCCTCACAAACAGCTCAGTGGCTATATAATAGTGTCCTATCAAAAAACTAAATTTATGACCTTCAGTATTGACATACGAAGACAATCTTTAGAATAACATTTTATTACAGTTAACAGTTGCTACAATTATTTATGTCAATGTACCGCGCTGAAAATGTACCTAGTCGTAGTCGACAATAACTTGAATTTGTAAAAGCATATTGATAAATTAATGTAGAATCAAAAAGTCTTTACTTTTAATTATAGATATAACTTATAATGGAATTCTACCAAATAAAAACTTCGTCGATAATTAATATTGATAAATGTTCGGTATATTGGTGGTTATTCTGTAATTTCTATGATTGTATTGAAATGAGTCCAATAACAATAACTGTATAGTTGTCGCCAAATAACTTGAACTTTTAGCCGAGAAGGGGGGCGATTTGCACGTAAACCAACGAAGCAAAAACACACAAATTTGCGCTCTGCGCTACCGGAAGCTCGTTCAAGATGTTTGGCGAAAATTATAATTGTTTGCCAAATCAATTGTCATACGATAGTACCTACTCATTTTGGTTATTCTGAACACGCTATTGTATTGTCTATGGCCAAAAGCAATTGTAACTATTTTCAAATTATTCTGTTACAACTCAACACCCGTTTTATTCACTAAAACTGATTATATTTCAATATATAATAGTTTTTATCCATTGGATGTTGGTAGGTACCTACTGGTAAATTGTCTTAAGGGGGGCAAGTCTCGTCCGACCAGCGAAATCAAAACCCTAGTGATTACCCATATCATGGATATAATTATCATATGGAGTTCTGTAAAATCTAAAAATATTAAAGAACTCTTTATAATAATTACATCCATGATATGGGTAATCGTGAGGGTTTTGATTTCGCCAGTTCGACCAGACTTGCCCCCCAAATTTGTAAGAATTGATTCTGATCATGTTATAGTTAAGTTTACTCTTGGATTATTTTGCTAGTGCCAGTATATTTTAAATTGTCTATAATTTTTTAATAAATTGTAATACTGCATTATTTATTTTTGCACTATTGCATTATTGTGTTATTTTTTTCTGTATGTTTATGTAGATTTAAATAAATAAATTGTTTGCTCTGCCTCTAACAGGTTGTGTGTTGTCTTATGTATAGGTACTATATTTGTCTCTGGTGGGGAGGGATAGTGAGGGTTCGTCTATATTATTGTTCAAAAGATTGCTAAAATATTCAGCCAATCTATTCAATATTAGTTGTTTTTCACGAAGTATTGTGCCATCAGAACATTTTTTTCTAAACAGATCCTAGGCTCCTCTTGTCTCCTTTACTCCTCCTTTCTCTTTTAAACTCATTACTTGTATTATAATTGATAACACTATCTCTCGATAGATGGCATTAACATATTTTGTCTATTTACAATAAATTTGGCATATTATATTAATATGACGTGTGCATCTTACAAAGTATTTCCACTATGACACTTTATTTTTTAGAGGTAAGTTATATAAAAAATATTTACCTCTTCGTTCTGTTTCAAATGAAGTTCGACTATTTCCGAACAGCTTTTATAATATTTAGATTCATACTCCGTGCAATAATCCTCCACTTGATTCCTGTCAACAAGTTCATTTACCACCTCACGAGCCATTTGCTTCCATAGAAACTTTTCATACAACTTTCGTCTTATTCCTGAAATCATAAAAAGTCATATAATTCCTTTCGATGTTCTTGCAACATCGCCCATAAATAATGTAAAACACATTTGTTATGTTATGCTATCAAGTTTCGAAGAGATTTTGGATGTTTTAGCTCAGACATTTTGCGATATTCCAACTCTGCACAATACGACATCATGAACTTACACAAAAGGCAATGTAGCTACCTATACGATGTTTAAACTTGCTCATACCCAAAACTTATGTTTGATTTAAGGTATACATAGTAGGTATCTATTTCACATGTTTACTTTAGTGAAAATAGAAACTTACCATCGTTGTCCATGACCAAAGAAGAATCAGGTATTTTGTACTGCACTCTCGTCTCACTGGTCGCTTCATCAATTTCTCCATCATCAGAAAAGATAGCTGAATGACTGAGGTTCTTATTACTGTCGTACACAAAGGCAACTGGACTCGTTACCTTTGGAAAATTTAACCTCACTTCCGGCTTTATTAAGATATTGTATTTTCCATACAACTCCTTGTTATATTTTGGACACAGTTTCTCCATTTTAAAATTAGTTCAAATACTAAAAACCTAAACTAATAATATGTATATTATTTAATTCGTATAATTACAATCGAATAATTTAGAAACCTTTAGATATTCATAGAATGAAAATATTGACAGATTCTAAAATAAGATACGATTTTCAGCTAGAAAACTTAAAAAATTAAATAAAAGTACTTACCAACTATAAAAAATAACCTACTAACATATACCTAAATAGCTCCTTTTTGAGATAAAACTTTATAATTCAATTCAATTATGTAAGTAAGCAGTAATATCATCATAATGCTTATATAATAACTGTTTTAATATAATATATTTTAGTTTTTATAAAATATATCACGTAGAAAAAACATTATTATGAGTAATCGCTGTATTTACTATATGTATAGGTATGTAAATATAATAACTACGACTGAATCGATAATTTTATTATGAAACGTTACTATAGCAGCATATAAAAATAAACACCAGACTTTTTGTAAAACCTATCAGAAATAGAAAAATGAAATAAAATATATTTAATATGAAAAACAATGTATGAAATATTTTATTGAAGTGCTTGATGTTTGGTTATTTACATAATTCTATGGTTATTTATAATAGTAACATGAAGTTGATCATGAAATTTTGAATTCGAAACAACTGCCGCGATATTTATTTAATTCTCATTTAAAAAATAAATCTGAATATATTTTTATAATTATAGCAACACACATTTAAGGTACGTGCCATTAAAAATATAAACGAAAATTTCATAATATATTGTCATTTTCATGATAATATTTTGAAATTTTTTACAAACTAATTAACATAGAAAAATTTTTATCTTCCAAAAAAATATATTTTTTTACCTTAGGCATATTATTAACTTACTATATTTAAATATATATGAAATTTATTATCATAAGAAATTTTCACGGTAATACAATTCACTTCAAATTTCTTAAAGAGTCCATTGTTTTTAAAAACCATAGATGCCAGAAAACCATAGAATGCAGAATAGTTACAGAGTCAGAGATACATTGACAACTGACAGCGAGTGTTTTTTGGTTTTTTGTGTCGAGCATTTTGGGCCGTTCAAAATGGCTCAAATTGCAAGAAAACAAGACTTACCGCCTCCAGGCGGTTATAAACCAATACCATTTGAACGAATAAAAGCAAAAACCCTATTTTCTGGTAAGGAAGACTATAAAGACCGGTAAAAAAGTGTAGTTTAGCTCATTATGTAATATGAATATATTCACTGTTTTTTGTTTTCATTGCCAACTCTCGATTTTCCTGCATATTTATACCGAAAATGTGTACATTTCTCTGTTAATTTTAACATCGACACATATTCGTATTATAATTTAATAAGACTAATATATGACCCTAACCTCAATTGGCCTTTGCCCCTATTACTATTATACTTCTTACAGAATGTCATAGAATATAAGCAGATAAGTTCACATTTCAATAATCCAACAAATAATTCATATTTAGTTAAGAAACATTCAGTAGGTATGCATGAAAAATGTCATACCTCCTCATAATATTTTCAAAAATAATATATCTTATGTTTTTATTGGACAGGAAAAATAAAGATATTGCTACATGTATCATTTAATTTAAAAAATGTTTATTGTCGCGCAATTTTACACTATTTGATTTGAAACAATCAAAATTTGTTACAATCAAGTTGTTATTAAATGTATATCTGATTGCATTGTGACTAGAGGTGGGAAAAAAGGCCTATTTATATTTGCATTATACATAGGATATACTTACCTATATCTATGAATGAATTTGTAATATGATTCAGTTATGATGCTATATAATATATTTAGAAAATCTTTTATACAGTTCTCAATAGATACGTCTTTAAAATAAAAAGCAATTTGTATTTACATCTTTATTCTATTGCATGACTTTTTTGAAATATGAATTTGTTGGCTCATCTGTATAATATGTGTGATTAACTAAAGACTTCTAATTTTTTTGGCAGAAAGGTATTATTTAGATGCGTAAAATTACAAAGTTTCATTATACGGATATAAGTAGTTTCGGAGATATAATTATTTTAAAACTCCAATTTTTCCTATAAATTTTACGCCATTTTGACAATTCCTGCGTTTTTTGCGTTCCGTTTACTGTAACCATTGCGGCCGGCGAGTGCCAGATGCGACTTTGCACGTTTATTACTAACTCAACCGAAACGAAACGTATACTGTCACTCAATGTATAATGCAACTCGCTCACGCGAGTCGCAATAATAAATAAATACCAACCTGTTCTAAGCAAAATTTTTGTAAAAATTGGTTCTTAGGTTAGGTTTGTATGTAGTTATTATTGCGACTCGCGTGAGCGAGTTGCATTATATACTGTCACTTAATATTTGACAAAAACGGGGGGCTCTGCGCCCCCCCCTTCACAGGGGGGATCTACCCCCTTCCCCCCCCTGTACAGTCCTTCCAATTTGTTTAATACTTTTCTTTGAAAATTAGTTTTAATAAAACCTATTTTAATTTTTTTATTTATGTAACTAAAAAACTACAAGGCCTATGAGATAGAAATTAATAAATAAATCAATGATTGAATAAGTTAATAAAAGAATGTTAAATAATAAAAAGGAAACATACCGATCAACCATTTTTATATATTTGGAGGTAAATAATTAAACAGGCAGGACAACGTCTGCTGGGTTTTACTAGTATATTATAATGCATTAGCCTTCTCCGGAATAAGCTGAATGAATTCCCAAAGTTTCATCGCAATCAGATGGTAAGTTTGGGAGTCCATAGGCCACATACAAACAAATATACGTACATCCATTTTTATATATATTGATTGCGCAGGGGAGTGGAGTGTCAGTCAGAGGTTGGTGGGTGAATGGTGAGCGTGACTTGAGTCGTAAAGAGGCCCCTTAATCCCGCATATATGGTCGCAAACCCATGTGGCTCGCCTGTTCTGGCTGGTACTATGGTCGCCTGTGCTCGTGGGCCTGGATTCGTGAATCCAGTGAAACCACGATTGCATTTCTATTTTGTATCTGATTATCCGTATAAACAATTATTTCATAAACAATTGTTTTCAGCAATGAACAAAACATGTAAAATTAGTTTACTAAATATTTTTGATACAATGGGACTTAATGTATTTCAGGTTATGCAATGTTTGGTGGGTTTGTTGTTATGAATACATTTGCCATCTACTTGTATTCATTGAATTACCACAAAATAATGAGA
This sequence comes from Molanna angustata, assembly GCA_963576475.1. Taxonomy (NCBI): domain Eukaryota; kingdom Metazoa; phylum Arthropoda; class Insecta; order Trichoptera; family Molannidae; genus Molanna; species Molanna angustata. The sequence goes on from OY754977.1 coordinate 34,395,816, forward strand.
GAAAGAATCGAGATGAGATCGGCCACCTTCGCCATGTATCCCATGTTGTTGGCAGAAAGGGACAGAGAGTTCCTCAAGCAATGCAACAGGAACAGGTTGGAGGAGGAGAAGATCATGGCCGGAGTTGAAGGCTGGAAGGTATGGACTTACCATTGCTGTAGATATTGTATCATATTGTATCATTCCCTTAATTAAGCATAAATGCTTGTGCTATAGGTGAACGAAATCGGTTGAGGCAGGATTCGAACTCGCGACCACTGGATTACTAAACCAGTGCGCTAACCTCTCTGACATCGACCCATCTAACCGATTATTATAGCCGATTATTAGCTGACATATTTTAGGCGAATGTCTACGCTACTTTACTGATCGGGATTGTGATGCCTCACAAAGACTTTGTCAATGGGACTTGCATTTCTAAAGCACATTATTGCAATAGCATGATAATCAATATTACTTACTTATGCAGCCATCTCTGTCCACTGCTGGACATAGGCCTCCCTCATATCTCTGTCCTGGGCCTTCTGCATCTAGTCACCTGCAAGTCACTTTATATCATTGGACCATCGCATAGATGGTACCTCTACTTTCCTTACGTTGTCTCTATTTCAAAATTTTCTTTGTCATTTTAATCTATTATCAATATTAAATAGTGTGAATCGTTTAATCATGCTATTATAATATTGGGCCTGTATATAAATCTATCCTTAGAACAGTTACATACACATCCTAGAGCATTGCCTTTAATAATCCTAACAAAAATTTTGAATGTTAACAACATACATTATTGTTAAAAATTATTAGAAGTAATATCACAGTAGGCGCTGTTTTATGATTTAGGATCAAATAGTTAGTAAGACGGTTAATTTTCAATTTGTCAAGACGATTGGATTTGTTCAAATAATATTTTATAATATTTTAATACTTGATTTAAAAGAGTTTGATGGGAAAATTAATGCCGTGTTGATGAGAATAGTGTTTTCAAAAATGGATCTTAAGTAATTTAGAGCAAATAATATTATGTAGGTACCGTGAAACTCATGAAATTTAAATTATATTTAGGTATGTCTTTAATAGAAATTTTTGAAACGATTTATTTTTCTTGATATCCAATTTATTATGCCTATCAAAATGGATCATTTTAGTGTAATATGAATACAATATCAAATAATGGATATGAGAACTGATTGTATAACATTTCCAGGTGGGAACATTGTACGGAGAGCCCATCTACAAGACAATTCCAGAAGACAAATGGAAGGAACCAATCTTCCATGAGTATTATGCTCATGCTTCACCCAAGGGATGGAGGAAAATCAATGATTTCAAATACTGGACATAAACACTCTGTCCAATTGTAATCATAAAACCAATCTTGTACTGAACAGATTTGATTATAACATAATATAACTTGTTGACCTCCATAACACAAGTGGTTAGCCATTAGAGTTGTTTTACCAGTGTCCCAGATTTCATTCCCGGCAGAGAAATTATTTCTCATGCAAATTTGTTTGAAGAAATTGGCATTTGGCAATAAGATCACGACTTGTGCGGGTTGCAAGAAAGTGTTGATTATTATTAACTTTTAGTACATTTCTTCACCAGATATTTTGTAATATAAAACTGATTTTGAATATTCAAAGTCAGAAATGAATAAAATTAGGATTTTATTAAGTTTAATGGTTTGTCAATCAACAATTCTCGATGTAACTCAATATTATGTATCAACATAATATAAATAAAAACCAAGAATTTATATTTAATTGACTTTGATATAATATTGATATGTTGAAAGCTAAATCTTCAATAGCTTATGTCTTTACATCAGATTTGACGGAATCCCTCATAATATTCTTTTTTTTTTTTCAAAGAAATAATGATTGCTTCTGTCAAATTAAGCTGTAATCTTGACTAAACTCCCTGGATCTGATAACATTTGTAAAGCTTATAGCATGAAAATCACCTAGTTTGAAGATATTTGTATCTGGATATTTCGAATGTACATTCTGTTGTCTTGATATTTATCAGTTATTAGATTGGTTTTATGATTAGACTTATCTGTATTTGTAATATTTCAAATTCTTGATTTCTGGAAGTTCCAAAAGAAGCAGAATATACATCTACATAAATAACACAATTACACATCCAAAATACACAATTATAAATAACTACAAAGCATTTGAGACTTAAAATTGTAGAACTTTAGAAACAAAAACTTATCAACTGCGCATGTATTATCTCTTGAAGAGAGAATATTGTAAACCTTACATTTACTCGATGTAAAATGGAAAACTGCGCTTGTTATATATAATTATTTAAAAATACATTTAATTTTTTATTTACATTATACCTTTTACAATATCATTTTTGTCCAGTTGAGATTTTATTGCCAGTTTTTATGCAAGGTAAAATTTGAAAACTAAGATGCCACATCAAATTACTATTTACGAGCACAGAATGTGGCTATTATAAAAGAGGTAAGACGACTTTAAAAACTGAAGCAGTGCCCACTCCATTATTGGACATTTGATTTTTTTCTATTTTCAATTAACTTGTTTAGTCATAACTCCATAGAAAGTGTGTGATAGATTCATCTTCGGAAAAAAAAATGGAACTATCCAACTGTCAATTTGTTCAAGAGAATTCATTTCTCTTAACATATTGACAAAGTTTCAAGCCAAGATATGACAATTTTTCACAGTTTTTTCAGCTTTGAAGTAAAAAAATTCCAACTTAGAGGCTTTGTTATAATATGTTCTATATACGGATTTACTCAGAATTCGGAGAAGAACATTTAGTGTGTCTGTGTATCCCGTCCCCCACCTTATAACTTTTGATCTGCTCAATTTACAGAGCTCAAAATTTCAGAATATAGGCCTACAAAACTTTTATACTCAGTATTTTGAAATTTTCAGGGGTTATCAACTTTTGAATTTTTACTTTATTTTTCCTATATGTAGGTATCTTAAAAACCATTACAATTTGCCTCAGGAGGCGGGTTATTTAGGAAGCCTTAAGTCAGTCTTGCATTTATGAAAATTTCTTGAAAACATAAAAAAATGAAGTAAAACCCTTCTTTTTTGTAAATTATATTTATTCACATGTAAAACCCACCTTTGATTGTATACAATTCATTTCAATAATAACTTAAACCAAATTTATAACTACAACCAAATAATAAATAGCTTCTACTTAACCAGAACCTTAATATCTAATGGTGTTATACATTGTACTTTATATATTATGTTACATAATCTAATTTATAATTCCCCATTATTAATAAAATATGCAAACAATAATTTGTCTAAATCTTATTCAAATTAATGATGAATTTTTAAAATGAACTGAACACATTATTTATAATTTGGTATTAAAATATCATTGGAAATCAATATTCGAATAACATATTTAAATCTGATTTGGTAATCATATTACATCAATGTTTGTTCTGATCTTAAACAGATAACTATGCCATTAAAGTTATTCAGATTACTAAAATTAGTAGCAGCCTTATTTCATATTATGAGAAATCATTTGGAATGGAGATGATGTTAAAAATGCAGACACTCATGGTTACTTGTTGACTATATGAAATAAAAGAAGTCATAAAATCAAGAGCTCCACCTTATACCAAGGAATTATTTATTCACTGCAGTTGTAGTAAAAATTTGATTCAGACAACCTCAATGCAAGATGTACTTTTAATGAAAATCCATTTGACATAGTTCTAAGATTTTGTGCTAAGTCAAATCATGCAGTACCTTGAAAACCATAGAGCATAATCTATAGTCTACATATTTTCGACACTTCAACTAGTATAGTTCGTTAAGGAGAAGTGTTTACCATCACCATTTACAAAGATTACGTACCATTAAGCTGGTAGTTGTACAAACCAAATGTTGAATAAAATTTTTATTTTTATAAACTTTTTGTTGAATAAATGTCAGTATCGGATGAGTAAATGAGGAAACGCCAATATGACTAATCACATTTGAGTAGGTGCCAATTTAAATACGAGTTAAGTTCATATTTTTTACAATATACATTTGGTGAAATTAAAAATAATTGATGTAGGAGAGACCACCAGTCTTAACCCCATTCTTATAACACAACTTTTATTGTAACAAATAACATGCGAATACATCAATATTAATTTATAAGAAAGGGAACAAAGCAGCTGGAGCTATGGCGACAACTTTTATTTTAAATAATAAATCTGCGCAATAATATATTCCTGTACCACTATAATGAAATATCCACCAGTAAATATATTGGATTTACTACTTTATATGATAAACAAATGAATCGTGGTTTGCTTAAAAAACCACAAAACAAAAGAAAATGCTTTTTATAATATAATTTAAATTTCTCGACCTTTCAACTTGGGATGACAGATAGGCAACATCAAAATGTTTATGCACCTTGCAGTGGCTATACTGGCAATACTGGGTTTTTCTAAAACTTAAATAAATGTCAAAGCTATGATAAATATCCACTCCATATATTGAATATTTTAGATTGGAGTTTTCATTGAATAAAATACCTAACATTGCCAATTTGTAAATACATTACATAATAAATATAAATCAGAATATATTCAGTTTATTGGTTTAAATCATTAAATTTAAATTACATAAGTAATATGACGTATTGTCAATAGTACAATGTAAGTAAATAATATCACATTCACCGAGTACAGTTATCACAAAACACTGACTCAATAAATTGTTGGACTAGTACAATATGAACACATTATTTTGCCAAAGACAAAAAAAATCAATTAGCTAGTCATTGAATAAATAAAAACAAAAGAATCTAAAATATAATGACTGACAGATAAATCCAATACATTGCACTCCTACAACATAAATGTTGTAAACGTCACTAAAGACATGAAAAAATATGGCGAGCACTGCTAATTCAGAATGCAATTACTTATCTACAGAAACCTAAATAATTTTTTTTTTTGAAATGGGAGGTTATTTTTTACATATATGCAGGAGAGATGACTCCCACATTGTAAATAAGGCTCTGCATATAGAGACCGAAAAGCGACGCCCGGGACGACCGCCTGCAACATGGATGTCCACGGTTCACAGCGACATGAAGACGCGGAATGCGACACATGAAGAAACACAGGAGAGAGCAACCTGGCGCATGCGGACTAGGAGAGCCGACCCCAAATAATGGGAATAAGGCGAGGGAAAAGAAGAAGAAGAAATGGGAGGTTATTTTTTGTAGAAAAGGGATGATATTTTTTGAAAAAAACGGATGACATTTTTCATAGAAAAGGGATGTTATTTTTTTTAGAACAGCGGTGTTATTTTTTTAGTAAAATGGTGACATTTTTAAGAAATCAATGTTATTTCCTACAAAGAAATGTAAATCAAGAGAAATCAACACATGATTTAAATTTGCAAGTTCTTTTTCCACTGTAAAAGATAATATGCATAAATAATTTCCATAATAAATATTTAAAATTGTTTGAAAAGTTACAAACAAATAAAACATTGTTTCTTAAATCCTTGATTATTGGGTTTGAGTAAAAACACTATTTAAACGGCATATTCTATTCTTTAATTTGTTCCTCTTTCTGCCAAAGCAGTATTATATGAGAATAGAAACCTATATACAGGTTCGAGCACTTCACCACTAAGCCACCCCACACTAGAATATAGCAGCCACAATGGCAAAGATTTAGATAACATCTAAGATTTTATAGAACTCCATAAGATAATTATATCCATGTTATGGGTAAACATGGATGGTTTTGACTCTGCCAGTTGACCAGACTTGCCCCCCCAAGTCTTCTGCATCGCACCTCACTGGCATATCTCGACAGATGAGGAGGTGTTCGTCAGTTTGTATCTCACCACAATTGCAGGAGACAACCTCTTCCACCAATATACCCCACCTGAGCATGTTCACTTTACATCTGGTGACACCGACGAGTAATCTATTAAGTAGGAATCATCCATGTCAGGTAAGGTAATTGGCTGTGTAGATTTCATCCGCAGAAATAGATACAATAATTATTTTTAATTCTGCCTTGTCAATGAAAACAATAATTGCTGTGTAATCCAAAAATTCATGTTACTCGCGAAAATAGTGCATTCGCGAATAAAATCAGGTTTATCACAAACGCGAATAATTCAGATATCTACTTATCTATTATTATATTCACATGAAATTGTAATTAAATCTTATGACATGTCCGTGACGAAATGCTAATGGAGCCTTTTACACTCTGTTTCAAATTCATATTGTGTATAAGAAATACTATTTGATATATTGCATCGTAAGATTCTGTAAATGTGATGAATCCAATTACTTGAGCTAGAATAATTGAGATGGTAGACCCCCACATATTTATTTATGAATATTTCTATCGAATATTTTTATTATTGCATATGCGCAAACATTGGATTTTTTTCCCTGTCGGGAGTCAAAGATATTTTTTAACAGATTTTTAATTATCTCAATAGAGACGAAGTTGGAATATTTATTGTAGGAGAACCGGGAAATCAAGGCACCTACAGGGCTTACGACCTGTCATCGGCTGGTTTACGTGATCACTTTATGCGCTTGCGCAACGTTCAGTTGCGCAAGCGCATAAAGTGATCACGTAAACCAGCCGATGACAGGTCGTAAGCCCTGTAGGTGCCTTGATTTCCCGGTTCTCCTACAATAAATATTCCAACTTCGTCTCTATTGAGATAATTAAAAATCTGTTAAAAAATATTTCTATCGTTAGCACAAAAATTAAACTCTTAAAAAATGGAAAGCGGTTAAAAAATGTTTGTACTGTATTCAAATTGTATGTAGAAATAAATAAATTAATTCTAGTTCCCTAGATGAGGCAAATATACACGGCAGATAAGAATAGGTACACATAATATGAATATCAGAAGATAGGAATGTAAGAAATCTAAATAATAAAAAAATGTGTACGAGATGAAAATGAGGCAAGAAATGGGCAACAGCACTATGATGTGTTTGAATTTATAACTATCATTACTTGGCAAAGAAATGCATGTAAAATGCTGGTATTCCCAATATGACACATAACCAACCCAACACGTAATTGTTCCAATCGAAATTGAAGATTGACAGTCTTAGTCAGTCGCCCTTCTTTGTTATTTTTTTGTACGAGGCCAGCTTGTTGATCCGAACACGATGCATGTGCTTCATCATCGCGTACAGTCCAGGAAGGAACAGTATAAGTAGATAGATCCTCATGGCGGTGGGCATATGGAAGGCAAAGTTCCAACTGTTGGGCAACGATAAGGTAAATCTCTTTGTCTCTTCGAAGTAAGGTATGTTCCTAAGGACGATGACACCCTCGCACAGCACTCCGAGCGGATACAGAGGTATCCATATTGAGTAACGTAACCAAGTCAAAACATAAATATCTTTTTTGTAAAGTTGAGTGATGTAATAAGGATATCTGAAACGTAGAAAATAATTGTTTGATTAGTTTATATAATACAGTTATCAATTAAGGGGCCATAAAAACCTAAATACCCCAATTTCAAATCAAATTCCTTAAATATGTGAAACAGTGTGTTTCTAGAAAAAATACCATAAATATTTTCAACATTTCTCTCGTGAATGTTCGTCACAATTTTAAAATTCTGTCTTAATTCCCTTAAAAAAATATTAAAAATATCCTTTTTTAAAGCATTTTTTTAAAATACTCCATAACCATGTGTTGTAGAGAAATAAATTTTTTATGTGCATAAAATCAAAGTGAATGACCGATAAAGTTTTTTCATTTCAAGTAAGGATTGTTTTTAAAATGCAAAAAATCAACAAATTTTGGGTTTCCGATAATTTAAATGACGTATGAACCTTTTTTAATGCACGCAATAGTTGCCCTTACTAACACGTAACTTCATAGTGCATTAGGAGGTTTTAATATATCATGTTTTCAGTCACTAGATTTAGCGTTATATGTCTTCTTAAAATCTACAAAAATGACATGAGTGCGGAAAAGACCAAATTGGATTTTTGCTTGGTTGGTTTGATTATCGTCATTTGCGATTATTCAATATATGGGGCTGTTGGTTCGTCTACGCACGTAGTATAGCAGTCAGATTATGTTACGCGTGTTTCGGTTCAATCCCGGAACACAGGTTTAGGTAAAAGTTAGTAATAATTCTATAGAGGTTAGATTCTTAATCCCTCGTTAATATTCATACCAACCGAAAATCATATATACATAATATAACCCTCATATCGGTTATTTAATTCTAAATCCCCATAAAATAATTTATTACAACTGTTAATTCCCCTTCTCTGTTCCCTTCCTCAACAAAACAAATTCCTTTGTGAAAACATTTTTACGATAAAATTTATACAATAACCACCAATATCAAGTAGACAATTATATATCAAACTGAAGTTTGAGTATGATTTTGTATGAAAAGATTTAAAAATGAAATGTATAGAACCCATAATATGCTGCACAAAGAAATCAAATATGGCAAACCACGAAAAGAGCTTACAATTAAAATGTTTTATTAAAATGATAAATATTTAACCTTATGACTTCTACAGTACTCCAGAGAATAAAGAGATAAAACACAACGGGTTTAGTCTGCATCCTGTGTTCAGATTCAATCATGACAAACAAAATTACAGCACGACCAGTCACTTGAACAAATGGCTGCAACACACCTCCCTAAAATGTAATGAACATTTATTTTTATGCAGACAGACAGGAAAAATGAATCTTCGTCAGTTATCACCCAAAAATATTCTGAAGAAAAAAATTAATCAAAAAAATATCCTAATTCAAAATGGTTCTTAGGAACAGTAAGATGATTTACTGTGCATATATTTACCAGGAGCCGATCCGATAGTATAAAATATGTAGTCTGTAATAAATATGTTATTAATTTATCTATTTCATTTTCGAATTTTTACTATTCAAAAATGGTTTATATTAACTACCACAAAATATCCGCCGAATCATTAAATGATATTATTGCCATTTTTCTATTTTTATGACTAACAGTGATGGTACAATATTGGATTCCCTCCCAAGGGTTATCAAAGTGTTGTAAACAGTGGCGTGCATGCCACAAATGCCTCTATGCCTGGCATGGCTATCAAAATAAAAAAAAATAGTTAAAGAAAAAAATCTAAAAAACTTCTGTATTTTTTTAAGATACAAAAGGGAAAGGCAATCGTGGTTTCACTGGATTCATGAATCCAGACCCACGAGCACAGGCGACTAGAGTACCAGCCAGAAGAGGCGAGCCACATGGGCTTGCGACCATGTATGGGGGATTAAGGGGCCCCTTTATGACTCAAGTCACGCTCACCACTCACGTATAACGAATCATAAAACAATTTTTTTTTCTAGCGAAAATATTAACAGAGATATGAATTTCTAAAAATTTGAATAATTCTACTTTGTAGGCTCAATTTGCCTGTAATTATTTTAGTCTATTTGCAACACTGACTTCAAAACGTTTGCATTGCATTGGTTCCAAGCAAGAAACATTGACAGCTTAGCTAAAATGTCAGAACACCTCTATCGTTCACGATTTGTTTCGCTACAAACTATAAATTTCTTTTTACTTTTGACGTTAATATTCGTAGCAGTATTGCCTGATACATTTGAGCATACAATATAAATAACTAAAAGAACAAAGTTTGTTTGTATGTGTTAGTGTATCTGTGTATTTTATAAGGTAAGATTTATGACGGACATGTATGAAGCTTCAACAGTGTGTATGTATGGGTGCAAGAATATTCTGATGGTTTGGTTTGCTTTTGGTTTGACATGGTACATTTTTACAAAAATGACCGTTAGATCATATTACTGTAATTTAGCGCCAAGATTTTGGTGCTAATATATTGAATTGTTTTGATTCCAATCATACTGAATAGATTATTTATCTTTAAAATAATGGGAAATAAAAAGGACAGTGATAATTATTGTTTCTAATTAAATTTCATAAACTATTTAAAATATTATTAGTATTTTGCATTTGATACTTATGCAAAAATCGAGATTATGATCCATAATTCAAAACAGTTTAAAAATTTGATTTCGTTGTAAAAAAACAAGTAGAGAAAATATATTAAAATAACTTATAATTTGTAAGGAATTTTGTATAACTTGTAAGGAATTTCATAAAATAATGGTATGTACAATTTGTAAGGAATTCATAAATATTATTCAAATATAAAGAAAAAGAACCGTTTGGGTAAATATGTTTGAGTAATATATCGATTAATATATCACAACATCTATGAACTAATAATGGATGAAAACAATTGGTGTTAGTAAATTTGCTGTGATAATGGTTGGAGAGATACTTCATAGATGTCTCTGAATAATTCTGTGTTATTATATTTTAACTAACAATATTCATGATATTTACAATTAGTTAATAAAAACTTTTTTTGAAAAGGGCTGCATATAAGATATTAATAGAATTCAAAAATTTATAATATTATGCAATTTGGATTATTTGCTCCTACCTTCATGCAATGCATGTAAATGGTGCTATGTGCAATACAGGAGTTGAAGAAAAAAATACATGGTGAAAGGATATGGAGGTTGACTAAACAGAGGATGTATTTTTTTTGGCATACCCAGCTGAAGTACCCCTCGCACGCCACTGGTCGTAATATATTCTTATTCTATAGCTACATATTCATATATATATATATATATATATATATATATATATATATATATATATATATATATATATATATATATATATATATATATATATATATATATATATATATATATATATATATATATATATATATATATATATATATATATATATATATATATATATATATATATATATATATATATATATATATATATATATATAGGTATTCAATATTCCACCTCACGTGGAAGTATTAGATTAATACATATAACACCAATATCCACCCAACGATGGAGTATCAGTAAGTATGGGCTTTCCGATTAACAGTAACCCAACCAATTGGAATCAATACTGGTGTCGGTACACAAGGACATCTGGTTCCTCGAGGTGACACAGCGCTAGTGTTCGATAAGGACCAAGCGGTGTACTGTGCGAGGAGATACGTAATAGGGTTGCAAATCCACGTAGTACATTTTTTATTTATTTATAATAATTATTAAAAAAAGCCTATTGGCTCATGAAAATAATTTATAATAAACATTTTAATTGTAATATTGTCGTAATTCATACTTTACTTCAGTTCTTGATACTAAGTCTGGTTTTCAATTCCCGCTGGAATACTTTTTCGTTCATAGTTTTTGGTTGTTATGGAAAATTATTCTCTAGTCACAGAGTCATTTGAACATAATTCTTATTCAATTACTTGTTATTATTAGGAAGTATTCATTGCTGAATATTTTTTACATGTGACACAGCATTTACAGCATTTATTTTTTAAACGTAAATTTTATATATTGTATGTGTATGTAGAAAAACCGGTTTTACATAGAATGTAAATAGAACTAAAACCAAGTATTTCTTTATATTTGCGATATATCTACATACAATGGAGTTCTATCAAGAATTGTCCATTGACAAACTAGACTTAGATAAACACATTGATTTGCATTTGTTATATAGGGCAGGTATTACAGTCTCAGTTTAAGAGCTAAACTTAAGTTTTACAAAAACATTGCACATTACAGTGTCTGTTTAGGCCTAATCTTCCCTCAAATACGTCACTAAAACGACAAATATTTAACTCAACGTTTCTGGCGGATTAAGGACTTAACGGTGCGTCAACCGTCATTTGCTAGGCAATGCGTGTAGTTTCAGTGTTTATCACTAGAGATGTTTGGCAATGAGTGTAGTTTCAGTGTTCTATCACTAGAGGCGTTAGTTGTATCGACGGTGGCGCCACACATCAAAACAAACTGACAGCCATATTGAAACGAACATGGGCATTTAAAAGCATTATTTTGGTGAAAAAAATTTAATTTACCATGTTGGATAGTAAAACGTAGTATTTCAAGTATTTCAGTATCACAAAGTCTCCAATCAAAAATATTTCAATTCAAATCAAAGCATTTCATTCAGTATCAAAAGTATTTCAAGTCATAGCGTCCTGTTTTGTAGTTCGTATTAATTGAAAAAGTAAAATATGTCTATAATTGAAGATTTAGTAACTGACATGTCATATTGCACTGTAATACGGAAATGTATTCAATCTCCCCTTAACATTAATCTTGAGTTTAACAAAACCAATGAGTTGAGGGCCAACTGTAATACCGGGCCATAGTCTGTCTAATACCATTGTCAATTTATTAAGATAGTTGTAGGCTAAACTGTCTAATTATTTAATTTAATACAAATTGTTACCTACCTTTGTATATCCAAAGAGTGGATGCATCACTTCCAAGAACTGCATCAACTGTAAGAACTTCATAGCAGACCCAACATGTTCATACGTAGAGCCCATGGAATCATATTCGTATTTGGAATATCTAACGGCCATCACAGACAAAACATAAGTGAATCCAATAAACTGGAACAGGTTGTATATAATCAAATACACTTTCTTCAAATCTTCTGAAAAACAAAAGAAACATTGTTTATAAAAATTAAGGAATACTCTTCGTGGGTTTTGAACCATGTTTATATCAAACCAGCCCCCCTAGACAATGTGTCATTCTTAGATTATATATGATACAGATACCTAGTCAGCGCAATTAATGTATGCCAACTAAAACTATGCTGAAACAGACAAATTTCTAGTATACGTACACCTACCGATACGCACACCTACATAATACGTAGACCAACCGATCTACCGCCTCACACACACATGTAAAAAAAACTTGGCATACATTTGAATTCGAAATTTGTACTACACTCGGCTTCTGTACATTATAATTCTATGGTGTCATTAAGCTCAAGAAAAGACATTTCAATGTATGGAAGTGACAGTTGTCACATGACTGGCAAATGTCACTTTCATACATTGAGTTATCTTTTCTTGTTTCTTTTCTTGAGCTAAATGACACTTTGTCTAGGGGGGCTGCACACAACAAAGTTGAAACTTGCAAATTAGGTCACTCATATGGAAAAAACATATATTTTGTAGATTACATATTGAAATTAATTCTTCCCATTATGTGGGGTCGGCCCTACTCATCCTCACTCGCCAAATCTTTCTCTTCTGTGTGTCTCCTTCGCGTAATTCAGCCTCCCGCAACTCTCTTCTGATGACAGTTATATTTTATTAGAAAATAAATATGATTCACAGAAGCCAGGAAATCATGACACATTACATCATACTGGAAAATCAACTGGTTTATTTCATCACTTTACAATCATACAACATTCACAGACTATGGGCCGGTATTACAGTCTCAGTTTAAGAGCTAAACTCAAGTTTTACAAAAACATAGCATATTAGTGTCCGTTTAGGCCTAATCTTCCCTCAAATATGTCACTAAAGCGACAAATATTTAACTCAACGTTTCTGGCGGATTAAGTACTTAACGGTGAGTCTAGGCAACGAGTGTAGTTTCAGTGTTCTATCACTAGAGGCGTTAGTTGTATCAACGGTGGCGCCACACAACAAAACAAACTGACAGCCATATTGAAACGAACATGGGCTTTTAAAAACATTATTTTGTTGAAAAAAATTAAATTTACCGTGTTGGATAATAAAACAATAGTATTTCAAGTCGTAGTGTCCCGTTTTGTAGTTAGTATTGTTTTTTTTTTTTTATTAAGTTCACAATAACATTTTATACAAAATATAAAACAAACAAACTATATAGAAAAGATGCACAGTAAGACAAAACATATTTCCCTTTACTAGAGTGCAAGCACTCGTGTGTAAAGGAGACAATTTAATACAGAATACACAAAAAATTATACATACATAATTATTATCTATACAAAAAGAAGTTAATATAATTTACATATCAGTCAAATTTAATAAGTTTAATTTATTCTTTATTTTTCTTTTAAAATCATTATGTTCAATTGCCAGTCTCAAATCTGTTTCAAGTTGGTTGAACCACACCACCCCATTGTACGTGTAGTAGTGCTGTGCAAAACTTGTATGTGTTAACGGGGTACACAGTTGACCCACTATATTATGTCTATCACTCGCCACACGTACAAAGGCATGGTGCGACCTTCCAATGTCCTTATGTATTTGAAATAGCACATTTTTTTTATAAATATTTTTAAAAGATAGCACTTGAAAATCACGAAATAGTTGCAAAGTTGGGTAGTCAGATGGTTTTTTATTTATAATTTTTATTATTAACCTTTGTGTAATTTCTAGAGACAAAATGGATGTTTTATATGCCCCCCCCCCCCCCATGCAACAATGCCATATTGCATTATTGAATGGGCGAAAGCGTAATACACATTTTTAAGTAATTTTAAGTTGAGAATGTTTCTAAGGTTAATAAATATGTAAATAAGCTTTCTTAATCTGTTTATAGTGTTATTTATTTGAGTTTTCCATTTAAGGTTACTGTCAATTATTACTCCTAAATATTTAATTTCATTTTTATTTGTTATATAAAGACAATCGTTATTTTTACATGTCAATACTTTTGTAGAACAATTTTTTGAGTGGATTTTAATATTTAATGCAATGGGAGGTATTTTCTTGTTTATGGTAAAAGGTATATAATAAGTTTTCTCAATATTCAGGGTCAATATATTATTGTCAAACCATTCTTTTAATAAATTTATATCAGTGTTAGCATTTTCTTCAAGCTCATTCCATGAATTTGCCTGAAGAATAATTGCCGTATCGTCTGCATATGAAACAAGTTTTCCTGATATTGTCAAATTAAATATATCATTTACATATAAGATGAACAAAAGAGGGCCCAAGATTGTGCCTTGAGGTATTCCAAAATCACTTGTATTCGGTACGCTTAGAGTATTATTTATTTTTACGTATTGATCCCTAGAGGTCAGAAAACTTTCAATCCATTTTATTACTGTATCTGTAATTCCGATTTTACCAAGTTTATAAAGAAGTTTTTTATGACTTATGCTATCAAAAGCTTTTTTTAAATCTATGAATATCGCAAGTGATTTTTTTCCTTTGTCTAAAGCTTCATATATTGTTGATGTGAGGTCAATGATTGCATCCTGTGTGCTTATTTTTTCACGAAATCCAAATTGTTTGTCACTTAATATATTATGTTTACTAATAAAATTTAAATTTCGCTTTTTAGTTACTTTTTTTTTTTTTTTTAGTATTATTTGAGGTCATTTAAAATTTGACAGATAATAACCACAGAAAAAGTAAAATATGTCTATAATTGAAGATTTAGTAACTGACATGTCATATTGCACTGTAATACGGAAATGGATTCAATCTTCCCTTAACTTGAGTTTAACAAACTCAATGAGTTGAGGGCCGACTATAATGCCGGGCCTATATCATTTTGTCTCACATGTTTAACTTGTAGAAAATAATCATGAGATAAATTGATGGCATCTCATATCATAAAATAATGATAAAATATAATATTCCAAACACTCGCTTTCTTCATATACATTCATTCACTCCAAAAAACCAAAAGAAAAACAATAAACCAAAGAAAAAAATTGTATATAACTAATTTATATACACTTTGGATTGAAAAACACGTTCATTTTAAGTTCTTACAATGTGTATCATTCAAATACAGTGATGTGTTGCTTTTTTTTAACAAAAACAAATGAAAAAATCACAGCAAAAACAAAGCAAACTTGGCATGTGAAATTGATTTTGTTGTTATATAATAGATGTGTATAATTTACCTTTTCTGTATCCCATTTCTTCTTTGTGTAACTTATCATACATTCCAGGATAATCATTCATGATATCTCTGCGCTCTTCCTCACTGTCACCATCCTCAGACTTCCAGCGATCAAAATCTATCTGAAAAGATAAAAAAATAAATAACAGATAAAACGAATGACTGCCACCTACATGAAAATCCCGATTAATTTTAAGTAATTTTATTATAATTAAAAGATCACTAAAAACAAAACAAAAAAAATTTTTTTAGTCTATTTGTTGCTGTTAATGTGTTTAAAATAAACTTGACAGACTGAATAAATTTATGCTGTTTTGAGATCAAACATATCAGCATACTATACCTGCCTATCTGAGAACACCTTTAATAACAAAAATAATTTTAAATCGTCAAAGTTAATAATCAGGAATCATTAGGGTTGATAGGTAGTGTAGCGACCTGCTTTTCATCCTCCATTTTTATTAAGTATATGGATGGGAGAATTATTTCCAATTTAAAGCTTAATAGGTGCGTTTGTTTTGCTTGTTGCATTTTATTTTGATCTATTAAATAATTTACAATAGAGAACATGCATTTGTGAGGTATATGAATAAAAAAGAATGATTTATAAGTAAAAAAGAACGGCGATCACGAAAATACCAATGAAAGCTGTGAAATATTACAGTTTAATAAACAATTTTACTATAAAAATTTAATTTTTCATCAAAATTATAAACGGTCTGTCATTGGTTGATCATTTTATGACGCCGCACGTCACAACGGATAATTCTTCTTCTTCTTCTTCGTTTAGTAGACCTAGTTGGTCTGTTCTTCAGAAACTATACCTCCTGGGATGACAAAGTCCAGCTATCCTTCCATCTCTTGGGTGGTCTACCGGGTAGGCGGCGGCCAGAAGGAATTTCATTTGCTGCTATATTTGCAAGCCGATCACTGTCCATCCTGGCTACGTGGTCCCTCCAATGCCTTCTTCTGGATCTACTCCATCGAACGATGTCCTGTATTCCACATGTTTTCCTTATTTGAGAGTTTTACCAGTGATTGACCTTAGGACCTTCATCTCCGTTGTCCTTAGGAGCCCCTTGGTTCGTACAGTATCTGCTCGCGTTTCCACAGCATACGTCATGATCGGTCGCACACATGTTTTATATATTCTGACCTTACTGTCAATACGCGGATAATTCATTTTGAGGTATTTTCTGTAGCGTGAAGCATTTCACTGAGTGTTTTCCAATATTATAATTATTTCCATTTCAATTAACAATAAATGCAACACAGGTTTTATTAAAGGACAGGACAATCAGACAATGTCCCTAAAGTAAATGAACAAATGTTGATGCTTTTTTTATGGATAATCTGGACTTTGCGGTGTCTTAATAGACAGGTCAATGTTTTAAAATATAATTGAAAATATTTGCTATCGGGATATTGATTGAATAATGATTTGAAATTAATTGAGTACATATGAGACGATGCATATCAAAATCGCGTAAGTCCATTTTAGACATTTTTTCATTTTATGGGATTTACTTGTTTAGTATCACTTTAACTTTGCTGTAATTGTGATCAAACTTGTCTATATATAGAATTTACTGTATAAAATTAGTACCAAAATATCGGATTTTTTTCAAACTCTCCTAAGTCACAATGATGTTTTATATCAAATTCGCTTAAGTCACTTTCGACCAATCCTGTGTTAGTTTGTTTGAAGCTGTCATTGCAGCCATTTCACTTCACTTCGCCGGAACGCATGATTGTTTTTATTTCAAACAAACCTAAATCCATCAGGTTTTTATCATTATCACCTAAGTCCATTTTAAAAACCATAATTTTATAATTTTTAATTACTGTACCCATTCTTTTTTTCTGTTTTGTTAGCATATATATTGTAAAATAGCTAACAGAGAGTGAAAATTTCATAGATAAGTTCATTCTTTAATGAAGTATATTATTTTCATGTTTTGCCAAAAATTACTTTCGTGTGACTTAGGCGACTTTAATATGCATCGTCTCATATATAAGTACTGTACATTAAATAACTACACATTTTTACATCATTTTTAATAATACAAATTGCGAAAGTTTGGATGTAATAATATAAATTATTTGTAACTAGCCAAGAGAGACACGTTGACTAGACCCACTAACAGAATCTATCTATCCTTGTCACACACTCAGATAAGATAGAAGTAAACTTGGAGGAGTAAATATGAGAAGTAAACTTAAGTGCATTTCTTTCTAATGACGCAACGTAATTCGTTTATATTTTGTCCTTATTATGTGTACATGGGCATATAACTCCAATGAAATGAAATAATATTTTAACGTGCTGAGCCGAAATTTCGTTCTCTAACCGACCTGAACAGAATCTATTCTTTTTACACATATTTAGTCCATCTCTTTCTAGCAGTCAATTCGTGACTAGACCCAAATTAACAGTTTTTGAGCGTAATTCAAAATATGTTTTTCAAATTGCTATAAAAATCTTTATAGAGCAAATAAAAATATTAACATATTTTTTTGTGCCATTTTTTTAGTAAAAGAATAAAAAGTGAATGTTCCCTATTTACGTATTGATCTGCTAATTCTTTTGAGGAAGTGCATAATGGTAGTAAAAAAAATTATGTATTATTATTTATAGTACTTAATGATTTAATAAATCTGTCAGCGCAGTGTAAAAAATATTGGTGAAGTTTAGTTAAAAACTTTATACATTCATATTTCTGTTCTTTTATTTATGGAATCTTTTTAGTGTGCCTAATATATGAGGCACTTTTTCTCTTCTACCTAAGTTTTTAATTTCCTTTGATCTTGTGATTCAAGTTAAAATATAGCTCTGAAAATTGTTTTCAAATACATAATTAGATACCTATATTTATTTACCTTTAGCCAAACAGGCTTCTGAGGCTGTGAAATAAGTCTTGGCCACCAAGCTGGTTTTGATTTCTTGAACCAAATTTCCACCTTGGAATCTAATACCTTGCAGAAAGATGAATTAGCCCCCTGGAAATGAATCAAATAATATGATAAACATATTGTCAGTAAAAGTGTTAAAGAATTACATCCAAGAGGTTGATTTTTCCATAAATATTTTTATTTTCAATTAGTAATAGGTACCTACCTATAATATAACAAAGTTTTATAGTTGAGTTTGAGTTTGGTTCGCAACCGTCAATAATTTTCAAATATACTGGATTAGATGTCATGAAGCAGTCAAAACGATTGAGTAAAGTTTGAGAAATGATATTGTGTGTAATTTTCAACAAATGTCAAAATGGTTTATCAACTGGTGGAAATTAATTAACTAAAACTCTGATCAATTGTAGCAATTAACAAAATAACTAAAAGCATTCTACTTACAGTATCAACGTTGGAATACAGGTTTAGATGAAAAGCATATTTGTTCAATCCATGTGCCCCAACACCCTTAGCTGAAAATTTGCACTCATTTTCAGTAATTTCATAATTCGGATCTTTTACGTCTTTTAAATCAATCTTCAGCGAAATAACATCTTCAGTTTGTGCCCAATATATTATCGGCGATAATGTTGTCATTGCTGACACCCCTGCCCGTACAATAATATGATGCACAAATTCAAAGAAACGTCAAAACTCAAAATATAATCACACAAATAAAATGCAAAATCACTCTATTGTGAACATTTAATAGACACCGAATAACTAAAAGTTATAAAAACATTTCAAATTAGCACCTTTAAACTTCACATTCACGGAAAAAAATAAAATAAATTATCATTTTTATTATCATATCGCGAAATAGCCCAATATGACCTTTGACTTGTCAAACCGGCAAATATTAGTGTTGCCTTATGTAAAAATTCACATTATACGTAGCTGTAATTTATCAGTACGGATTTATTTTTTATATGGCAGATGGCAGCCCACAAATTTCTAAGCAAAAAATTCTTTATGAGTCCGAGCACTTCATTATTAGGATCATAGAATAAAGATATATATACTGTAAGTATAGCAGCCGCTATACTTACAGTATATATATCTTTATTCATAGTAGAATATAGCAGCCGCCACGACATTGTCATTAACCTGATTAACCATCATCAGGTCTTCTGCATCGCATTGATGAGATCTCCTATGTTCGCATTTTCTTTTGTTTGAATTCGGCGCTTAATCAGCACACTACAAACAAAGATAATTAAAAAAATATTTGGACAGTGTAAAGAAAAAAAAACGTTAGAAAAATATTTTTTTTTACAAGATACATCACTTTGAAAATGTGGCACATGGACAGTTGAAAGGAGACGCGCGTCGCGTTTGGACAGGAAGTTCACTAAACGGCCGAAGCATGCTTAACAGCATTCCTCGTACCTGGAAACATATTGGTCGGGCTGAATTCACAGTGACAGGCGTGGACTTAGCACCGGGAGTGCCGAAATGGATCTTCGCAGCACCATTCAGCGATAGAACCTTCCTGGACCGTGGTGGATGCTGAGTTTGGAAAGTGCTCCAAATGCTGTCGAGTCGCGTTGGACCCTGGAGCAACGGCCTGCATCTTCTTGAGATTAGCTCCGTCGTTGTTTGCTTCTGACGCAGCCACTCGACCGACATTTGCCGGTGTCTGGAATCCAAGGATGCTTTCGCCGATAGCCTGCCCCCTTCGCCTATCGACTACGGTCCGTTCCGACTTTGAAAGTGCTACGTTTATGGCTGTGAAGGAAAAACTATGTGTGCCACAGAGCCCACAGAAAACAACAATATTTGTGATATTTTTTCTTTGTGACAATATTTCGGCTATGTTTTTTTACTCTTATTTATTTAAATTTCAATGTTTCATTATGTGACATAATCGTTCTGACGTGTGACAATTAATATTATTATTTACAGTAAGACCATGGTTATATTTTATTAAAGGTTGTGAATATTGATTCTATGTAGTCAAGTGGGTACGTCCTCAATCGAATTAGGAGGAGGGTATCAAGGTTCCTTGTAACTTCCAAATTAATGATAATAAATATTTAATTTATATATGATTAATAGGTAATTTCCAAATTTGTGTGGTATGATTTGTTTTCGTGAAGACTTTAGACTATTCTATAGTCTTGCTTATTGTACTTCGAACGGAGAGCTGAAAAAATCTAAATTAACTTACTACATAAGTTTTCGTCATTTACTGTTTCTTCTTTCATTAGTTTATAACTATTTCCATTACAATCATTCAACCAAGGTACCAATTTTGTAATTAGGTATTGAATATTTTCTAGAACATTTCTTGACCACACTTTTTAATGTGTGGCAGCACCTTTTTGCGTTGGGAAATATCCATTGCCAATAACAAATACGCATTTTATTACATCATGTAACATTTATATTTTTTATATGGTAATATTATTACTTGTTTTTTCTTCAACGCCCGACCACTTCTTGTTGTCAA
Organism: Molanna angustata; assembly: GCA_963576475.1. Lineage (NCBI taxonomy): Eukaryota > Metazoa > Arthropoda > Insecta > Trichoptera > Molannidae > Molanna > Molanna angustata. The sequence goes on from OY754977.1 coordinate 34,416,995, forward strand.
AAATAAATCGAAATTTGTTTAACCGGACGTACTGTTTGTATCGAATTATTTACATATTCGTAATTAAACGGCTTCAAATTGTTGCTATTGTATATTTCCTTTAAAAATGTCTTAATAAGTTTGTGCTACATTCATTTTACGAACTCTTCTTAAAAAGTCGTAGTTTAACAGAATCAAAATGTCGGTCCCTTCTAGTGGTTTAAGTAAACTAAAAAAGAAGCATTTTCGAGTAAAACATCAAAAAGTGAAATTGTTTAGAGCAAATGAACCTCTATTATCTGTTTTCATGTGGGGAGTCAATCACACGGTAAGTTATTTTAACTCGTCTTCGAACAAAAATAGATTTTGTCTAACATCGGAGTTTTTTGACAGAAGAAAACTGGCATTGTTATCAAGTGATTGTTTAGTTTTTAACAATAATAAATTTAAAACAATGTCATTTGCCTGCCATATATTTGCGTTTGCCATTAATGTGCCCTTTTTGTGTGTATATATTTTAATTTCACTAAACTCAAACATTATGATTGGACCTTGAAATATTTGTAAAGTAGCAATACATCCTGATGAAAAGATAAACAAAGCTATATTTTTATCATTTTCTTTGTCACAAGATTTAATCCTTTATGCAACAGGGCTTGATTAGAATTGTATTTTTTCGTCATTACTCGAAATTAGTAAATGTATTAGCTTATCAATTTATCCAACTGTCGATTTGTTCAGGAGAACTTTGTTCTCTTAACATATCGACAATGTATCAAGCCAGAATACGCGAGAATTGTATGGAGAGGTCTACTTTTTTCACGGCTTTTCCAACTTTGAAGTCAAAAAACACCAACTTAGAGGCTTCGCAGCATATATGTTCCATACACGGATTTACTCAGAATTCGGAGTAGAACATTTCGTGTGTCTGTGTGTGTGTCTGTGTGTGTGTGTGTATGTCTGTGTGTGTGTGTGTGTCCGTCCCCCCCTTATAACTTTAGATACGCTCAATTTACAGAGCCTAAAATTTCAGAATATATAAACAGTTACAGGCCTACAAAACTTTTATACTCGGAATTTTGAATTTTTGTTTCAGTCAGGGGTTATCAACTTTTGAATTTTTATTTTATTTTTCCCTATATCTCAGAAACCATAAAAGCTAGAACGCTGAAAATTGGTATAAACATAGACAAATACAAAATCTCAAATTAGTTTTTTCAAAAAAATTCCAGGGTTTCTCAAACATTTTTTATTAAGAAAAGTATTTTTTTTTATGATAAATTTATGAGTTTAACTGTCTATATTTCCATTTATTTTTAAAATATCGAAAAAAGCCGAAACACCCCAACTAGATAATTTAATTTTATATAAAAAATATTAACATTGTAGCAGTACATCTCAAATTTTTTTTAACAATTTTTATAAAAATTGAATTTAGTGACGACATCGCTTCATACAATTTGTATGGTAGTCACCTATACACAATATCAAAGAAGACTTAATAGTTTGATACTTCATCTCTAAACATACAATATACATATACCATCATGCTGTTTTCATATTCCGGGTAGGAAAAAAAGACTGACCTCCATACTATCCTATCTTGACTACCTAGGTACATGTGTTGTATAGAAAACTAAATATCATAAAATAATAAATAATTTGTATTTATGGGTTTGGTACTTATTCTTCAACTATACATACTATCGCTGTCGACAGTTGGATCTCATGTGTTACATGTAACTAGTTGATAAAAATCTGGGTTCATGCTAAATATAAATCATAATAATTATTACTAGGTTTATGGAAATGCCTTTCTGACCTCGCTCAATTTCCTATATATTTTTATAAGCCTATTTCATTGTATGTTGAAATATATTCAATTCAACCATTTATTAGGACATAAAAGCAGAATTGACATTTTGTAAATAACAATAAATGTCCATCTCAAAAACACCATACTCAGTTCCTTTAACATACTAGGTACAATAATCAAATAAAATTCACAAAAGATGCAGTACTATAAAAAGTGAAAATACATTAATCAATAAAATATAAAACTACATATGCACACATAATGTACATACACAAACCCCTCTCATACACACATATTTATTAACATATTCATTGAAAGACTCATTGATTCATAACATGCACAAAAATACCAACACGAGACCAGAAGCATTTCTCGATGCTTTTCCTTAAAAATCTTTCCACTGCATAAAGTGGTATTTTAAGTTATTTTCTAAGGCTGCCCCTCAATGTCTAAATGTTATTATAAAATTCTATGTACGGTATAGAATTATAATGTACAGAAGCCGCGTGTAGTACAAATTTCGAATTCAAATGTATGCCATGTTTTTTTTTACATGTGTGTGTGAGGCGGTAGATCGGTTGGTCTACGTATTATGTAGGTGTGTGTATCGGTAGGTGTACATATATGAGAAATTCGTCTGTTTCAGCGTAGTTTTAGTTGGTATACATTTATTACGCTGACTAGGTATCTGTATCATATATAATCTAAGATGTACGGTAAAATTTCTGATTCAAGCTCATGCAATATCCTACTGTTTTTCATCAGCTGTGTTTTATGAGATATCATAGAAAATAGATGATGTATGAAATGTACAATGACTAAAATACAACATTTTTTTTTAAATTATCGCAAAAAAATATATTTACCTAATAAATTTCACAATATTGTGTTTAGCCTTGATTGCATAATATAAAGGAAGTGTTTGTTACTTCCAAAACACATTAACGATATATCCTTAATAATAACACAAGTGATTATACATATATTTTTATACTATAATGTGTACCTATGGTGTATATCTGGTTGATTGGAAGAAATTGCCTAATGGCAATAAGCCCGCCAGTGTACAATTATATTTGTTTATATTATGTACAAAAAGATTATAAATAAATATATATTTTTATTTTCATGTGTTTATGATAGAGGTTTCAAAGTATCATGGATAAGTACCAGATTATATTTATTTTTATAAAGCTTTTTTTCTTTTGATAACCATCTATTTTCTCATCATACAAGTACAAAAACTGTATATGAACGACTACTTTATTACAATTTTTACCATAAATTATTGTTATGAGCCAATCGGCTTTTTTAATAATAGGTATTGTAAATTAAAATGATACGACATTTGATTTTCCCTGTATTTTATCTGTTTCTCCATTATCAATTAATTAAATAATTTTCTTGTTTTATACAAGTTACATTGTATCATTGTAAGTTTAAAGTTTATTCAGAAAATGCATCCAGCCATAATGTATTTTTATGATAGAGTTTTTCTGTCCCGCTAATTTGTTTTTAATGCCAATTTTCCTTTTGGTACCATTCCAATATAATATTTATATGTATCTACGTACTAATGGTTTCAAACACATCATATGTTTACTCATGTATAAGTGTGTTCATCACTGATATTATAGTATTACTCATTCTATCTACAACTTGTACAAATCTTGACAAATGTCTTATAAATACTCTTTATAGTCATTTTTAATCAAAATTTACGTAACTTATTGTGCCAACTCCTATTTGAGATTACATCTTTACATTTATAATTTAAATGTTTCTCATATTTTCCCAACAGAGTTTCAATTCTTACAAGTAATGAGAGGTTATACTATTTCGAAACAAGTACGAATACATCCTATACATTCCCTAAACTAAATATAAATGCTTGTATAGATATCACCAAACTTCTTGAACCTTTTCGTCTTGGAGGGAGGCGGTTTGCATGTATACCAAGTGAGCAAAAATACACAAATTTGCATCAGCGCACCCACGTGACTGGTTCAAGTTGTTTTACCATAACTATACCATAGGTGAATGAAATCAGACTTGGCAGGATTTGAACTCACGACCACCCATCTAAATCACTACATAATTTGTGTGAATGTGACAAGTTTATTATTTTTTTTTTGGCGTAATCTTTTCTTCTAGGAACATTTCAATTTCAAATAATAAAAATAAACACTTCCTTACTTCGTGCGCTTGTGGCGAGTTTATTGCTGTATGGCAATTTCTTCCAACTAACCAGTGTTTCCAGCCCAGAGAGGCAATATTGGCGTGAAAAATGAATTAAAATAAATTTTTCCTCTGGCGGGGATCGAACCCAAGACTCACGCACAGAAGCCAAACATCTTTTACCAACTGAGCCATGGCGAACACCTTGACTTGTTTATTGTCTGTTTGGTTTGCCGGTTGACTTATATCTATTTGATTCACCTATGTATTATTTTTAATTTCTGTTTCTATTTAAATTTTTATAGGTTATGTAGTTCATTTTATGTTTTGTGTTTTCCCAAACAATATTGGCTTATTATTACTATTATTCTTTACAGATAAATGAGCTCAGCCATGTGACCATTCCCGTGATGCTTCTACCAGATGATTTTAGGGCATTTTCCAAACTGAAAGTGGATAATCATCTCTTCAATAAGTATGAATAATTCATTTTTATGCATTTTTTTATTCTATACACTGGTATAATATTGGCTTTAACATAATAAATCTTGGGTTAACACACCATACCTCGTTACTGACATTTTAATCAATTATTTGCACGTTGCATTATAAATAAGAACAGTATTATTGGTACGATATTGATAATTGTCGTAAATAATTCACAATACCGATACAAAAACTAATTCTAAAATGTGCCTTGCATTGATAATAAAATTAAGTATTGAACTGAAACCAAGAATTTATGATATTTTTATTGACAAACATTTTTTTTAACATCTCAATTGAGATGAAGATGGGATATTGTAGAAGAACCAGGAACTCGAGGCACCTACAGGGCTTACAACCTGTTATCGGCTGGTTTACGTGATCACTTTATGCGCTTGCGCAATGTTCACCAATTATGCCTTCTTATTGAGTTCCCTTATCAATGTAATTTTGAAAGTTCTATATATTTGAATAGTGTGTAACAATTCACTTGAAAATAAGGAACTATACTATTGCCATCTATGGAGTAACGAAAAAGCCTTTTTGCAACACCATCTATTGAGAAATTAGTTTATTTGTAAACAATGAAAGCAATAGTCCTTATAAATGAGATGACGGTGTCTCGCACAGATGTCACCCCTGAACTGCGCCAGAAATATTATTTCATTTATCCCAACTTCGTTTCTATTGAGATGTTAAAAAAAATGTTTGTCAATGAAAATATCATTAGACTCTCGAAAGGGAAAAAAAAAACAATGTTTGCGTATATGCAATTAAAAAAAAAATATTCAAGAATTTAAATTAAGTAATAATTGTTATCCATTAATTAAGACCATACATGCATTTTTAATTAAGATAATTTTAAATAAGTTTTTATTTTGTCATTTGAGATATGTACAATGTTAACCCTTGTGTTTTTCAATGTATTAGCTTTTAAAGCTTAAACCAATAATATATTTAAGTATTCTCGATTTTTAAACCTATCACCGGAGACCTGAATTATTCGCGTTTGTGATAAACCCGATTTTATTCGCGAAATTTGCACTTTTTCATGAATAACAAAGATTTTCACGTTATAGAATAATAACACCGAAATTTGGCTCTTTTAGGACATTTTCGTAAAAAATAAAATATAAGCTAATAGTATTTTTTGCGGATGAAATCTACACACTCAATGAATTAAATATCTTCTTGTGTCATCCTAATGGATGTTGGCGACCATCACACCAATCTTATCCCGATTTTGCGCCAACCTGATTAGTGACGCCACAACCAAAATCCCGAAACACTGCTTGAGATTTTTAAGCCACAATATTCTTTTACGCCCGATAATCCGTCTTCCGTCTATCTCTCCCTCCAATATTGAGTTGTAGAAGGGCATATTTATCACCATGGAATATGTGGCCAAAATATGCAGATTTGCGTCTCTTGATAGTGGTCAGCAACTATATATTTTTCATCATATTTAGAACTCTTTTATCGGAGTCTATATCGATCCAAAGAAAGAATTTAGTTAAATTAAAATAAGACAACATGACTATAAGAATTTGATCCATATAGGTTTCTATTTTTCTATAATACTGTTTTAACAAAAACATAAACAACTTTGCTACTATGATTATTCTTTAATTTACCTATATTGTTTTTTTACATATAATTATAAGTAATTGATATTTGAATAGAAAATGTTGTTAAGTGTTTACATATTTTTTTTTGATTATTTAAGCATATCATTTATAGTGAAAAATGAAATTGTAAATCTAAATCATGTGTCGAATTCTCTTATTTTTTTTTTGTAGAAAATAACATCAATATTTTAAAAATGTCACCCTTTTACTGAAAAAATAATGATAATAATAATGAACACTTCAGCAGTTGATATATTAGAATAATAAAAACTTCCTTGCACCCTGCGCAAGTGGCGAGTTTATTGCCGTATGGCAATTTCTTCCAAGTAACCAGTGTTTCCAGCCCAGAGAAGCAATATTTGCATGAGAAATAAATAAATTTAATTTTAAAAATGAAATAAATTTCTCCTCTGCTGGGAATCGAACCTCGTTTCATAAAAATAAATATCTTTTTTCATAAAAATTATGCTATTTTTCACTTTTCTACAAAAATATCACCCATTTTCCAATAAAATAACGCTAATAATAACACCACTTTTCTACAAAAATATCACCCATTTTCCAATAAAATAACGCTAATAATAACACCACTTTTCTACAAAAATATCACCCATTTTCCAATAAAATAACGCTAATAATAACGCCACTTTTCTACAACTAGTTGCATGTAACACATGAGATCCAACTGTCGATAGCGATAGTATGTATAGTTGAAGAATATGTACCAAACTATAAACCCATAGATACAAATTATTGAATATTTTCAGATATTTTGTTTTCTATACAACATTGTAGGTATGTATGTCAAGATAGGATAGTATGGAGGAAGATCCTTTTTCCTACCCAGAATATGCAAATAGCATGATGGTATGTATGTATGTTTGGAGATGAAGTATCAAACTATTAAGTCTTCTTACATATTGTGTATAGGCGACTGCCATACAAAATGTATGAAGCGATGTCGTCACTAAATTCAATTTTTAAAAAAATTGTTAAAAAAAAATTGGGATCTTCTACTACAATGCTAATATTTTTTATAGAAAATTAAATTATCTAGTTGGGGTGTTTCGGCTTTTTTCGATATTTTAAAAAAAAATTACAGTATAAGCAGTTAAACTCATAAATTTATAAAAAAAAAAAATACTTTTCTTAATAAAAAATGTTTGAGAAACCCTGGAATTTTTTTGAAAAAACTAATTTGAGATTTTGTATTTGTCTATGTTTGTACCAATTTTCAGCGTTCTAGCGTTTATGGTTTCTGAGATATATGGAAAAATAAAATAAAAATTCAAAAGTTGATAACCCCTGACTGAAACAAAAATTCAAAATTCCGAGTATAAAAGTTTTGTAGGCCTGTAACTGTTTATATATTCTGAAATTTTAGGCTCTGTAAATTGAGCGGATCAAAAGTTATAAGGGGGGGACGGACACACAGACACACACACACACAGACACACACACACACAGACACACGAAATGTTCTACTCCGAATTCTGAGTAAATCCGTGTATGGAACATATATGCTGCGAAGCCTCTAAGTTGGTGTTTTTTGACTTCAAAGTTGGAAAAGCCGTGAAAAAAGTAGACCTCTCCATACAATTCTCGCGTATTCTGGCTTGATACATTGTCGATATGTTAAGAGAACAAAGTTCTCCTGAACAAATCGACAGTTGGAAAATATCACCCATTTTCCAATAAAATAACGCTAATAATAACGCCACTTTTCTACAAAAATAACTCTCCTTTTCCAAAAAAATAAAGTGAATAATTCAGGTCTCTACATATTAAGTATAGTATTTTTTACTTGGATTTCATTTAACTTTGATATTCAGCCAGCAGCTGCTTGCATAGTTTGTAAATTTGACTATATCACAAGATCATTTAGGTGCAACAGAGACTGGTGTGGAAATTTATTTTGAAGCATCAAGTTGTGATCGAGTGGATTTTAGCTACATTTTGTTTTAATATGAAATTCCAATATAAGAACTGATTGTCTGAATTTATTTACATGGATCAGTTTTAAGGACACCTTTACAACAGAAACCTACGGGTTCAATACCTGATAGAATCACAGTCTTGTGCCAACTTTCTGTTGGTTTCTTTGTTAATGTATAAAAAATGGAGCTTAATTTTATTTTTGCTGGAATAATTTATTTAAATAAATTTGTCTGTTTTATGATGAAATATTAATATGTATTTTGAACTAATCAGCGTGTGTTGGTGAACAAGGTAATATTAGCATATCTTTTTCTAGTGCACCACGCCTTGCATATTATTTATTTTATATTGGACGATTTTTATATAGTATAAAATTATACTTTGCTTATCACTTTATTTTCACCAAAAATCAAATTATGATTAACATTCTACATGAAAAATCATCAGAGTATTTAATTTCTTTATAAACTAGAATTTATTCAAGTTATGACCATAATAGGCCAAGAGCCAGCGACAAGGTGTCTGTCAAGGGAATAATAATCTATTATATTGAATAATACTGATAAGTCTTCAGTAGTCAATATAAATATAATAACGCTTTGTGACTGACATGTTAAAATAGTTACTTTGAAGACTGCTATCTCCGAAAGCCACCACTACTCAGGGATCATATTATTCAATCATTGTTAACAGCTGTGGTATTTTTTTACCAAAATAAAAATCAGCCTTTATATTATGACTTAAGTATAAGTATTGCATGGGCCCACTATACAAAATGACGAAAGTCTAGAATCACGGATTCTTAAACTGTGGCCCAAATTATAAAATAATTCTCAAGACCGTTCTCCAAATGTGTCATCTCCAGACCATAAGATACAAAAGAGAAAGGCAATCGTGGTTTCACCGGATTCACGAATCCAGGCCCACGAGCACAGGTGACCAGAATACCAGCCAGAATAGGCGAGCCACATGGGCTCGCGACCATGTATGTGAGATTAAGGGGCCCCTTTATGACTCTAGTCACGCCCACCACTCACCCACCAACATCTGACTGATACTCTCGTCCCCTTCGCAACCAAATGCAATAAGACGCGGATAATGCTGCTTTTACCACCCTATCCAAAATTGTTTTATTTTACCTCTAAGGGGAACCAGGTCCTTAAAGTAGGAATATAAAGATTTTGCGGGCAGGCCTCTCGCCCACACCTCTACAGCATATAGTTGTGCTAAAGCCATTTTGAACTATTTTATCTACCAGTTCCTTGTACTTGTTTAGTTTGTATTGGTGGTCTTTTTGAATATTTGTGTCTCATGGAACAATCAGCTCCACATAAATAACTCTTTCAATGAAAGAGAGTATATTGTCAAGTGAGGCCTAAGAGATGAGATGCAGGATCTTCTTTGGAAGGGTATATCTCTCTGTTATCTTATCCATTAGAATAAATCTATTATATGAAAATATTTTTGTCAAACATGTTATATACTTATTAGTTATATCATTGTGTGTATGCAACCATGTGTTTTAAATATCCAGTTGTATCATCTGCTTCTTATTGTTTTATGTCGGTACTTTCTTTTTTATATTACAATACATATTATTATGTAGGTACCTGTATATATTTACCTTCCTCTATTTCTTATATATACATACTTATGTCTATAGGTATCTTATTACGCAGGCTTGAATGTCTTAAGAGGGATTATTACCATATTTCTTAACCACAATAATAATTACATCATACATTAATATGACAAGTCTCCCAATGAACTGTGTGCTAGCTGTTTACTAATTAGCTCTTTTAGCATTTTAACTGCAGTGTACAAGCGTTTAGAGTTCTCCAGACTCTTCTTATGTTCCTCATCTGTTCTTTCAGAGTTTTACAAGGGACCATTATTAGTCTACATGAACAGAACGGGTGGTGAGGGAAGAACGGTACCCATTTGTTTCCCGAGAAGCAATATAAAATATAAACATGTCGTGTTTCTATTGGGTTGGCAGAGAAACCAATGCCACATAATTTCTTAACACATTTTTTTGCATTTCATTTGTACTCATGTATTGTCTCGTACACATTCTTCTTATAATAATAATATAGTTTATTAGGCAAAAGTAATTTTCACATAATGGGCAATTTTTTTTTTAAATAATGAAAGAAGAATCCTTGTTTGTAACAAGTACATATACATCCTCATATGTTCCCTAAACTAAGTATAAATGCTTGTGCTATAGGTGAACGAAATCAGTCGTGGCAGGATTCGAACTCGCGACCACTGGATTACTAACCAACCACGCTAACTGCTCTGCCACCACCCATCACCCAGTCAACCACACTAGTAAATTCACTTGTAGCAAATATAAATCAAATAAATACTTAAAAACTAATAAAGATTTACATGAAAAAAAATAGTTATAATCACAATATTTAATACATAAAGTCAAGTAAATTTTATTAATAAGAAAGTATAAAAAGGATACATTTTGACATATTAAAAAAAAATATATATCACAAATAAATTTGAAATTCTCCCCGAAAAGAAGGAAACCTTGTGCTTCGGGGAGGAGTTCACAAAACTTAAATTTAACAAGATACATAAAATACATAGAAGGAGTCTACAGTAAGGTACACAAAACATCAGAGTTCATAAAAAAAAATATTATTTTAATTTACAAAAAGTGGAAAAATAAATATAAAAAAAAACTAACAATTAATATAGATACATATATGTACACAGGACTTCACACACACACACACACACAATACATACACTAAAATTAATACATTCATATGGTACAATGAGGAGGAAATTATTTTAAGTTGACAAGTTGTCAGTAATATTCAATTTTATATTTCTATCCAAATCATTGTACCATTTGTACATATATAATAATTAAAAATAAATATGATAATGTCCAAAAAAATAGAAAAAGAATGGGATGGAAAGAGAAGAATAGGAATTATAGGTATGTGGATAAGAGATGTGACTTCACAAGCTTCTTGAAAACCACCGAGCTAGAAACTACTCTTATACCATTGGGTAATTGGTATTGAGAGTGTATACCTTTTACAGACTTGAATATGATTTTTTTACTCACCGTTGAATCGTCTATGTATACTTTACTGAACAGATAGCAAGTTTTTGATTTTTTTGTGTAGCTGCTAGAACTAATTTATGGTGCGATAGAAACAGAGTAAAACATAGTTAAACACCGCTTCGTAAAAAAATCCACTGTTAGTGTCAAAAGTAAAGGGACTACAATATTTATGTTTTTTTTTTTGTGTTTTGGAGATTGCTTTGAATAATCCAGCACGGCAAGACATAGAATTATGTTAAAGAAAAGAATGTCTTGTACTTAGGTATCTTTGTATCACAGAGTAGCAATTCCTTAGCTTGAAAATATTTAACAATGTGGTTTTCGTGTGAATTGTGTCATCGCTTGAATGACAAAGAGTATGAGTTCTCCTATTAGACTGAAATTTTTGTCTGCTATCTACCAGACTGAATATTTTGTCTGCTATCTACCAGACTGAATATTTTGTCTGCTATCTACCAGACTGAATATTTTGTCTGCTATCTACCAGACTGAATATTTTGTCTGCTATCTACCAGACTGAATATTTTGTCTGCTATCTACCAGACTGAATATTTTGTCTGCTATCTACCAGACTGAATATTTTGTCTGCTATCTACCAGACTGAATATTTTGTCTGCTATCTACCAGACTGAATATTTTGTCTGCTATCTACCGGGCAAACTTTGTAATTTATTTTGTTTGTATGTCTCATTATTATGATTTTGTTTTACCACCATTGTTACACTAAAATAGGGGGAAAACAAAAGAACAAATTGCAATAATAACCTTAAATACTTTTGGCTCTAAACACCTTGTACAGGTCTCTTTTTCACTTCATTTCAATTTAACCTCACTTTATTTTAACTCATCAACATTGTTGAGAATATTGCGTAAGATTTTATATCCGGCACAACATTATTTTCCATACAAATTCTAATTATTGGCAGCATTCATGACGTAGCAAATCATATTACCGTGTCATGTTTTTGTAAAATTATTATTTTATTGTAGTTTTTTTGTGTAATTTTGACTTTAAGTATTATTTTAATTTTCACCTCGAGTCGACATTTTAGCCTTCAAAATTCATCACAAGGAATTTTAATTTTTTTTATTGTATTCTTATTATTTCGCTATATATATATATATATGTTTAGTTTGTAGAAGTAAATATATAAATATGTTTTTAAGATATACTTATGTTTCAGTGTTAAAGTCAACTAAGAGTGAATAATTTTGAATCCCATATTACTAGCTTATTAATATCTTGGGCTAGAAATATTTAAGATTATGACACCCTTATCAATTAGCAAATACAATTGTTTCTGTCGTGAGAAACACAATTTTGCAATGGGGTTGCAGAACAGCAAGGTCGTGTTGTGAAATTCCATAAAATAACGATACTAGAGTTTTATTAGCAACAGAAAAATAAGTGTTTGTGTCTTTGCTAAGAGCCCGTTTATCTTTTTTATACTAAAATACATATCTTTTCTAAATAGAATATATCTATTTGTTGTTTTATGTCAAAAGACAACTTTAGGTTAACTTTACTTATAAATTCTTAAAGTGATAATTATGTCTGATTAATGTTAAAAAATATAATATTGCAAGTCATACAACTTTGTGTTGATGCGGATAATCAGAAATACGGGCTTTTTATGTCAAGTAAGTCATAACTATGGGTTATTCATATTAAAAGTCATATACATGAATATTTGATTTCTTTTTATGCTCCTATCTATCTTTAAACATTTCATCTCTTCTCTCTTGTAATTGTTTTCATAATCCTTATTGATTGATAATTTTTTTTATATTTTTTACTCCCCCCCCCCCCCCCCCAATACATGGTAGTGTTCACCAATGTTAAAAATGTTTGATAAAATTATTATTTTTTAATGCCATAACGCAACCTAAGGAAAGGAATTTGGTAAAGAAATTTTAATATCTTATATTAATTTATACAACTTAGCGAGGCCTCAATACATTTCCATGAACCGACAATTACTAAAACTATTATTTTTAACCATTTTAATCTCGGCTGTTGTCTACATACTTTGTCAAAGAAAACAGTTCTTTTTTTAATAACATTTTATTTTGAGGCCAATATACATCGGCACAGTCAATTTCAATCGCACTGTTATTAAATACTGATGTGGTTTTGGAAAAGGATGTAGCAACTCTAAAATTGTGTATTTAATTTATTTTTACTCCTCTCTACGTCAAGGGAGTCACGAAATTGCAATTTTTAAGGATATTTTTTATATTGCAGATAATCAACTAGCATCATGCTGAGATTGTATTCTGAAAGTTTCATCAAAATGTATGTGTGTGTGTGTGCGTGTGCTGTGTGCTATGTACGGCGTGTTTATTCTACTTTATTGATTATAGACTAAAGTAATGATATTACGACGTCTCAATCGATTCAACTTTTTAAAAAGAAACTAAAGTTGTTTTACCTGTCTAATAATTCTTAACTGACACCCCATATCTATTCTACCTCCCCTCCCTTTACCTCTATTTCCTTCCTTCCTTTGTTGCTGTGAATTCACTCTAAATATTCTTTTCGTTTGTTATAAATTTAATGTACATACCAATTTACTATTTATGACCTCACGTTGCTTTGGTTGGAAGAAATTGCCTTGTGGCAATAAACCCGCCATTATACACATTATAATGTACATGAAGTTTAATAAATAAAAAAAAAATAAAGTACTCATTAAATTCTTTTCAAATTTTGCTAATTTGTGTATCTAATACTTGGACCCAATTATATTTTTAAGCATATCCGATCAGTGCTTCTCAACTTTTTTTAACTGTCGAATATTTCTAAATGACCCCAGGCCCTGGAGTATTAAAATTTGATATTTCTATTTTCAAATTGCTAAAAAGGCACATCACTTTCATAAAATGACATTAAAGAATTATCAGTTTTTCATAATAAAATATTTAAATCAAAAATAATTTAACAAACTCATTTCATGAAAATGGTGAAAATTTTCCATACAAAATTTGAATATTTTGTAGAGTGACATGATAATAAGGAGTGTAGCTTGACCACAACCCACTTGTTTTATTGTATGTATGTACCCTCAAATTAAAAATATGTACATATATATGAGGGGTGGCCGACATTAATTAGATCCAAGATCTACCGATTACTGAGGAAGCCCTGTGCGATCTACCAATTACATACTTCTTGAAATTATAAATGAAACAGCATAGTTCAGTACACAATTAAGTAGTATTTTTTATTTTATTAAGAGGGAAAACATAAAACTGAAAATTATTCTTAGTAACTACCTATGTATATTATTGTGAGCACTGCGTCTGAGCATCTCCCGCTAGATTTGCAAAATCAGGTTTGTAGTTGGAAATTGCCAACCTTCAAGAATCCAGTGTATGAACGTCTGTCAAAATTATTCTTAGTAACTAGTAATGTATATTAGTGTGAGCACTGCGTCTGAGCATCTCCCGCTAGATTAGCAAAATCAGGTTTGTAGTTGGATATTGCCAACCTTAAAGAATCCAGTGTATGAACGTCTGTCAAGCGAGAACGGTGTTTGTTTTTTGTTAGTTTTAAGTTGGAAAATGCTGACTCACATAAATATGTTGAACCAAAACACATGCAATTGTTCAACACATTTTTTCAAACATGGATATTTCTCGTTGGAAACCAATGCCCAGAAATCTAGATTCATAAAGTAACGTGAACATAATGCGATGCGTGCAGTGCGCAGTCTGTTCTACGTATTTATGTATTTTTATATTTTTAGCCTTGCCACGATGGAACGAACTAATAGTCGCGATGGACCGGTTGGCCACCCCTGATATATATTTTGTTTTTATTTTATTTCATACATACGGTTCATAAAGAGATTTTAATCTTAATGGGTATTTTAAATCAAACAAATCCAGGACGACCGTTTCAGCTTATTAGGCCCTTATCAATATTATTATGGAATTCTACATATTCAACACCATCAGTATTGACAAAATTAAAAAATCTGGTTTTAATCTTATTACATTTTTTGGTGGGTGTGTCCTATTTATTTGGTTTTCTATTTTCATTGTGTAATCGTAAATGCAACAGGTAAAATAACATTTAGGTGAGATGAACCTGGTGCAGGGTGATACACACATGTGTCATGCTTTTTTTTTATATAAGGTAATGCACACCCGCACACCTGTCGCTGGTTACCCCACATTGTGGGATATACCGTGATGGTATAAATTAATCTTTTTCTCTAATATACATAAGAATATTGTTTTCTGAATAAATATAAATGACATGGACACCCGAAGCACAGTGGCAAGTCATTTGAAGTTTGTGCTGGCACACTAGGTTTGGTCTCTAGTTGAAATATAACTTATGTGATACTTACTTTTCTGGGTCTGAAAAGGCTGATTAGTTTGGAAGAAGTTCTCACAGAGAACAGGATAATATATGTTGATAATACGATAATGAAAAAGATAAAAAGAGATGGATTCAAAGAAAGAGGTTGCACAAGATTATGTGAATAGCATATTGAGAGAGGAATTCTATTCTAAGTTTGAACAACAGATTAGTCTGCATGAATGTAGATGGATAAGATTTGATTCATTTTTGTTGCCAGTTTGGAATAAGGTATGATGTTGTAAATTAATGTATGTTTACGAAGTAATGGTAGATTTACTTAATTTTATTGGATGCTGAAATATCGTCATTCTCTGTAATAATGCCAAAGAGGCGATGTATTGGCTCTACGAGATTAAAATGGTTGATTAATTTGTGGCGGTCGTTTTTAGAGGTTTTTCCGTAAAACATTTCCTTAATTGAATGAGTTTGATCAAGAGTGTATTATTTTGCTTCAGGGAAAATATGCCATCACATTTCAAAGTGAAAGAGTATTGCCCCCTGGTCTTCAGGAACTTACGTGAGAGGTTCGGAATCGACGATTTGGACTACAAGGAATCAATGACAAGGTAATTTGTTTTGCAATATTTTGATTCTGTCGTATCAGTTCAAATGAGTCTAATGTAATTTCAGGATAATATAGAATCTGTCCTTATATTTAATTTTATTGAAAGTTGTTTATATTGTTTTTATTTAGCAGTGTTTTTTCTATTTTAAACATTACTTATTTAATAAGATCACATATATCAATCCGTATCTGTGAGGCGATAAATATGATGTCTCCAGAATATGGCAACTTGTTTTTATTGGGTGTGTGTTAAATTATTATCTGACACACACCTTGTAGTTGTCTGAGAAGCAATTTAAAATAAATATTCTATATGCACTGATAATTATTTAAAAATGTATAAACACATATATAGTGCAAGGTTTATGCGTAATAAATGATTAGTATTAGTTATTGTTTACTACAACATTGATATTTTTCTATATAATATGACATGATTCACTGCTACACAGAACTGATTGCTTGGGATATATACGTCTTTGAACTGGTTTATAAACGCTGTTCATTTTCAAATAGCAATTACTTCCTCCAATGTTTCTTTTCTATAATTATTTTTCAATTTTGAATACATTTCAATCAAAAGTTGCATATTAATATTTCAAATTAAGTCATATTTTAAGGATGGCTATTGTTTATTTTTTTTACTGATATAATTGAATAAACACATAAGAGATGTAATAATTTATGCAACTCCTATATTATTATTCTATATAGATTGGTGGTGGAAGGCTGGTTGGCGCGCTGGGTTAGAAATCCAGTGGCCGTGAGTTCGAATCCTGCCATGACCATGATAGTTTAGGGAATGTATGGGGATGAATATGCACTTGTTACAAGGGCATATTCATTATTTAAAAAAAATTTAATTGTGTGTATTTGACCTAATGTGCATGTGATGATGCATTCTATTTATAATTTTACTTTCATTTTTTAATAATTTAAATTTTACAGTATTTTTTATTAAATTCTTCTTTATATTTTACATATTCATTTATATTTACAAAATATTTATTTTATTTAACATAATATTTTTATATCTTATTTTGTTTTTAATTTCTATGGTAATGATATATGTACCTTATATTTAAAAACATGATTTTTATCCAATTAAATGTCAATCTTCATTTTTACAAATTTTAAGAGCTCAAAAAAAAAAATTTAAATGGTGTTTTGTGTAGAGAAAAAAATTAAAAGAAATGTGATTGTAAATTTCTGGCATTGCGAAGGTTTGCGAATCCGTCAAATTACTTGCAACCCCGCCAGGCCAGGCAGGGAGGCAAACTTAAGAGATCGCAGACTGTCCCCATAGTGAGGGGTGCCCCCTGTGGGAGTTCTACCAAAGAGTGGCACAGCCCCCACGACAATATTTTTTCTGATGCAAGCTCCTTTGTTAGACGAGGCCTCTCCATCAAGAGGCTAAGGTCAGATGTGAAAAGCATGCCGTTGAAAATTATTCATTCTGTCAACCGTACCATTTTTATATTAACAGTATTAATTGACTGAATTAACATTCCATTTTCTAGTTGAAATTTAATATTGAAAAGACTATTTTTAAACTCCCAGGCATTCAACTTTGTACCTGATCAAGTAAAACTCGTTACTGCAGTCATTTATATACTACATACATACATACCATCACGCCATGTCCCTCACGGGGTAGGCAGAGAGAACCGAACGCCACATTTTTCTATCTTGACACACATTCATCGCCTCATCAACATTCATACATCGTCTTATACATGTTCGTCTGTTGTTCATGCTTCTTACATTTCCATCTTTCAAAATATCGTTTACATGGTCGTGCCATCCTTTTCTTGGGCGCCCGCGACCTCTTATTCCGTTCCTGTCAGCTTTGTATATTTTCTTCGTCAGGCGTTCTTCGTGTATGACACATAAAAGGAATTTAATGCTACTTTGTATTGTAAACAAGGTACGTTTAAACAAATATCTACAATAGAGGTGATTGTACTTATTACAGAAACCACATTTATCTACGGAATATGCTCTTATTGAAAATGTATTCTGTGATGATGATGATTGGTCACATAAAAAAATTGATGACAAAAAATCGGAGCGGGGAGAAAATTGTGAGTCAACAATTAAAGCATTGGCACAATCACATAAATGAAATTTGAATCAGAAGATTGTGATTAAGATAATGATGGATATAAATAAATCAAAAATTGATAACTTGAATGTATACAAAAGAGAAAGGCAATCGTAGTTTCACTGGATTCACGAATCCAGGTCCACGAGCACAGGCGACCAGAGTACCAGCCAGAATAGGCGAGCCACATGGACCATGTATGCGGGATTAAGGGGCCCCTTTATGACTCAAGTCACGCTCACCACTCACCCACCCACCTCCGACTGATACTCCACTCCCCTGCGATTTATTTTAACAATTGTTTTTCCCGCTAGTCCTTTACTTTTCCCTTTACTAATGTTTTTGTTGATAACCATTTTGTTTGAGTGGTGTTGTAATATAATTCATATTTTATAATGTGATTGTCATGAGAAGTGTGAAACATAATTTTATTTTTTTTTATCAACCATTCACTTTTTATTTTATTAACATTCTTACTATTAAACGTATTGTCAAAGTTACACAACTGTTTAACACCCACATAGGCAAAAACGTTACTAATAAATGCTGTCTAGGAGATCACCCGGTAGAGACACAGTTTTTAACTGTGTTTCAGTCTGGATCTGTGAGACGACTTATATTGTAAGTCTCCAGAATATAGCAATTTTTTGGTAGCGTTCGGAAAGACGCTCGGCGATGTTAGAGCATCATCCTAAGCGTTCGGAATTCATCGAGCGATTCGCGCGGCGATTCACTCTGCCCGTTCGGAATCCGGTTGACTCGCACCAATGTCGCCCAAGTCGCTCGATGAAATAGTAGGGTGAATGTCGCTCTTGTCAAATTTTTAAATTTTTTGGCTGGAATTATGAATTTTCGCATAGTCAAAGTGACATTTTACTTGGCGGCAATTTATAATTTTTCACATAGTCGTCAGCACTTTTAGTTTGGTATGATTTTAGTCAGTTTTATTTGTATTTTTAATATAATTTATTTTATTATAATTTACAAAAAGATATTCAATGGATATAAATTCATACAAATTTATCATAGATAATAATGGTCAACTACAAAGAAATGTGGAAGGCCATTATTTAATGGTAAACATCAACAGTAAGTGTATTTTGTTTTATGAAAATAATGCATTTTTAAATGAGTGGTTATCATTTTAAGGGAAATAAACAATTTTTGAATGCCCAAAACTCGAAAAGCTCGTGAAAACTATGCACACACAAGAAAAAATCGTAAATACTTACAAATAATACGAATCACTAGTCACAACACGTTTAATACTTTTAAAATTAATAATTAATAAATTATTCTCTTGTTATTATAATGAAAACATCCGATAAACACCAAAACAAATGATACAACCACTATTTTATTATAATTTTTGACCAAAATGACACAACTAAAGTAACACCAACATTGTAATTTTAAATTTCCCGCGCCCGCGTAATTTTAAGTCACCCCAACATCGCTCAGTGCCGTTCGGATTAAACATCGCCCAAATGTCGCTCTCTTTGCAACTTCAGGTCGCACCGGTAGAGCGATTCACTCTGATTTAGAACGCGACCTTTATTGGGTACATGTTAAATTAATGTTTGACATAGTACATACCTGTTAGTTGCCCGATAAAAATAAAGTAGGTAAAATAAATACCTGTATGCACAGACAAATATGATAAGTTTCATTATTCAGAATGAATGTGACATCACATACCACAAGTAAAATATTTATTTATTTATTTATTTAAACAGTAAAAATGCAAGTACAATAAAGAAAGAAAAGAAACTAAAAAGGTCAACAAAACATAATACATAGTAACTTCCTCCTCTCATTTTTATTCATCATAACCTCACCTAAACGGCTACGCCTGTCTTAAGGTGAGGCTATTCAGACAATACGATAATATTATACATGCACACATGCATATATACAAATATATATATATATATATATATATATATATATATATATATATATATATATATATATATATATATATATATATATATATATATATATATATATATATATATATATATATATATATATATATATATATATATATATATATATATATATATATATATATATATATATATATATATATATATATGTGACATCACATACCATTCCAGGAAAATATATTCATCGACATTTTATTATGCAAAAATATAGATGGGTCGTTGGCAGAACGGTTAGCGCGCTGGGCTAATAATCCAGTGGTCGCGAGTTCGAATCCTGCCTCGACCGATTTCGTTCACCTATAGCACAAGCATTTATTTGCTTATTTTAGGGAACATAGGAAGATCTATAATATGTACTTGTCTAACAAGGACATACATATTTATTTTTATTTTTTTTTTTAAATTTGATTTTGATCTACATGTTTATATCTTGGAATAATACGACAGTTTAAATAAATAAACGGGTATTTATAATATGTTTATTTATTTAAAAATCTTAATAATTGTTTTATTCTCGATAGTTGTGCATTTTAGGAGCGAAAAATTGTCAAAAAATAAGCTCCTTTATAATATTTACAATAGTATTTGCCTAGATATTCGTATGATTAAATTATTCATTATATTTTCCATATTCCTATTTTAAAATTTGAAAAATGTATGAGAATATCAACCACGACAAATATCTAAATTATATAGGTGGCTCTCCGTATGCGCGGGTGCGAAATAGTGACTATGTTGGTTAATTTCTGTTGTACATCTGTTACAAATACCCAGTCGTTATACAGCATTTAGTAGTTAATTTTTAAATAATTGCTCCACGGGCTTTACACGGTGTGTAACATAAAACTAGTCTACAGGCGTGCATTAGATTTTTATTAGTATGACTCTGTTCTCTCTGTTCTAATCTGTTTTGTACACTTTTTTTTAATGATGTAAGACAGCCTTTGTGGTTCCGTTATTTTGACATCTGACCCTTGAGTTACAGGTCCATCAAATCCATTTAAGTAACAAATTAGTGTAAATTAATGAATTATTGTCACCATATCAGTAATATAAACAGTGATGGTGTAGTGTTTTTCTATATCACAAATTCCAGGTTCTTTGGTACAGATTAAAATTGTATGTAGAGATTCCACTGCAAACTGGTTCATTTCTAGTTTGGTTATTCATCAGCGTCGGATGAAAGTTAAATTTGTGAATTAAATTTACATATACCGTCTATGTTTACATATATATATGTATTTGATTGGTTTATTTCTCTGTTTATAGGTCTCAACCCATCCCGGAAGACTCCTCTGGGAAATCTGGTGCCAGATTCTACCAAAGCTACGATAGGCTTTTCATTATCAAAACCCTTACCTCTGAAGAAGTTGAACGGATGCATTCATTTCTGAAGCATTATCATCCCGTATGTGTTACTTTTTAATTCATTTAATCAAGTCCCTTCATTTTGAGGAATAATTTAATTTAATTCGCAAATGTAATAAAAACTAAGTGTGTATCAGATATTCCGTTCAATTATTATAATTAAATTAGCAGACTCGACAGACTTTGTTGTGCCTGAACGTTGGCTTTCCTGCTATTAGCTGGTTCAACAAACACTACAATAACTACACACCATCAACCCATATCCCACAATTTGGAGAAACCAGCAACGGGTGTGCAAGTGTGCATTATCTTATAAAAGGAAGCACAACACGTATACGCCTCAAAAAGGCAACATTTAGAATAGGTGGTGAAGTATATGTAAGATGTTATTTTGCATGTTGTATTTTCGATTACCTGGCTTTTACTGGACACCAGAAAATGATATTAGAAGAAATTTCATCAAAATTGGCCCAGTCGTTCAGTGACAAACACACGTACAGAAGAATTATATATAAAAATATTAATTAAAATTCTGTTTCGCATTTTAATATAAGTTGGTACTTATATCTAAAAAGTTATACTCTTTGTAACATTTTTGTTACCAAGCGTACATTTTTATTACGTGTTTTTATTTCCACTGTTACAATTTTTTATTCGAATTGTAAATCTAAACCACCCAAGAACCGCCTCAAACACACAAAATTTTTCATCAAAATCAATCCAGCTGTTTAGGAGTTCAGTGACATACACACATACAGAAGAATTATGATATATAAATATGTCTATCTGTACAAAAGCAATTCAATATTAAATGAATACACTAATGAACAATCGATCGCCTCGGCACAGTTGGTAAGCCCTTTGGTTTCCGTGCGGATGTATTGGGTTCGATCACCAGCAGAGGAGAAATTAAATTAATTTCTTCTCTGGGCTGGAAGCAGTGGTTAGTTGGAAGATATACTCCAACTAACCATTAATAATAAACTCACCACTTGCGCAGTGTTCAAGGAAATATTTATTATTAACAATACATAATTGTAGACTATGCTAAGCAATGCGTAAATCTTACAAATATTGTAAGACCTTATAATAATTACATATTTACATTATGTTACATATTTTTATATTGGCAATATAAAACTACGTCCAATTCTGCAACTTTTTGAATTAAAATAGGAACATACTAAAATTTTAGAATTAAGGTCGTTTGAATTTAATTTCGTAGTCTGTAACTGACGTTGTTCCTAAAACTAAAATCTACAATATTAGTGCTCCGTAGATAATAATATGAACTCAAATTGTCTATGATGCATTCATTCTGCGCAATGTTTGGCCATGATTGTTTATGTCATTTCGAATAACCTAACATTTCAATTGATCAGCACTAATATTCTTTGGTTTTTATTTTTATCATGTAATCCCTTTTTAGTTTTTTCCATGCACAATTTTATTTTTTCAACTTGCTGTCAAAAAAACTAGTACACATTTAAAATTAGGAACGTATTGATGACTCAACTAAAATGTGGTTGTAGTATAGGGAATTGACTTACTTCAAGTAAGAACGTTCAGCGCTATAGAATATCAAAATGGACTAAGTGGAATAGAAACACACCTATGTTAGCCAGAATGTTCTTAAAAAGTTATAGAATTGGATGTAATGTAAGATTTCCATCAATCATCAAATGATATCATAAATGGTGAAGAGTTGGTATAAAAATAAGAGTGGTTTGATTGATTGACAACTGGAGAAGCAACTCCCTCTTTGATACAAGAATTTGAATTTATTTATAATTTTGTTTTTAACACAAGTGAAGTGAATGTTTAATAATGTACCTATATATTTTATTTTAGTATATTGTTGAAAGACACGGTAAAACCCTGCTACCGCAGTATCTGGGACTATACAGGGTGACTGTTGATGGTATTGAACACTATCTGGTTGCCATGAGGAATGTCTTCTCCAATCATCTCACCATTCACAGGTACGTATTTTTATATGTCTACTATGTGTATATTACCGTCACAATTCCGTCACGTCTATGACTAAAATTACTAGAGGGATTATGTAGAATATAATGAAAATAAACAAGAGGATTTTCAATGTATAAACATTATGTAAAGATAGATGTGTGAGACTCTCAGTTCTTTATACTTAGCCAGAGCACATTATAAAATATCGGTAGGGTGGCGGGCACCACCTATTTTAAATCGACAAACTCCTTCCATAACTTCTCATTTTCCCATAATTTATTTTCTTATATTCATAACTTATTAATAAATAATAAACAATTATGTTTCAAAATAATAAAATAACTATTCAAATTGCATACACACAGAGAAATGTATTTACAAAATGTAAACAAAAAACACAAATACAGAGAAAACATTTTATAAAAAAATATATCAATATGTCAATGTGATCTTTGGCATTGCATATCGTTGGCCAGTGCCTCATAATTAGGAGAATATGACGATAGTTAACAAACAATCATAAGCGACAAGTACTGTCAGTAAAGGAACCACTCATGCATACAATATCGCAAACATACGAACATATTTAATAAACCCAGGCACTCAGAAAATATCAAAACTCTAACAAATAAATTAAAATAATTCACATTTTAATTAATGTTTATGAAAAAATTCTGCCTCTGTGAAATATTCGCGGGCACATACGAATCGTTACGCAGGTGTCATGGTGTTGGGAACCTCTGATCTATGAACTTACTAGTAAAACTTTGAATATGTTTTTCTACAATTGGGTCTCAAATTATTTCATTCTCAACCACTTGTTCTCAGAAAAGTTGTTTTTTTCTTCTAAAAATAGTATCTGTTTGCGAACATGCCTAACGACGCAGAATTGTGCATACTGGACAATTAAATTATTCAATTGCATTTGTCATCTGTCAATAAAAATGAGAAATATTATTGTTTCAATTGTCTTCTTACCACCTTTGTCATTATAGTGAAGTGATTAACATTTATACATAATAATGGTTACTATACAAAGTTAGATAATGCTAAGAATATGACAGATGTGCATCAAAACACTTTATAATAATAAATTATTTATTTACAGCCAATATATTTGTTACATTATTAGAATGATCCTTTAAAAATTTACACATAAAACCAATAATGGACAGCAAAAATGGCATTACTCAACTGGACACTATCAGGTTTCCCTGGAGTGCTGTTGGTTTTCAGCAATGCCTTGGGACAACACAAAACATAGAATGAGCAGAATACACAACTTATAAAAAATTAAATAGAACTAGTTGCATGTAACACATGAGATCCAACTGTCGATGGTGATAGTATGTGTAATTGAAGAATATGCTCCAAACTATAACAAAAATTTGTAAACATTTTAAGATATTTTATTTTAATAATAATAATAATCAGGACAATTTATAAAGTGCCGTTTAGTGACAACCGTGGTCACCTCAAGTGCGCTTTCAGTTTGCGAAAAAATAAATTAAAATGAGTCCTATAGCTAACACATTGGAAATAGTGAAATATAAAACTTAAAAAATTTTCTATATAAAACATGTAGGTATAGGATAGTATGGAGGACAGTCTTGTTTTCCTACCCAAAATATGAAAACAACATGATGGTATGTATGTATGTATGTTGGAGATTAAGTAGGTATCAAACTATTGAGTTCCCATAACGATTGCCCATCTTTTTACATAGGAAAAACTATGAGAAACATAAAAACGAGAGTTAAGGAGCATTTGAGATGTCTTAACCCTTGGTGTGTTTGACCTTGTGCGCAAATTGCTTAATGGTCGTCTGCTTGGGTATATCGTTATCTCGACAGCCCGTATGGAGGTGTTTACATTTATATGAAAATTAATTAATTATGCTTCGGGACGAAATAAATTTGCGGTTATTATCTAAAGCTAGATAACTAACCAACCTTTTACAATATTTTTTATTGTGAACACATGTTTTATTTATTTTATATAGGCCATTGAATATAGAATTCAACTTGTAACAGTTCCCATCTCAATAAACGAGGAATTTTCAATATATGTTTTATTTCAATTCGCGATTTTTCATGTTTTCTACTTGGAGCGATAATAAAGCAATCATATGATACAAAGAAAATAAATACTTTAGAGGAAAATGAGTTATTATTTCCGATTTGAAAACTGCAAAAAAAATACGCATTTACGCCATTTTATACTTCGTCAAACTTGACTTTCAGATACTCGCAAGACGTAATTATTTGGTCTTGGATGTTAGAAATCACTTTTTTACACAAGTTAGTTATCGTATTTCGTAAATACCACATAAAAATTCACAATCTAAATTGAAAAATTGATTTTAGGGCAAATAAACTGAACATAACCCCATTTTAGTAGTACAATTTGATATTGCCTCTTGTAAATGACCTTGATGTAAATTCCCAACATATTGTATATCATTGGAAAGAAGAAAAAAATATCTATCATATGACGTAATAAATTTCTAACCAGTCAATAATAAAAAAGTGAACAAAAAAACATTTGTTTCGGTTGTCTTTGGTCTACTACTTGCGTATGTATTGGTAAAATTTGAAATTGGCGCACGTTTGGTATTGGTCAGCAATATTTCAAGATGGCGCTGGCACAATGCTCGTTCGCTATTGGACGGGCCTTACAGAAGGGACTCACAAACAATAGCGGCAGGGATTCACAACATATTTATTTTGATAAATAATTGAAATGAAACAAACAACTAGAAAAAATACTTTTGTTTATTTTGTCAATATGTAAAATTTGTCAAAAATAAAATTCAATAGCACAAAAAGAACAAAATACAGTTGGCATTAAAAAAAATTATAAATAAAATTTACGGGATAGACAAAAATTGTCAAAAAAAATTTACAACCCAAAATACAATTTACATATTTTTTTTATAACCCGAGTTTACGGGATAGTAAAATGTGTAGATGACAACTATCTGTCAAAACAAAAAAAAAATTATAACCCATAAAGTTATACTTAGTTTATTGTAAAATACAAATGGTTGAATTTTTTTTTGCAAATATTTATTTTGACAGAATTACTTTAGAACTGTCAAAATAAAATACAAAAGCTACAAAATACAATTTAGATATTTTTTATATAACCCGAGTTAA
The DNA here is from genome assembly GCA_963576475.1 of Molanna angustata. NCBI lineage: Eukaryota > Metazoa > Arthropoda > Insecta > Trichoptera > Molannidae > Molanna > Molanna angustata. The sequence goes on from OY754977.1 coordinate 34,443,601, forward strand.
CGGGATAGTATAATGTGTAGATGACAACTATCTGTCAAAAACTGACAAAAAAAATAATTTTTATAACTCATAAAGTTATACTTAGTTTATTGTATAATACAAATGGTTGCTATTTTTTTTTTGCAAATATTTATTTTGACAGAATTACTTTAGAACTGTCAAAATAAAATACAAAAGCAACAAAATACAATTTACATATTTTTTTATAACCCGAGTTTACGGGATAGTCAAATGTGTAGATGACAACTATATGTCAAAAAAACTCTGACTGGTTGGTTGGAAGAAATTGCCGCTTGGCAATAAACCCGTCAGTGTAAAACTATTTGTATAAAAAGTTGAAATAAATAAATTAATTAATAATAAAAACGGTGCCACGGTGCCAAAAACTCTGACTGGTTGGTTGGAAGAAATTGCCGCTTGGCAATAAACCCGTCAGTGTAAAACTATTTGTATAAAAAGTTGAAATAAATAAATAAATTAATAATAAAAACGGTGCCAAAAACTCTGGCTGGTTGGTTGGAAGAAATTGCCGCTTGGCAATAAACCCGCCAGTGTACAACTATTTGTACAAATAGTTGAAATAAATAAATAAATTAATTAATAATAAAAACGGTGCCAAAAAAAATAATAAAAATTGTTATGTAAAAAGTGAAAATAGAACAAAGAATATTTATTTGTCATGTAACTAAAATTTTGTATACAAGCTAAATAAATGTATACAAAATCAAAAACAATAAATATTGTGATATCCCTGCCTGGCCGTCTTTGTATACAGATAAGGAGCCGCCATCTTTGTTTGCATTTGTGTGTGTGTTGTTTGATGATGAATTTCTCGATTGCAAAATATTTTTATCACACCATTTGAATTTATTGTAAAAAACTTATTGGAATCTGTTGGATATTTGTTCACAACAAAATTATCTTCAAAATGAAATAAGTGGTTCACTCAAAGTACTCTTCTATACGTAGAAAACACTCGAACAAATTTGTACTACGCACTTCGTTTTTACCGTTTCAAATTTTTAACAAGATTTTTTCGATAATTATGACACAAAATTACAATTTTTATTTACGCACTCACTTTATTTTAGTAAATAGTAACGAAATATAACAATAACTTATATTTTCTAGTTATTTACGTCTTTCTTTTCCACAAAAACAAAACTTCGACTCGCAGTACAAAAAATTCAAACTTGGTCGAACTTCAACGGTATTGAATGACGAATTAGTCGCATATTTTGACCGGATGTTTTTTGTTTATGGTAAAATAATTCATTAGGATTAGATTCAAGCGAATCTAAAACTTATTTACTGCTTGCATAATATTTAAAATTGAAAAAAATAAACACAATACCTCTTGGTACGGATCCGTACCGTAAGCACACGACGGGGTATAATTTCCTTGGTACGGATCCGTACCGTGAGCACACGAGAGGTTAATAGCAATAATTACTCGGAATTTTAAACCATTTAATTGAAAATAACCACACTTCTATTAATAATTTAGGCGTAAAAATAATCCATAGTAATTTAAGTAATAGACAGTTAGATAGCCTGGAAATCTGGGAAATCAGAAAAACGTTGAGAAATAATATAATTAATAACCAAACACAATTCCCTAATAGCCCTATATTAAATATTTTCCCAAAACAAAATTACTTAACCAATAACTTTATTGCATCCCCCACCCTAAAAAATAATGTTACCCAGCCTTCACTTCACCCATTATGTTTACTTTAAGTCTATATATTGTACAATTATTTTAATACACTTTGTATCCTCCTGAGGAAGAGATCTTTGTTCTCATAACATGTAGAGGAGTTTTTATTCAATTGAATATAAGTTATAATTTTGATGTTGTACACAATGTTGTGTTTTATTTCATTCAATTAATTGCATATTTATTACTGTTTAAAAACTGTTAAAAAAGACTCACATTGTGCCTGTATGAATGTTGGAGTGTCTATGTGTGAAGATTGTTATGAATCGTGAATTTGAATATATATTGTGAATTTCCTGAACTCCTCCCCAAAGTTCAAGACTTCCTTATTTTCAGGGAGAATTTCTAAATTTTACAATTATTTTATGTTTTCTTTGTTATGTCATGTATTTAATTATTGTATTCTCATTTTTTCTCCAATAAATTCTTATTAATATTAAAACATTGGTATAATACACACACACACACACACACACACATACTAAACTTTATAATAATCATAAAGTTTAACACATTATCCTCACAATTGTTAAAATACCAAAAAACAAACAATATATGATTCAATATAATATCATTAACACTTGGCACTGGTGAGGGACAGGGAGGAGTTGAATGAAGTGATAACTGATATTGGGGAACTTGACATGGCACCACAGAAGAAGAAGATCATCATTAAGAGTCAGTGGTGTCATGTGGCTGTTTGCACTTCACTATCCTAAAGGCGTGTGCTGTTCAATTTATTAATTTGATTTTTTTTACACTATAGGAAGTTTGACTTGAAAGGTTCAACGGTGGACAGAGAGGCTTCGGAAAAGGAATTGGAAAAAGATCTGCCCACGTTGAAGGACAATGACTTCATCAAGCAAGGAGTTAAGATTGACATGGGAGAATCTGCCAAAGAGAAATTGTTAGAGACCCTTTCAGCTGACGTGGATGTAAGTTAACTAAATGTGTTCATTTTGTATGCTTCGACAAAAGACACAGAGAAGTTTTAAACTGTTCAATCCCAGCATTGCAAAAGGAGTTAAAATTTTCATTTGTAATACAATTGTATTGCCTATTTTGATATGTGCAAATAAAACTAGCTGCCTTAATTTCCAATTTTTTTAAATTGTAAATTTGGTTTAGATCTGAGTGTCAAGAGTGAGGCCACTGAACCGATCAAATGCTGTTCAAACTAAAATATACATATACCACTGTGTTATAACGTCTGAAGATCATATTAAATGCAATAAATTATGTCTTTTCTTGATGTGTAATATAGTAAATCTAGTTCTTCTGGGTAAAGGTTTACTGAACAAAAGACACGTCATCAAAAATATTTACTAAATGATACCTATGTTTCTACAGTATATTAATAAATTTTATTACTCTCTGTTTAATATGTATGGTTATCGGCAAATATCGGAGAGGAGGGGGCTGGTATGTGCAGATACCGACCAATCATAAAATACAAATTTGCGCTCTGTGAAGCCTGCACGATCTAGTTATTTGCAGATAACTACACATTTGACCCAAAGTTGTAATAATACAATATTTAATTTTATGTTGTATAGTTCCTGACAAAACTCCACCTGATGGATTACTCCTTGTTGCTGGGCATCCATGATTGCGCCCGCGCCGAGGTGGAGAACGCCAACAGGATCGCACAGGGAGAGTCTGCAGACTCTGACAACAATGGACTCGACAGCGAAGACTCGGAAAGCGGTTCCGGATTAGACAACAGGCACGGTGACAGGTAAGTTCACCGATTATGCTTTTTTATTGAGCTCCCTCATCAATCCAAATTTAAAATGGAACTATTTTATATTTTCAAAAGTTTCGGTTTATGAGACCATATTCAACTGATATTGAACACATATTCTTTTATATAAAATTAAATAAAAGATGACAATATTAAATTTGGCAGACTTGTCAAAAGAAAAACTGTCATGTCATCAGCTTAATAATGGCAGCACATACAAGCAAGTCATTTTAATGTGTGGGAGAAATAAGGTTGGAGATAGAATGTACCCTTGAGGGACTCCTAAATTGATAGAATGGGGAGATATAGAGCACCAATCCACTAAAATTATGATTTCACAACATTTTTGAATGTTAATCCATGTACACAGATGGGGTAGTCCATAATATTTAACACCCAACTACAAGTCACCATATTTTTCACAAAAGCTTGTTAAAATTATTTTTTCAACGTTATCTCATAGTATGCAACATGATCAATACTCGTAGATATATTATCTCATAGTATGCAACATGATCAATACTCGTAGATATATTATCTCATAGTATGCAACATGATCAATACTCGTAAATATATTATCTCATAGTATGCAACATGATCAATACTCTTAGATATATTATCTCATAGTATGCAACATGATCAATACTCGTAGATATATTATTGATGACGATATTTTCAACGTTATCTCATAGTATGCAACATGATTAATACTCGTAGATACATTATCTCATAGTATGCAACATGATCAATACTCGTAGATATATTATCTCATAGTATGCAACATGATCAATACTCGTAATTATATTATCTCATAGTATGCAACATGATCAATACTCTTAGATATATTATCTCATAGTATGCAACATGATCAATACTCGTAGATATATTATTGATGACGATATTTTCACCTAAATGTATGTTTACTTTTCAGACACGGTTGGAATACACCCCCCGACAGTCCTCGAGCATTAACTAAAGAATCTTCTTTGCAGTACGAAGGGATCATACCTGAAATTGATATCTACGCTATTCCAAGTCAGGAAGGTATGTCAGGAACCTATCACAATAAAATATATAATTATTTGATACTAAATACAGATGAAAATTAATATCATTCATGAATCTTTCAGGCGCTGCACGTAAGGAAATTTATTTTTTGGCTATCATCGATGTTTTGACACATTATGGAGTAAAGAAACAGGTTAGTCATTCTGTTAAGTTTTCTCTTTATTTTGATTAAACTATCATATGAGTCATAAATGTAGCATCAAAGACAGTTCAGTTGTTTCAACTGTATTTTTCACAATCGATAAAAATCGATAAAAACTGTTTAAAATAAAAATGATTTCAAGTGAATAAACTATTAAATCAATAGTAAAACAACAAGCCATTTTGTATGATTAAATAGTAATGAGAATACTTTGTTTCAAATTAATAAATGTAAATATATAAATTTTTATCTATAGTTTGATTTTTATCGAAATCAAACTGAGCTGTTTGATGCTATACGACTCTACATAAACCCCCGCTTTCACCAAGGTCCCTTAGTGCAAAAATCAATTTTTTGCTACACTCAACGTAAAATTTTGTTTCACCAAACAATCTTACCACCGTTAAGTGACGCTGGTGCATCAACTCTTAAAAGACGGTCTTTTGTGGATCAAGTCATTCATCAACGTATTTTATTACTAAAATTATTACATTTTAGCACAATATCCTCTTGTAGTTGTTGTTTCGTATCATATTTTATATTATATTTGATTTCTATATTATCCAGACATATTATTATCACAAAATACTAAGTTTTGGAAAATAGTTGAATTAGCTAGTGAAATAGACACAAGCGCGTTATTCCCAGAGCAAAATGAACAAAGTAATTTATTCATGATGTCAAAAAATTGCTTTTTGTATTTGTTTAATAAAATTCAAGTTCATTTTAAACAGCATAATAATTTATGTCAACTAAAATAATAATGGTAGTACAATGCACAGGTAGCAGGGGTAGAATAGCAGGTATACAATATGATAGTAAACATTGTATCAGGTATACAGCGCTCGCGACCATTCACAACACTGATGGCGAACATGCCTACTGATGAGATCAAAGTAATACTTTTTTCAAACGATTTCAAAAACTTGTAAAAATTCTGAACTTCACATTTAATAATATTTGATTGACATTTTCATAAAAGAAACGATAAATGATGTGTTTTTGATTTTTATATATTTCCATATAATTTAACTTGAGTTTGTATTCCTCCACACCGGATATTTAAGGAGAGTTGAGCCTAGGGCTCAATTAAGAATGTTGGTTTTTAGTTGGTGAAATGCAAATTCATTGAGTGATGCACTCAAGGATTTGAGTTCCAAGCAGGTATTTAGTTGATGGTCCATTTGATGTTCCTTGATGAACATGACCAATATACTAAGTTATATATTATTACACCATATCACTCTGTACTTCCATTATATATTTAATGTGTCTGCATTGTTTATGCAATGGATATATTTTTTTTTAATTTAGGCTGCCAAAGCTGCAAAGACAGTCAAGTACGGAAGTAACGTGGACGGCATATCAACCTGTGATCCTGAACAGTACGGACGAAGATTCATCGAGTTTATGACGAAAGCCATCGAGAGTATTTACTAAATAACGTTAACATATTAACAAAATCTTGTTGAATTTGATCGGTTATTACTGTTGAATAAATGGAGTATTTATTTGGTCATGGCCAAAGAGATTGAACATTGGAGTGCGAGGACAGCAATTTATACTTAGAACTAAGTTGCTGCTAAATTGTCACATGTTTTTACTAAATCTCGACACACGGTATATTGACACTATCCATCCACTCTGTTTATGTCATTTTCAATATCTTTGGATCGGTACATATGTTGATATGTATGTATGTTGTTTGGAAATGTTTTTTTTTGTATAATATAGATTAATATATATATTTAAATGTATTGCTGCGGGGCAGCATTTGAACGATAAGGATAAATCTTTTGTGAAGATCGCCGGTATCTCGGTGACAGTGTACGTGATGCGTCCATTTTGTGAATGTTTTATCAGTGCACCAATTCAAAATAAATATTATCGCTACTCAAACATAGATGGAAATGTGTTAATTAAATGACAGTGTCTATTTTGTGACACAAGCACATTATAACATGTCTATGGACGCATCATTTACATTCTGTTTATGATGTAATTTGTAAAGAAACAATTATCATTGCTACTATCATTCGACGGCGGCACCTCTATATTATAACAATATTAATATATATATATGAAATAATTGTCTTTCCACTTTTTTATAATGTTGATTGAATGTTAATTGTGTATAAATATAAGTATTGATTCCGCAATAATTAAGTGGACAATGTATAATCGGTGTAATATAACATAACCTCACATTTGATGAGCATACAAATGGAGATATTATTTAATATGTTAATTATTCCTAGTGAAAAATTTGAAACTTTTTGAATTAAAAAATATTCATATCTTGGCTTATGTGTTAGTCGGGAATCAATATGGGTTCGTGTCTCCAGACAGATCAATACTACTTACTTTTAATGTTGCATCTTCATTTTTGGATACAGTGAAACCACATTCAATTTAACTCTCCAATACTATTAAATAGTGGTCAGTTGTCGTTTCTCATTTTTCAAATATATATATATTTTTTTAACGGGTACATTGTTGAGAATGTATACTATGAATTTTGTCTTGTTGGTTCAATGTGTTATGGCATTTGGCTCACTATCAAATTTTGTGTGTGTCAGCCCAGACTATGTATGTGTAAGTTAAAGTAAATTGAAATTGATTAGTTTTCCCTAGAATTGAAAAAAAATATTGACCCATGTTCCATGATCTTTAACATCAATTATTTGTGTATGGCGTACTATCAAATTTGCATCTGTACAGTCCAAAGTATAAGTTAAATCAAAATCAAATTGATGTCATAACATGTGTCAAATACTTAGCAAAATAATATAATTTCTTCTCTGTGGTTTCATCTGTTAAAAAAGTGACAACTCACTTGGTTGTACTGTGTGATATAAAAATAAAATATAGATATTCACAATGGATGTTTGAGAAAGAGTGATATTTTAAGAAATGTTCAGAGAAAGATTTAATAAACATGAGTTGCAAGAAGTATTTTGTGAATGTATTTCTATATTTGGTCTTTGAATAACTCTGACTGTTTACTTCAAGTCTTTTTTAGCTTATTGGTTATTTATTTTTATTCACAGCGAAACCTCCAATTTATCTTTGATAACCGCCAAGAAATAAATGTCAAATGAAGAAAAATCATTTCATTGTTGTTTATATTTAACCTTTCAGCGCTCGCGTGCGGTTTGTGAGTCCGCAGTGAACTTATTTTACTGATTAAGCGCTAACTATACAAAATAGACAATTATGCTTGCGAGTGAAGTATGTCCCCTCAGTACCCCAGTGGCATTCGTCGCAAGCGCACGTGTTTTTTTGTTTATATTTGCAGTCTCAGGTTCCGCATGCCACTGCTTGTGTACTAGAAAAATCTCCTGAGTAATATTGAGAGCTGGGTGAGTATTTCATGATGTTTGTATCATGAAATACTGTCATATAATATCTAAACGTAATAAAAATTAACACTAAGAAAGAAAATTTTATCTTGTTTCGTTATTATGTTTCTTTATAGCGTTTCCTTGTGTCAGATGTCTAAAAAATTTAGATTTCACAGACTGTTACACTATTACGTACAAATTAAAAAGTGATTACCAATTAATGTTTTCTTAATTGTTATATGATAAAAGACTTTTTTATTATATGCTATATACAATATCATGAAATATTCAGTCGTCTTCTAAAACCAGATGTTCGGTGCAAGGTTATAACTACTGGAAGGTTAATATCAATTTCTTTTAATATGTGTTTAATGAAATAATGATAAATGGAATGTTGTTATCAAAGTTTTAATTTACAATTATTTGGTCTAAAATATCTTAACTTATAATACAAAATAGATGATTTTCTTCATAAATTCTTCTTTTTCTTCATAAGTTCTTAATGCTAAAAGTCAATCAATGATCAATTAAAAAAAATCAATAATAAAGTATTAAAATTGAAATAAAAAAAAAAATAATTAGATTTTGTACTGTTATTTGTGTTCACGGAAGAACAGATTTATTTCCATTGACAAGTACCACCACCATTTATTTTTTAGTTTTGTTTCTTATCACATTCGGAATCTGGAAATAGCACAAAAAATTAAATAAGGTGATGTGGAGGTTTTCCGTATTATTGTTACATTAATAATTATAATATGAACACATATTTGGATGGGTGGATGGCAGAGCGGTTAGCGCGCTGGGTTAGTAATCCAGTGGTCGCGAGTTCGAATCCTGCCTCGACCGATCTCGTTCACCTATAGGACAAGCATTTATGCTTAGTTTAGGGAACGTAGGAAGATGTATATGTACTTGTTTAACAAGGACATATTCATTTTTTTATTAAAAAAAAAAAAAAATATATATATATTCCACAACGAACTTATTCGACTTCCGACGATCATTTTGGCTTACAACTGGTTGATATGGCCTTGTAAGCCGTAACGGTCCTCATAAGTCAAATAAATGTGTTGTGGAATGTGTTGTACATGTTCATATTTATCATAATTATTATGGAATTCTACAGTTTGGAAGCCGTGTCAATCTACAGATTGAAAACGTTGTTATTGTTACATGTTTTATAAAAAAAGTAGTATAATTTCACACCTGCAAATATGATATTATTTGCCGAAATTAAGAAATATTTGTTATTTATATAAAGTAATTAATATGTAAATCATAAAATCATTTATGCCATCAAATTAATTTTAATTGATTATATTGTTCAAATAGTATTGTTGCAGGAAAATGTAAATTCCACGGTTTATGTATACAAATGTCTTCGTAGTTCAAATATAAAATACTCAACTTTTAGGAATCAAAAAGTTTGACGGTAAAAAAAATGTCTCTTGCTGAAAAATAAAATGAGATAAAATTTAAACTTGATTGCATCAACGGAAAAACAAAATTAATAAATGTTATTTATAATTCCTGTTATTGTTGCAATAACTTGACAAATAACTTAATAACTATGTGCAATACTATGTGTATTTACAATATATGTAAGGCAATATATCTGTCATAATAATATGTGTATTATTTTGTTAGTTATTTTTTTATTTACATCAATATTTCATTTAAGATGCGTTCATTCATATAAGATGCGTTTGGATGAAATATATACTGTCAACCTTGGCATCTTCAAAATAATATGAGTATACAACCCAAAGAGAACCACTAGCACTGTCAAATAATTTTAAATTTTCACTTAACTATCGCTATACTTGTGCATTACCTTACGCTCTTTTTGTATATAAAGCTGAAGTTTGTCTACAAATGAGGTTTAGATCAACTTGTGATAACGGTTTTAGTACAAAAAGGCTCTCAAAATTAAATAAATGACCTCTTCACAGGCGTGGATCGCACACTATTGACTAATTCAATCAATTAAGCTAGATAAGAAGAGCAAGTAATCAAATGTAATCAGTAAGCTCTTGGGATGATCTCGTATCGTTAAACACTTTTTGTTTTTGAAGGAGGCATCACTTAACACTACAATTAACATGAATTCTCTGATTAAATTATTCTAGAATATACAGTGTCTATTAAAAGTGATATCTGTAAACCATAGATTTATTTATCATATATGTAAGTACATACTTAAAAAAAAGTAAAACTACACAGTAAAATAATAATATTGAAAAAAATTTGAAGTAAACCATTTTATTATTTTTTAATTATATTGCATCGACCTTTAGTCAGATTACAGATGTTGTCTATTGCAGTGATTGCTATGTTTATTTGATAGTGTTAATTGCTATGGAATAATCTGGTACTGCAGTACGAGACAGTTGAAGTGTTAATTGCTATTGAATAATCTGGTACTGCAGTACGAGACAGTTGAAGTGTTAATTGCTATGGAATAATCTGGTACTGCAGTACGAGACAGTTGAAGTGTTAATTGCTATGGAATAATCTGGTACTGCAGTACGAGACAGTTGAAGTGTTAATTGCTATGGAATAATCTGGTACTGCAGTACGAGACAGTTGAAGTGTTAATTGCTATGGAATAATCTGGTACTGCAGTACGAGACAGTTGAAGTGTTAATTGCTATGGAATAATCTGGTACTGCAGTACGAGACAGTTGAAGTGTTAATTGCTATGGAATAATCTGGTACTGCAGTACGAGACAGTTGAAGTGTTAATTGCTATGGAATAATCTGGTACTGCAGTACGAGACAGTTGAAGTGTTAATTGCTATGGAATAATCTGGTACTGCAGTACGAGACAGTTGAAGAACTATGTCATGGAAAGAATTATCACGCTATTAGACTCTCCAAATGCATCTTTTTATTGTTGAACTGAACTCTCCATGAACATGTCCCATTATTATATTCGCGATGTCATTTTGTAAGTTTGTTTGTACGACTCTCGAGTTGATAGTTTTTAAGAATATTCAATATATAAATTAAGATATGTAAAATTATTACCTAATGTATAAAAATATTTTTTATGTGTTGGCTATGTTTGTATTTTTACCGTTTTATAATTCGCATAATATTATTATGTATCATTTGTATATATAATCTAAAACGAAAACCATTTTAAACCATGAATTTTTTTTTTCAAGTTGTCATGTATGTATTTGACAAAAAAATTTAATACACATGAAGAATTGTCATATTTTAGATATTTGAATGTGATCTTGTTGTCTTTTGTGTTCAAATATTTGGCTATAATTTTTATATCGATGAATTTGAGTCAACAATTAAATAAACGTATTACCTCGACCGTATCGAATCTGTATTTCTTATAATAAAATAGATACATGTAAATTATTACCCAGTTACAAATTTTAAACTTGTCCATACTACACACACTTATCCTAATTAATTTAAACTTGTCCATACTACACACACTTATCCTAATTAATTTAAACTTGTCCATACTACACACACTTATCCTAATTAATTTAAACTTGTCCATACTACACACACTTATCCTAATTAATTTAAACTTGTCCATACTACACACACTTATCCTAATTAATTTAAACTTGTCCATACTACACACACTTATCCTAATTAATTTAAACTTGTCCATACTACACACACTTATCCTAATTAATTTAAACTTGTCCATACTACACACACTTATCCTAATTAATTTAAACTTGTCCATACTACACACACTTATCCTAATTAATTTAAACTTGTCCATACTACACACACTTATCCTAATTAATTTAAACTTGTCCATACTACACACACTTATCCTAATTAATTTAAACTTGTCCATACTACACACACTTATCCTAATTAATTTATTTAATTATTGTCTATGATGAAAGCTGAAATATTTTAATAGAAATTAATAATAATATATAGTATAGTTGTTGTAGTATTTTGATTTCATACAAATTTTATTGAAATGCAGTTTTGGGAAGACAAAATTTTTAACAATTTGATGAGATCAAAGCATTCAGATTTTGATCTTTGTTGAAATAACCATAGCCTCATTATCCCATTTGAGAATGAGAGGCGTATATAATAAAGCTACCTTTTATCTATATTAAAATGGTAGCTCTACGGTTATAAAAATTTATCCAGTTAGAAATCTGCTCAATATTTTTTATGAATTGTGTGTCTATATTTGCAATTGCTGGATCCAGCGCTGCCGATCCGCAATCAGTTCATTTTCCAAATAATGGCGTAAAATACTACGTTGATTTGTCAAGACATTAAGATTCCGTGCAAAATTGTAAAACTCTTACAATTAAATCTTAATTTTTAGTAAAAAAGTTATAATAACAGTATCTATGTAAGACATTTGGAGATTTACCAATATTGAAAAAGTCATTGCCTTGGAGAAATGTTTTGCTTATTGTACAAAAACATTAATCAATATAATAATTTTACATGCAAAAAAATAAAGACGATTAATAAGAGATATGTCTTATTCATACTATTTTCAACTGACTAAAATATACTTATAAATATGAATACAACTAAGTTGTCTTATATTTATGAGAATATTTTAGTTTTTACTAGTAAATGGATTGCTGGATACAGCAATTTTTAAGAAAATCTACAAAAATCCATATAGATTAAAATCCCTAGTTGTTTGATTTTAAAATATGTTTAACATTATGATGAAATCTATTTTTTTTTTGTTTCATGTGTCAATACAGTTTTTAATTGTATTTTATAACAATTCAACTTGATAATATGTTATATTATTTTTATTTTTTGTAATGATAATTATGTAATTAACTCTTTAGATTATGTTATCTGGTAAATATTACTATATTGTAATGTAAACAATTTATTTTTAAGCATTATTATAACATATTTGCTTTTTCTCTAGTCTTTTGTACTGTGAATTTTTGTAAATTTTAAATTTATTAATGATGTTGTTGAATTTGCTTTATATTATTGGCAAACATAAAAATACACAAATACTTGCGTACAATTAACATCCTTTATGAGTTGCTGTATTGCCGTTACTGAATTAATAATAATTTCAATACTAAGCAATATTTTGTGAACAATAATTGAATGTTAATTTGAAACTTTTTTTAGAACATTTCATTCTCTTTGAATGTGACTACATAATTTTTAATTGTTTTATATATCAATTGCGCATATTTTTGTTCATATGTATTAATTTGTTTATTCGAATAATAAACAATAATAATAATATATTGTTGTTGTGGATCGTTTTTTCAGTATCAATTATATATTCATTATTTTCTAAATTTTATAAAAATCAATAATTATTACTATTATTTAATCCAATGTCGAAAAAGGAACAGGTTATTTATGATTCCAATTAAACAGATTAAAAACTATTGAAACGATTACATTTATTTCTTTGTCTTTTTATTTCATCCATATTTGATAATAATATTATGATGTTAACATAATATATAAGTATTGAATGTCTACAATTTAAAACGTTGCTTACTTTGCCTATTTTATCTTTAAACTGCATTATCGGTAAAATAAAATAAATTGTGTAAAAAAAATAATCAGCAATGTGTCTAGTTTGATGCTATTCAAACAATATCAAAATTATGTGTTTAGATGTCATGATGATTTTATAATAATATATTATGTAAGCTGGATTGTTTTCTTTGATACAAATGTCAGGTGCTGTATAATTTGGATAAATCAAAAAGTTGAAGCAAATTCAATTGTATTGTTTGTACTTAACTATTTTATTTATAATTATAATAATAAACACTTTTACAAAATAATCATCCGTAATATCCAACTATAATTTTCAAATCGCATTATTAAATGGTTGCAAATTTCACAAATTGTAGTTCTTAAACAAAGCAATCGTTAACTATATCACATAGCGATAATGTTCCGCAACAAAAGCTGTGCAGCTAATGAATTTGAGATTACATTTTGATAGTAAAGAAGTTACAAGTCTTCTGAAACAAACGAAACGATTTTCCTTATGACAAAATTAATAAAGCAACGATCCAGCAAATATAATTATTTTATGAAATATTTCACAATTATTATATATATTATGTTCAAAGTTGCTTTTTTGTTGTATTTGTATATAGACATGCCATTAGTTTGGTCTGAATTACTCCTCGATGTTTGCCAATTAATTATGTATTTTTTTATTTACTAAACTCGCTAGTAAGATTGTGAAGTCTGCGTTTGAAATAGGAAAGACTACGATCGATTGTTGAAAGCATTGCGTTCAGCTTTTTGCTTGAATTAAAAAATAAAAATCATTTTTGTGAGTGAGATATTATAAATACCATTCTGAAATACTTCAAATAAATCACAATTTTATTTTATTAATATCTATTGCTTGGAGGAATAAAGGATGGAGGCGCCTTCAGTACATTAAAAATGCAATCAAATTCCCTCATTTTGGAGTTTAGTCACAAGTTACAGTATTGACAACAAAATATGTTATCCGAGCAAACTAGCGCGAACTTCATTCTTATTGTTTGCAACGCAAAATATTTCGTAAACATCTCGTTTTTTAACCTAAAAATATTATTGCTTCCAAAAATCGTTTTTTCTCGTTTTTCTAATTAATTATTGCAAAGAAAATCTCGAAAAGGTCTTGTGTGGTGAAATGTAGGAATAAAGGACACGGTATATCTTTTCACTCGTAAGTATTGAAACTAACCTACTATATTTAACAATATTTAACGTAATATTGCGTGTCCAACTGGCCATGGTTAAATTATAATTGTATAGTTATTTTTTTGAATGATTCGTTCTTAATGATTTAATATTAAGAACGATATAATTATTTGTAATAGTTTCTTAAAATTTTACTTTTTTTTATTTCATTGGTTTTGTAAATTGTGGATAAGACCGTAATCCGCCATTATATTGTAATATGTTTCGGGCACAATTTGAGAAAAAACATAATTTGTATTCACTGTTAATGCTTTTTCAATCATTTTGTCACATATTTGTAATGTTTTTATATTGTCACCAAATATTTTATTAATGATTTAAGATAATTGAGCATGTCAATCACATCACATATATCCGCTGCGATATTGGCCAATGGCCGCCATATTTCATTCGACCGTAGAGTTGGGCATTGGACATGAATTTATTTTCAATATTTATTTTCTAATAATTTTTCTGCAAATTCAAAATTTTATTTGTTTATTTATTTAAATCCACATTAACATACAAAAATAACAACAATACAATAGTGCAACATAGTACAATTAATTTATGAAAAATAGACAATTTAGAATATATTATGTTGGCACCTACAAAATGAATACCTATAAGTTACTGGCGTTATTATTTTATATTTCTTGTGAAACGTGATTTCATGTGATTAAAATAATCTTATACGTACTTTATTTATTAGTTTTATTTTATCTGACATCTTTAAATAATACACAATATTGTTAATGTTTTTATTTTATATTTATAATGTTTTTAATTTATTTATGTAAATGGAAGTGAAAAACATGTGTATTTTTTACAGATTTCCAAAAAATCCAGCTCTTAGAGCTTTGTGGATTGCCGCTGTCAATCGTCCTCCAAATTGGCAACCATCTTCAAGCACAGTCATTTGTTCAAAGCATTTCAGAGATGATGAAATTGACCGAAGTGGTTATAAAAGAAAAATTAAGAATAATGTTGTCTCTTCAATTTTCTCTCAATTAGATACTGTTTGTCCTGAAGTAAGTTGATAGTTTTTTTTCTGATTATGTGTTTATTAAATATTACTTATTTGTTCTGTTTCGGACTTTTTTGTAAATTTTATATACCTACAAGTTTTTAAATATCCTTACCTATATACTTATTGAATCATTATTTTGATATACGTTATTAAATTTTATAAATACACTTGCGGACATTCTTAATTTACATTGATTTTTTTTTTCAGATAACTTCACCCATCCTTCTTGAACCTTCGGTGCCTAGTTGTTCATCATCAAATCCAACATTGCCTGAAAATGATATTTCTATGCAGGACACTCCAAGAAAAATACGTTTAAAGAGAGAGCTGTTCGTTCACATATACTTGATAAAAATCGAAAAAGAAAATCAAGGCATTACAAAAAAAAGTATAGAGAAAATGTAAACAAGTCATTAATTTGAAAAATATAGAACCGATGGATTTTTTTTAATAAAGCTTGGTATCTAAAAAAATATGCATTTTTTAATATATATCCCCTTTTCTGTAAATCATTTAAAGTTGCTAAGACCACCATAACATCTGATTTCCGCCAGGAGAAATTAATCAAAAATAATTAATCATATAAATCATGAAGATATGATACTAATAATTTTTGTATTTAAAAAAACATTTAAATTAGTAAACTATCAAGTTGTAAACACGACAAAATGACATCTAATTAATTTCAGAAAAAAATATCAATTATAATTTTGTATGTAATAATCATTGTCTTATCATACATTAATGTGTCAAACAATAAATGATGAATTTTTTTGCTCTACTGTAAAATTGCCGATTTTGACATAGTAAGGTTTCAAACGAATTCATGGACAGGCAGACTGACATGAATTTAGCCGTGCACAAACATGTGCAAAACCAATCTTACGAGGTCTACTTTATTTATATGCAGATGAATGATCCTAATTATTTAATAATCAAAGTTAAATATATGAGACATTTTTTGTAGAAAATGACATTTATTATAATATGCTTTATCATAATTGTTAATTGTTGTTCATTGATCATAATTGTAAATTGAAAAAGATTTATGCTTGTTCATTTATCATATTTGTAAATTGAAAAATATTCAATTTTAAAATAATATTTGTCTGAATTGAGCCCATCTCTAACTTCAGGGTCATTTGCTTACTTCAATATTGCCACTAAAAAAAAATTGCCATTAGATAAAAAAAGTACTTATTTTATACTTATTGTTGTCAGTACTGTAACTTGTGACTAAACTCACAAATGAGGGAATTTGATTGCATTTTTACTGTAAAGATTATAAGGTATGGGCGGCCCCTTGATCTATTGTATCTTCTAAAACTCGTGTAATTTTTCTATGATAATTATTACCTATGCAATATTCCTAATGGCGTGAATACTACTCGTACAAAAGTTGCACTAATATGTCTAATAAATAAATAATCTTCAGAATGGTATAAAAAAAGGTTGTACTGTTATTCTTGATGGATGTTAAAATAGTATGAAACATATTCCATGTATGGTAGATGGGCTTCAGCCAAAACAAATAAATCTTAAAATTATATTAATTTTTTTCTTGTTTATCTACCTGACTCTGCATCCTTGGTTATTCCTCTGCACTCATTCCCATTATTCTTAACGTCAAAACTTAAATGCGATATTAATTCTTAATATTGTTAAATGTAAGCTCATTGTATTCTTTAAATATGTATGTGGGATATAGGTACTCATAAGAACAATGTAGAAAAAATGTACCTTTATAAGAAGAGGTCCAAATTACACAGACCCTGTTCAGTTGGAAAAATGAAAGCTACAATTTTATATTAGATGTTAAGCAAGGTATGTATAGGATGTACAAGGAGCATTTGTTGGAGTGACTTCTCCTTTAGATGGTGTCTAAAAAGGTTTAAGGTATAAATTCTGACACTTCTGCACCTATGAACCTGAGTTTCTAGAGCAACCAAGTTGTATAAAAATTCATAATTTTAACGGGGTCCCTATTCGTAATTTGCATGGTGTCCCATCGGTGGAGTAAGGAAAGGTTGAGTGATATCACTTTAGTCTTACATCGTGCCATTCTGATGAATTTCGATACGGCGATCATTGTAAACATTCTGGAGATTTCCTACACATTTTGTATATTTTTAATGAATTAATTGGTTCAATTCATATCAAAAATAGAAGCCATATCAAAAATGGCAAATAAAAAAGCCACAGGACCCGACGAAATTCTGGCAGAACTATGGAAAACTCTGAACGATGACAGCATCACATTTCTTACTGACTTGTTCAATATCATCGTCAGGGATAAGCACATTCCAGAAGGTTGGAGACATAGTTTTATTGTACCATTTTACAAGGGCAAGGGTGACACTGGATTATACGAGAACTACAGGGCCATAAAACTATACCACATACGCTTAAAATATGGGAACGCATAATACACCAACGGCTACGAGACCTAACTAATATAACAGAAAATCAGTGCGGGTTTGTCACAGATAAATCTACAATGGACGCAATACAAACGGTCAGAATTGTGATGGAGAAATATAAAGAAAGCAAAAAGGATCTCCATATGGTCTTCATCTATTTAGAAAAGGCCTTCGACCGAGTCCCAAGAGCGCTTATATAGCGGGCTCTCAGAAGACAGCACGTACCTGAACACTACATAGACCTTATAAAAGACATGTACGGTGAAATAGAAACCCAGGGTGAAAAAGTCAGCTGGAATAAGTGAGTCATTTAGAATCGGAGTAGGGGTCCATCAGGGATCTGTCCTGAGCCCCCTTCTGTTTAACTTAGTAATGGACGACCTCACAAAAGATATTCAAAGACCAACACCATGGAATATTCTGTATGCAGATGACATAGTGCCGCTGGGTGATGACGTGAAAAGTACACAGATCATGCTGAACGAGTGGCGAAATGCATTAGAGGACAATGGACTGAAGATAAGCCGCTCAAAAACTGCCAGGCTAACCTGAGAAGCAACATATGCCATGTTGCTTCTCAGGTCACTCTACTTACAAGATATACCCGTCCCTCAAACATCGTCTTTTAAATACTTGGCAAAATATCACCATTGAGCGACCCCGAAACAGATGTCGCACATCGCATAAAAAGCGGCTGGATGAGGTGGAGGTCCCTATCGGGTGTGCTGTGTGACAAGAGAATGCCAGTGAGAGTCAAGGGACAAGTGTACAAGATGGTGGTTAGACCCGCAATGACGTATGGCTCGGAATGCTGGGCACTAAAGCAGAAACACCAAAAAGAATGCACGCGGCGGAAATGAAGATGCTAAGGTGGGCTGGGGGTCTGACAAAGTGAAGAATGTCCACGTCCGCGGTAGTTTCAAAGTGGCCCCAATAGACGAAAAAATAGTCGAGAACAGGCTGAGATGGTATGGCCACATTTTGAGACGACCGACGGACAATATGATAAATAAAGCCTTGGACATCGAGACTCTAGCGAGAAGACCAGGCAGACCACCAGCCACATGGCTGTCGAGCATCAAAAAGCATCTACGAGAGAGGGAGCTGAATCCTGATCTGGCACAGGACAGGCGAGTTTGGCGAAATAAAATAAGGAGAGCCGACCCCAAGTAAATGAGATAAAGGCGAGGGCGAAGAAGAAGAATTAATTGGTTCAATTCCGAAAATGAATTAAAACTTGAAAGAATATTAAATTCATTAAAAACAAAACAGTGTTCACCAAAACTGTCACATTAAACTATATCCATTTTATAATACACTATTATAGTGATGTTCTATTGTCACATTAAACTATATCCATTTTATAAAACACTATTATAGTGATGTTCTATTGTCACATTAAACTATATCCATTTTATAAAACACTATTATAGTGATGTTCTATTGTCACATTAAACTATATCCATTTTATAAAACACTATTATAGTGATGTTCTATTGTCACATTAAACTATATCCATTTTATAAAACACTATTATAGTGATGTTCTATTGTCACATTAAACTATATCCATTTTATAATACACTATTATAGTGATGTTCTATTGTCACATTAAAATATATCCATTTTATAATACACTATTATAGTGATGTTCTATTGTCACATTAAACTATATCCATTTTATAATACACTATTATAGTGATGTTCTATTGTCACATTAAAATATATCCATTTTATAATACACTATTATAGTGATGTTCTATTGTCACATTAAACTATATCCATTTTATAATACACTATTATAGTGATGTTCTATTGTCACATTAAACTATATCCATTTTATAAAACACTATTATAGTGATGTTCTATTGTCACATTAAACTATATCCATTTTATAATACACTATTATAGTGATGTTCTATTGTCACATTAAACTATATCCATTTTATAATACACTATTATAGTGATGTTCTATTGTCACATTAAAATATATCCATTTTATAATACACTATTATAGTGATGTTCTATTGTCACATTAAACTATATCCATTTTATAATACACTAGGGATGTTCTATTGTCATTAAACTATATCCATTTTATAATACACTAGTGATGTTCTATTGTCATTTTAATCTTATTAAACTTTTTTTATTTTATTTAACCTTCAGAATAGCAAAAATACATAAAATGAATATATTTAACATTTCATTAAAATTTTACTGCCTTTTCAGAATTTAATTTAGAACATGGGGGACTGACATAATAAAACATGGGGGAAATGAGGACGGATTTAATTTAAATGCTGAGTTCAACCAAACTTATCACACATGAAATGCCATAACAGTTTGTAAAATTTGATTATTTAAATGAAAAACAAAAAAGTAAAAGATTAATTTTTATTTATAAACCACAGATGAAAAAAATGTTTTCAAAATATAATACCAAGTGTAATATAATAATAATAAAATTAATCCATTCTCGTTTTGAGGGTTTTTGTTGTGATTTTGTCTTTCTCAATTATGTGGACGATTGCTCCCCAACCAGAAATTGCATCCCTGTCAAATGCATTCATCAAAGCCTAAAAATGGAAAAAAAAATAGTATTATCTTAACATTTGAAAATGGATTTAGAATGCAAAATTACATTTAATGTGTTATAAAATGGTAGATATATACATAGCAAAAACATGTCTTTTTGGTAGTTTTTTACAAATTTAAAAAATGAAACCCTCCCAACAATGAGATGGGTGGTGGCAAAGCGGTTAGCGCGCTGGGCTAGCAACCCAGAGGTCGCGAGTTCGAATTCTGCCACGACCGATTTCCATTCACCTATAGAACAAGCATTTATGCTTAGTTTAGGGAATGTATAAGGATGTATATGTACTTGTTATACAAGGACATATTCATTCTTTTAAAAAAAAAAATTACTTAATATTTTACCAAACTAATTGTACCTACTAAAAAGAGCTTTAAAAAGGTTTATAACATAATTTGTCTTAATATTATTATAAACTGTTGGTTCTATATATTAATAAAATAAAAATAAATTAAAACACTTTTTCAAGGCTCAAGAAGTTTGCTAGCATCTGTACCCATGAGGTAAAAAATAATTTTGATCAAAAGAAATTAAATGCTCTACAAGTTTCAAATTATTAATGTGTTTTCAATCTTGGAGATTGGTTTGCAGCAAAGCGATGCCTCTCTTCCTCTACTCTGCTCCATCTTCAGCGACTCTCTTCAACTCTATGTAGGAGATACACTTCAAGTTGTGGCACACCTGTGCCAGTTGCATGTAAAAGATATAAAAAATTTCAGATTTTCTTCCTCCCAAAGTCTCCACAAGAAAATCTTGTTGGATAAATTAAGTATAGCTCCACTTGTTACATGACATGGCAAAGTTACATTGATTGGGCTATTAAGAGGCCTTGTATTTTAATAATTTAAGGATGATTAGCTTTTTCTTCTTGTATTGCTCCTAATGGAGATTGGCGACCTTAAGCCAATCTTAATAAGTGATGCCACATCCAGAATCACAAAACCAATGTCTGAGATCCGAATGCACAGTCCTAGGTACCTAAATACTAACTCCTAACCTCAATGGAGTATTTAGAATTCTTAATTTAGCAATTGTGTTGCAGAGATATCACTAACTAAACACTTACGCCAAACTTAAGGTCGATGGCATAGAATTTCACATTATTGTGTATGATGAAAAGACATAAGATAGCTTTCTATGGACTGATGTTTAAAATGTTTTTTTGTCATAAAAACACAAACATATGTAACCAAGCTCACAATGACAGTTCGATGTGACGATTTTTCTGAAATTCCAGCGAATTTTCGGCATCTCGTATGGATAGCTGTTTGGTATTTGATTTGACAAAATTACCAAATACATATTTGACGAAGTCATTAAAATCATCATCTATTGACAACATCTCGTATTTTAGTATTAAACCACTTGTAAGATTCCTCGCGATCAACCTTACTTTTTGACAGTTCGCAAATGTTAGTTTACGCCACCGCGCATGCGCTAAGTATTTAGATATGTCTCTGCAATGCAATTCTCATACAAAAACTTAGTAGCATTTTCCAGTTAGGAAGCCACGTGATCTCCTAACTTAAGTGAGTGACTGTGCAATGAAAACATGGTTAGTGTTTAGAATTTAGTATTCAGGTCGGCCTCTGCATTCGGACCTACGATTTTTAAGCCATGGTGTTGTATTACGCCCCATCCTCATCTTCCCTTCACTATGGCTTGTAGAAAGGCCTTTTACGCCCCATACCCCAAATTACTCCCTCCACTATGGCTTGTAGAAAGGCATTTTACGCCCCATACCCATCTTACTCCCTCCACTATGGCTTGTGAAAGGCATTCTACACCCCATAACCCATCTTTCCACCACTAAGGCATTCTACACCCCATAACCCATCTTTCCTCCACTATGGCTTGTAGAAAGGCATTTTACGCCCCATACCCCATCTTACTCACTCCACTATGTCTTGTAGAAAGGCATTTTACGCCCCATAACCCATCTTTCCTCCACTATGGCTTGTAGAAAGGCATTTTACGCCCCATAACCCATCTTTCCTCCACTATGGCTTGTAGAAAGGCATTTTACGCCCCATAACCCATCTTCCCTCCAGTATGGCTTGTAGAAAGGCATTTTACGCCCCATCCTCATCTTCCCTTCACTATGGCTTGTAGAAAGGCATTTTACGCCCCATCCTCAACTTCCCTTCACTATGGCTTGTAGAAAGGCATTCTACGCCCCATACCCCATCTTCCCTCCACTATGGCTTGTAGAAGGGCATTATTAATCACCACGGTAAATGCATCCAAAGTATGAGTCTTTAATCTTTTTAAAGCATTAAAAGATAATTAAATAACAAATAAGTTTTTATTAACACAATACATTTTTACCTGTGATATTGTTTCAAAGAGCTCATCTGGAGATAGATCGGGTTCCCAGAGAGCTTCACACATTCCATACAGTTGCTCTGAACATGTTCCAGCTACTACAAAGTCTTCTGGCTCATTGGGACATCCAATCTACACATAAAGATAAATAGTCAATAAAATAAAAACCAATCCTGGACGTTAGACAGATGCATCATTATTTAAATTAGTATTCTCACCAAATCCATATTGCAAACGTAAGGTTTGAAGGTGACCGGATCCAATCCAGCAATGACAGGTTCCACAAAGTACGGACCAAACCTCTTTTCGTACAACAGATTAGATACCATGGAACAGAATGTTTTAGGTGTCATGCGTCTGTTCTCCTTCAGCTCGTATAAGTTCAATCTGAAGAAAGATTTCACCCAATGAGACAAAAACATTCAATATAAAATTTCATATTGATTTTATACTTGATAAAACAATACAATAATGTTGTCCTCATATAATATTAGATACACCTACCTGAATCGTAATCTTTGAAAAACGGTCAGTGTGTCAGTCGCTAAACCAGGGAGTCCTATGAAAAGATGGGGTCCCATCTCAAATACTTTCTGGAAGTCTAATGCCACGGTTTGGGCTTGAATACCAAACCTCTTATCACACGCTATTGCAACGCAGTCCTTTCCTTTCATCGCCACAATAGCACCCCCATTGTAAGCCAAAATCGACTGAAAAATACAAAAAGTTAACCTGTCATCATTAAATTCGAAAAATATAATAAATCATTTTCATACCACAATAATAACTTAAAGAATATGATCGATGTAATGTGAATAAAAGCGAACAAACCATTTTAAGGATTATTTAAACAATTAAATCTAAAAATTCAATTCACAAAAAAATGCCGATCACTACAAAATTGACATATCATGAACATTACCATAGAAAAGAGAATATTACCATTTACCATAGAAGTTCGATCAGTCCATAGATTTTTATGATAATTTACTAGATGTCGTAGTTAGCAAATTATTCGAAGTGAGGCATTTTTCCGAGGGATTTTTGACGTTTTGGTTGGCAGACCACGTCGTTTATCTATAGAGAATAACGACTATTGTGAATTGTTTTTGGATTTATTTGTCGAAAAAAACATTTAGTTTATTAAGATTTAGAGAATAGTTATCTAGGATATGTTGAAATGTAAGGAAAACTGAATATGTTGCCAACCAAAACGTCAAACGCGCGATATTCCATGACTCACTTTTTTCACGGAGTACTACATCTAGTATATTATAATAAAAATCTATGCTAGCAAGCAATAAAAAAACACCAATTTGCGCTCTGCTCGCCCACGTGACAAGCCCAAGAATTTTGCCGCTAACTATAACGTAATTTAATTTTTAGGACACTAATTTTTAAGTACTAGTTGCGTGTAAAACATGTGATCCAACTGTCGATGGCGATAGTATGTATAATTGAAGAATACGTACCAAAATATTGTTATGCCCGAAAAAAATAATGCCGAAAAACAATGATTTTTATTTTGTTCCACGGCAACATTTTGGAAAACAGCTAGCGCTCGTTGCGGGCGAAAAACGGAACTTGCAGCTAGCACGCGCTATGGCACGCGCTCTCTTGGCATTTGACGCTGGTGGAGGACGGACGGTTTGGTGTGACGCCGTCATCGGTCGACACGCGCGTCCCGATGGCGGCCATATTTTCAAGAGCACGAGGAGGTCTGTGTGACAGGACCCGTCACGCGCATGGACGCTGATGGTGCCCCAGAACCAAGATGAGGGCATCAACAGGACAGGAGGTTGGAGGCAGAGCGCAGTGTGGGGCCACCGCGTAGGGAACGCGGCGGCTCGCAGATTGGACCACGAAGGGCAATCCGTGTCGTCAGGAGCGTCGGTTCGCCTCCGGTGAGGCCTCAACTGGTATGCCACCTCTGTCAAGATGCGCCGTCATAGCGTGCCGTGGGGCACAGAGCCAGCCATGGGTGACGGTCTGGAGGAGGAGATCAGGAGGAGAAGAAGAAACCACGCCGAGTACGACAAGGACCTGCCAGCCTGACGCAGAGGCTGGGCCCCGCCGGAACTTCAGCCACCACGTGGAAGACAGTGACATGCCTGGAGAAAGGATGTCGCTGTACCCTGGGGCTGCACCTTCTGGTCGGCGTCTCTTCGTGCTCGCGTGTGTTTGACAGTTCGTTCGGTAGATGCCACGTGTTTTTATTTGTTGTCTGTTGTTTTTTTTTTTTAGTATTTTTTTATTGCCATGGACCAACTAAACTGATATTTTGAATAAATGCGCCGTACTACTACAATTTCATAGTGTCACCATCATTTGTCTCCTTTTCTTCCCCACACCTTGGCTTGATGTTTCCTCGTGGTAGACGAGAGGTCTCATCAGTATGTACGTATATTTGGAGAATAAGTATCAAACTTTTGAGTCCCCATATATATATATATATATATTATATTATCTAGTGTGTACTGCCTTACAAATGGTATAAAACAATGTCTTCACTAAATTCAATTTTTATGAAAATTGTTAAAAAAAATTGGGATCTACCATAATGTTCATATTTTTTGTACAAAATTAAATTATCTAGTTGGGGTGTTTCGGCTTTTTTTTGATATTTTTAAAAACTTCTCAAACATTTTTAATTATGAAAAAAATGTTTTTCATATTTAAAAATGTTTGAGAAACTCTGGAACTTTTTTAAAAAACAAATTTGAGATTTTGTATACCTAGCAAATGTGATAGCAAAGGAAGTTTTGAATATCAAAGGGAGGCACACAAAATGGACCCAAAATGGTGGAATGGAGAGGTAAAAGATTTAGAGGAAAAAAGAAGCGCACTTTTAAAAACTGGCAGAAATCAAAAGAAGAGGAAGATCATATAAAATACAAGGAAATAAAAGAGACAGCAAAGAGAAAAGTCACACAGGCCAGGGCAAAATCAAATGATTTTTCTTATGAAAAACTAGAAACAGCTGAAAGTGAATCCGAAATATTTAAGATTGCTAGGCACAGACCCAAGCTGAATATGGATGTTAAGATAAACAAATACATTAAGGACAAGGATCAGAAGCTATTAACTTTAGATGAAGACATAAATAACAGATGGGGCGAATACTATACAGAACTGCTAAACGAAGAATTCCCTAGTGAAAGAATTGTTCCAATACAGTCAACATCTGGACCCATAAATGAAATACCTAATTCAAGCTGAAGTCACAAAGATTCCCGGACAATTTACCGTAGCCGATTGACCGTGGACAATTGACCGTACGTCCTTTTTACTGTATGAACAATTTACCGTTAGGACAATTTACCGGGGGGACAATTTACCGTATGGACAGTTGACCGTCGGGACAATTTACCGTACGGACAATTGACCGTGAGGACAATTGGCCGTATGGACAATTCACCGTGCGGAAACTATTTTTAATATCAGAAAAAATTCTTTTTCTTTTTTCGTTTGAGTCAAATAAATTGAGTGAGTAAAAAAAATGTTCGTTTATGGCGACGGACCGATTGCCTAATTTTTTTATTTCAAATGTAACTAGAGAAATCAAATTCAAATGTATGAATAACATAAAGCGGCCAATATACATTGATGAAGTGGATCTGCCCAAGGTGAAAGAGTTCAGGTATCTTGGTTCAGTACTTACAGCAGATGCAAATATTGATGCTGACGTCACACACAGAACCCATGTAGCCTGGCAGAAATGGAGATCCCTCACAGGAGCATTATGTGACAATCGTGTACCAATAAAAACAAAGGGAAAAGTCTACAAAACGGCAGTAAGACCGGCAATGATTTATGGCGCCGAATGCTGGACCGTAAAGAAGGTAAACGAGCAAAAACTCCACACCAACGAGATGAAAATGTTTAGGTGGTCCGGAGGTGTGACTAGATTAGGCAGAGTGAGAAACCAACAAATCAGAGGCAGCTTCGGGGTAATACCAGTGACGGAAAAGGTAACAGAAGCAAGGTTAAGATGGTATGGCCATGTGACGAGGCATGAGGATCATGCAATGCTTACGGCACTAGAAATACAGAAGAGCAAGAGAGGTAGAGGTCTACCCAGACTCACATGGTGGAAAGGTATGGAGAAGGAGTTGAGAAGGGCACAATTGGATAAAACGATGATGCAAGATAGAGAGGCATGGAGGATAAAAATAAGGAGAGCCGACCCCAAAACAAGTATGGAAGAAGGATTAGGAAAAGAATTTGAGATTTTGTCTTTGAGTATATTCATACCAATTTTCAACGTTCTAGCTTTTATGGTTTTTGACAAATATGGAAAAATAAAGTAAAAATTCAAAAGTTGATAACCCCTGATTGAAACAAAAATTTAAAATTCCGAGTATAAAAGTTTTGTAGGCCAATAACTACCTATATTTTCTGAAATTTTAGGCTCTGTGCATAGAGCGGATCAAAAGTTATAAGGGGGGGCACACACACACAGACATATACACACTAAATTTTCTACTCTGAATTCTGAGTAAATCCGTATATATAGAAAATATATGCTGCGAAGTCTCTAACTTGGTGACTAAGTTTGGAAATGAGAAAAATATAGACCCCGCATAAAAATCTCGCATATCCTGGCTTGATGCTTTGTCAATATGTTAAGAGAAATGAATTCTCTTGAACAGATTTTTAATTATCTCAATAGAGACGAAGTTGGAATATTTATTGTAGGAGAACCGGGAAATCAAGGCACCTACAGGGCTTACGACCTGTCATCGGCTGGTTTACGTGATCACTTTATGCGCTTGCGCAACGTTCACCAATTATGCCTTTTTTAATGAGATCCCTATCAATTCAATTTTGCAATAACAATATATAGAACTTTCAAAATTGAATTGATAGGGATCTCATTAAAAAAGGCATAATTGGTGAACGTTGCGCAAGCGCATAAAGTGATCACGTAAACCAGCCGATGACAGGTCGTAAGCCCTGTAGGTGCCTTGATTTCCCGGTTCTCCTACAATAAATATTCCAACTTCGTCTCTATTGAGATAATTAAAAATCTGTTAAAAAATATCTTTGACTCCCGACAGGGAAAAAAATCCAATGTTTGCGCATATGCAATAATAAAAATATTCGAATTCTCTTGAACAAATTACAGTTGGAAAATTTATACATACCTACAATACTGTACTATCCAAACTTCTAAGAACATTAACTATGGAGGTATTTAAATGAGCTAAAAAAATAATAGTACACAAAAACTAATAACTATACTTGTCTCAAGTGACTTAACAATTAAATTAAACTTTAGGAAGATAAGACAAATGAATGAAAAATCAAACTTAAGGATGAAAGAAATCTTGTCTCCTCAAAAACTCAGGCCTGTCTTATTTCTGCGAAGAGCAACGACGAATAGCTTTTGTCTTTCAATGGAAGCGCCCTACCTAACAGTAGATCTATTGACCTGCATGGTGTATCTATATATGGTGTATAAACCGTTGTGATTTACAGTGACTCCATTAATGCTAAGATGAAACTCAGCTCTAAAAAAATCTCAATAACTCATATTTCCATACTCTACAAAGTGCAAATATGCCTAGTTATTTAATATGATAGTTACTTCTGGAGAGGCGCCCCCTAATAACTACTGAAAACTCTTTAAAGGTATATTTATTTTAATCTCACAAATGTTGAGCTGAAGAGGTCTGCAGAGGATAGAGAGAAGTGGAAAGCGGGATGTAGATTTCTTCTGCAAACCAATCCGCAGGATTGAGACTTTTGATGATGATTTTAATCTTCTTGTACATATAATAAGTACACTGGGGCTGATTGCCTAATGGCAATTTCTTCCAACCAACCAGAGTATACTGTACATCTGATTAACAACTCATCATCGATCAATGGATTGCAATCACTAGACCACAGATGTAGGGTCAGTATTCTAAGCATGTTCTAAAGTTCTAAGGTAGAGGCGTTTACATTGTGGAAATTCATTTTAATAAATTATTAAAATAACAATATAACTTTGTTTATTTCCACTTATTTATAAATAAGTGGAAATAAACAAAGTTATATTGTTATTTTAATAACACTGGTCGACAAGATTTTTGTAACACAAAGCAGATCTTTATTTTTAAAATGCAAATACTATTATACCCCCATGGCAAATACCTTTTTAAGAATAGGAAAAATATTCCTAAAGCCCTAACACGTACCACTTTTCAATAGCTCAATAAGACCATTTTACATTAGCAGGTAGTCAATTTTAAGAGGGGACGGATAATATGGATGCATTTTATAACAGGAAAAGTACCTAAACTTTGTTGTTTATAATTTTAGACATAAAATTAAGATTAAAAATCAATCTTCTGTTGAGTTTCGAAGTGAGTGGTTATCTGTGTGTAGATGAGAAAGTGTTTTAAGGACGAAAATGTCGAGACAGACGCGCCTCAGTTGCAAAATCTCTCCGGACAAATTTTGTTATATTTGTGGAGAATTTATAGCGAAATCACAAGCCAGGCCATTTTCTGAACGTTTTAAAAAAGCCTACTTCCAATATTTTGGTGTTTTAATTGGATATCAAGACAAGCAGTGGGCTCCCCATGTGTGCTGTGTTAGTTGTAGCATATCATTGGTGCAGTGGATGAATTGGAAGAGAAAAAGCATGCCTTTTGCAGTCCCTATGGTATAGTGATAACCCACTAATCATTGATGATTGCTATTTTTGCCTGACAAAGACTGAAGGTTATTCCAAAAAGGGAAAGCACATGATCGACTATCCAAATTTGCAGTCTGCAATACAATCTGTCGCAGATGCAGATTTACCAGTGCTGATTGCACCTTTAGATCTGCAAAATGTTGTTTTGGAAGATATTGGAGACAACGCATCATCAGGCAGCTACGAAGAACAGTGCACAGACTCTACATTTACTAAAGGTCCCAGTTCCGGCGAGCCACATTTAATTACTCAAAGTGAGTTAAATGATTTAGTACGTGATTTGGGGTTATCAAAGCAACAGACAGAACTTCTTAGTTGCCGTCTTAAGGAATGGAACTTATTAGCTATTATTAAATGAAAATTACGATTTTCAGAAAAAGAAATGCTCCGTTTCCTGCATTCAACAATATTGAAAATTTGTTGTGTGCGTGTACTGATATTGATGGTTTAATGTGTATCAAGGATGATGGGATCCAGCCATGATGGGTGATTACTGCTGGTTTTTGAAGAGAGAAGATATGACCCCTCATAAAAGGAGAAAATAGAATTTAATTATTATTTTAATTCAATATTTTTAATATTTAATGTAATCATTTGTTTTCCAATACATATCACATATTGTAACATTAAATGTGATTCTATAAATGTAACAAGAAAACCTTACGTGTTACAACTTTTTTATCCTCATTTTCGTATTTTGATACGTCCATTCTACCATAAAATGCTATTCAGCTTTATGTTACAACCAAAAAATTTTTTTTTGTCGGCCAGTGTATTTTATGTTCTAAAGTTATTACAGGAAATGCTCAGAAGAACTTGCATCTCTGGTCTCTCCTCCCATTCACAATAGAAATACACGTTTCACTTGGTCGCAGCACCCATTCAAAGTGATCCTTTAAAATAAACAGATATGTTGCTTCATTTTTACATCAGCCCAACTGTGGAGTGATCTTCAGAATTGTACTAATATTCAGGGACCATTATTTGTCACCATGTTACGTAACATCTTCTATTTCAGTGTTACGCTAATTTCTACTTTATTTCTCTGTAGATTTTGTGTGTTTAAAGTGTATGCATGCTATGATTTTCGCCCTGATGTTTAAAGGCATATACATTTTTTTTTAACCTGGCTATGTAGGAGACACCGAGTATTAGGATTTGGGTCCATTATACTCTTCCGATGAAGCGCACTACGTAGCATTAGGGAGGTTTTGCAATCCCGCGGTAGTGTCTATAGAATTAACTTAGAATACTGACCTTGCGTCTATGGTCTAGAGATTGCAATCCATCAGTCAATGATTGATCGTCAATCAGACGTACAGCATTGAGGGTATTCATTAGATATTGGGGGGCGCTACTCCAGAGGTGAATAACATATTCAATAATTGGGCGTGTTTGCACTTTTTGATACGTTAAAAGAGACAAGATTTCTTTCGCCCAAAGTATTAATGGAGTGGAGGTAGTTATTTATTTGAAGATGTAGGTCTTTCCGAGCTTCTGATATATCACTCTGTTTAGGAGGCTTGTCAAAAGAAAAACTGTCATCAGCATAATGGATGGGTGCGCATGAAAGCAAATCATTAATGTAAAGGACGAATAGGGTCAGAGATAGAATGGACCCTTGAGGAACTCCTGCACTGATAGAATGGGGAGATGAAGAGCAACCGTCCACTAAAGAAAAGACTTCATAAATGTCTTGAAACACTCAGGTTCCACGAAATTAAATAATCGGATGTCAAAATGTATTCGATGAGAATGTGTTTCGTGAAAGAACATTACGAGGTTTCTCAACACAACAAAACATATATCCAAATAGATATTGCGTTAACTTAATTTTCACTTAGGTTTCCCCTACTTACAACTCTTTTCTTGGTCCAAATTAACATTTTCTTCAGCAGATTGCAAACTCTCCCCAGTGCTTCTTGGGAAGTGCGTAAGGGACCCAAATCTTAATAGCTAGTGTCCTCTACATAACCACGTTAAAAAAAAGGAAAATTTGGTAGTAAGATAAGCCTACCGATATATTTTATTCACAATTATAAGTATACATCATCTTTGCTTATTGTGGCGTAAAACAATAAAATAAAATTGAAAGTTAAGATTGCATGATAAGTATGACTGAATGAAAAATCACTAATTGGAAATGGTTTTACTGGAGACTGATCTACCAATATCTGATATAATACAAATGTCCAATTTCAGGGATCCCAAATTTATCTGGGCCTGGCACAGATGCATCTGTTGAATCTACGGTAGCCCTGATCAGCACACTTTGAATAGTCTTGTTACAGTGTGCATGGAGAAAAGACAATATTCTGAATGCTTCACACCAAAAATATATGTACATACTTGTTCTGGAGAGGGATGGTTTCAACATGAATTTATCTTATGCACTTTGATAACTTTACTAAATAATTCTTACACTTTGAACTTGTTTATGGTTGTTCAAAAAACATTGCATAACATCTATGGATGTTAATGTTTTTCAACCTATTTTTCTTTTAATATTGAATACATATTTACAAGATTTAAATATATGTATTTATAGAATACATATTTACAAGGAAAAATGAAGCTTGATAGTGGAGAAATTTCAATAAAAATAAGCATAATGTAGTTAAAACTTTATTGATTAATTCCAAAATGTGAAAAACTTTAGATGGACAGTGTAAATAATAATGATAATTATCATTGAATGAAAGAGAAATGTAATATTAAATAGATTATTGTTTTCATTAAAATAATCTAAATAACATTTTAAGAAACAGACATTAAAAAATATTACAAAATGATATAGGCTATTTAATCATTAAACAACATTAGAAAATTGTCAATTTTATTTTTATAACGTCTATTAAAATACTATATTACTTTTAATACAGATTATCATTTGCATTATTCGTTTTGAAAAGTTAACAATTTCCAAATGTTGACATAAACATTACCTCCAATTAAAAATATATTGCACCATACATATAAATTTAACAATTCTGTGTTTTGTACAGCAGTTACAAAATATGAATTAAAGGCATGATTAAAGGTATATAAACTTTTCTTAGAGGAACTTTATTAATTCAAACTTAGTGATAAAAAAAAATAAAGTGGACTGAATTTGTGGTACCTACCTATTTTACTATAGACAAACTAATGTGGACATTTTGAAATTAAAATATTTATGATAGGAAGAATTTCCAGGTATTTTATATCTGTAGAAGATAACACAAACAAAATATGTAAATGACAGCTTAAAATTTAACAAAATATATTGCAAATTTATAAGAACTTGAATGGAAAAAATAATATTTTTAGACGCAACTAAAATCATTTAAATATTAATCATAAATGCATTGCATACATAAATAAACTTTTCCTCTTAGTAAATAATTCACAGTATTTTGCTTTATACATAAATTTTGTTTTGAATGTAAGGCATAAAAAGATGTTACCCAAAACGAGTTACATTTATTTATTACATTTATTCACACAAACATCGATGACTTGACAATAATTGAATCTGCAATGCCCCACTAGGCAAAAAACCTGTGCCGGGGTCAATGCATCTCGAGACAGTGACATTGTATTACTTGATGCCAACATCAATCTTATATAAAAAGTGATAATATCACAACAATGGAAATAAAAAAAAAACATAATATAATACATGGAACATTTATTTGACTGTTGTGAGCTCAAAGAAAATCATTGTATTTGGCATACAAAATTATTTAATTTTGATATTTTTAAGTATCAACAATAGTTAACAATGAACATGAAATAAAATTATAACCTTTGAACTAGAACAAATTACATTATTTTTCTCGCAGCATTTGAATCTCTGAAATGATTCATAAAATATTTTTAGTGAACAAGAAATAAATATGTATCAATAAACAAAAAATACTTCACAACTATCTTTACAACTCGTTCTGGATACCCAGCTGATTACTTTTGTATTGCTTTACGGGCAACAGGTACTATACTAATTTTAACATTCACACAAGTTGTCACATTTTAGAGACTAAAAATGTGAAAAAACTATGACTCCACCGAGAATCAAACCCAAAACTTGGCTCAGGAATCAAATAACTAACTGAGCCACTTAGGCCAAATTATTAGAAATATGTATGCCTAAAGAATTTCAAGGGTGGTAGACAGTCTGACATTGGTAATATGTACTGCATATTAGAGATTACATAATTTGATTGTGCATTGAAAAAACTGCTTTTCGGGGAATCATATTCATTGATGAAGCATAATTTTGGTCATTTCTCATTGACAAGACATTGCATGAGCACAGGTTACAGAACACAATCTTTGAGAGGAGATTATACAATTCAACTGTTTTAGACCACTAGGAAATATTTATTAATCTAATAATTATAAATATATATTGCCAATAAAATTGAATTAAATTTGTAGGAGTACAATTCACTACAATTATAACTGAATTGTATTTATAATTCAATTTACTACAATGATATTAAAAACCTTAAAAAAGTTCTGCCTTTTTTTGATAGTATTATGGGTATTTGTTCATAGGAGAATCAAAATTAAAGGTAAAACACAATATACACAAAAAGTTTGCAGATGTATGATTTCTAGTTATAATGAAAATGTTTATTTTTCTTACACTATCTGATAATTTTATAAAAACCTGGTAATAACATATATTTATCCGACAATTTGTTTTGAGACTTGTAAAAGAGTGCATAACAGTTTACAAGTGATTGATTTGTGTTTTTTTAAGAGCTAGAATGTGTTCCCAATAAGACATTCACTGTTGCGATAAAACAGACGGCTTCAAACTTGATTATAATAAAAAAAAAATTATCATCACCAGTGTATTTATACTTACTTGACAACATTAGTTTGCCAATAAAGGCTGTTTTGCTGAATAATAATTGCCTAATCCAAGGCAATATTAAATTAAAACAGTACACTTCAAT
Source organism: Molanna angustata (assembly GCA_963576475.1). NCBI lineage: Eukaryota > Metazoa > Arthropoda > Insecta > Trichoptera > Molannidae > Molanna > Molanna angustata. The sequence goes on from OY754977.1 coordinate 34,478,325, forward strand.
AGTTTCGACTCTAGTGTGTGTAAGTGAAAGGTTAGTTTGGCAAAGGATAAATAAAAGCAGAATAAATATTGTGGAAATGACATATCATAGCGAAAAGGAAATAAGTTAATATTCCAAGATGGTATCTGATGAAACAAATAGTATAAAGCATTGTTCAACCAAGAAGGATGGCATGTTTACATTAATAGAGTGATCAAGACTGATAATGGAAGAGTATAAATGAAGATTGATGTATAGATAAGTTTGCAATTGGTTCTATCAGACAAGTCTTATAGTATGCAATGGAAAATGTAAATGTTCTTAATTATTGTATCTTCTTGTTTTTTCAATATAAAAAGTATCAGAAATTGACAAATGATTCACATCAGGTTAATATGTGTCAAAACTATCATACCAGGAATGAGAGGTCGGGGCCACCCAAGGAAGGGATGGCACGTTCATATGAACGGTATTTTGAAAGACGGAAATGTTAGAAGTGTGAACAACAGACGAACATGTATAAGATGATGTATGAATGTTGTCGAGGCGATGAATGTATGTCAAAATAGAAGTGGCGTTCGGTTCTCTCTGCCTACCCCGTAAGGGACATGGCGTGATGGTATGTATGTATAACTATCATACCATCGGTCAAAACAAACAAAGCTAACAAGAAAATGTAATTTTGAAAGGAATTGATGTTATATCTTCATATATCTACAAACAAGTAATTATATGTATGCATTGATATCCTAATTTCATAGGGTGTCAGTCAGAATTTGCAGTTGTTTTATAGAAACTTACCAATAATAAAACCTAGAATATTTCATTGTATACCGCCATTAACAGTCGATTGTATATTTTTGGAAATAATTTAAATATCACAGATATATTACAAATCAAAGCGAGGTACCAGTGTGGGAAACTAGCTGGAAAAAATTAAGAAAAATCAATCACTCGTTATTCATAAGCACTTTTTACCATAAAAAAATAATATATAAAATATACACTAAGCCGTCTTGGCTCGAATAGCGGCTCTCTTCCCAGTGACAGCCTGGAAACCCGACTTAATACTAGCAACTGAACAGCGTGAACCACAAGTCTCACATTGCAGGAAGAATAATCTAGTGTCCTTCTGAAGTATAGTGTCGGGAGATCTACACGTATGACACGTCACATATTCTTTGATATACCGACGCAAGACATTCTCAATCTGTTTCTGTTGAAATCTGCCCTTGATGATGAGCTGACTGTTACCGTCCACAGATCCACTCGTTCCCAACTCGGCCAGCAAGAAGTCCAACAAGTGCTTGGGTTGTCTGTGCAACGTTTTGCATATTTCTGTGAAATTGGCAAAGGAGGTCTTCTTTGTTCCGATCCGCACAACCTGTGGAGGTCTCATGACGAACTTCTGCTTCTTTCCCGACACCATTGAGGGGTTCTTCTCTCGCATGATGTCAAACACTCTGTCCAAGAGCTCGTCGTACGTATAATCTCTGTCTGAGCCCGCCCATGTGTTGCTGGTATCGTCGACATTTTCTTTATTCTCCGATTTGCTTTGTTCATCCTCTACGATCAAATCGTCCAAATTCTTCTTCTTTTTTTTCTTTTTCGTCTTGGAAAAGTCAATGTCTAAATCTAGATCATCTTCTACTTCCTCTTCTCGATGCTCGGGCTCTTCTATAGTTATCTTTTCTTCTTTTGTTTCGGGCAATGCGCCCTCGAGCTCGTCCAAATTAAAGAAAGGCTTCTTTTTCTTTTTTTTCGTTTTACCGAATGTGTCTAAATCCAGATTGTCATCATCGACAGGATCCACGTCGGCGTCTTTCGGAGTTTCTTTGACGGGAGCTGCCACGGGTTCTCCGGCGAGAGCAGAATCTAAGTCGAAAGCGATCTTCTTCTTTTTTTTCTTTTTAGAAGGATCAAAAATTAAATCGTCATCCATTATTGCGTTGATTTGTAATAAGTTTAATTATTTTAAGGTTATAAAACTAACATGAGGGGCCTGACAAACGATTACATCAGCCACACAATACTGCCAACAACAATGCCAACTGTCGCTAGCTTCATATTGATCCATAGATTTTCATGTAATATTGTAGATAGATATGGTAGTTAGCAAATTTTGTATGAATCAAAGTGAGGATTTTTTCCGCGGGACTTTTGACAACAAGATGGGCACAAAACATTGTTTTTCTATAGAGAATAACGACTAATGTAAATTGTTTTCGGATTTCTTTGTCGAAAAAAGCTTTGTTCATAAAGATTTAGAGAACAGTTATCTAGGAAGTGTTAAAATGTATGGAAAATTGCAATATGTTACCAACCAAGAAATCACACGCGCGATATAGGTACCATATCTCACTCATTGCATGGAGTGGAAATCGTATATGGAAATCTTTTATATTTTCATTGAAAGTCTATGTAATAGAGTATTAAAAGAATTAAATGTAAAAAATATACGTAACTATCAAACTATGTAAAGGCACTATAATTCTTAAAAAATATAATTAATTTTACTTTCAAAAAATCACTGACCATATTCTTGATGGATTGGTAGCATAGTAGCAGTGCGTTGGTTTAGCAATTCAATAGACACTATTTTGAATCCTGCTTATAAAATTGTTGAACATTTGATTATTTTAGTGGTGCCCCCCTCCACAACGGAAAGTCTCAAGAAGTTTGACGGAAACTATACAGGCGCATGGCTTTGATCCATTGGACAGAACATATTCCAAACAACGTGGTACTGAGCAGAGTCGGAGAAACGAGACAACTCATAAAGAGGGTTATCCAACAACGATCCCAATGCCATAACATCAGTAACCCACATAATTTTACTATTGTCGAGGAATGACGGAGGGCAGAAACTATAGAGGTCACCCTAGAGAGAGTTATATGATCAGTGATGTGCGCTGTGGCAGTTACCGAGAGATGGAGATGCTGGCGGACAACAAATATATATGTGGAGAGATAGAGTTCTTGGTGCAAACTAGTCCTACATATGATTATAACCATGAAGAAGCAGATGATGTTGTAATGTATTTTTTCAAGGACATATATTATTCAGTATCCAATTGTCGATTCGCTCAAGAGAATTTATTTCTCTTAATGAGTCGATATTATTAAGCCAAGATACGTGAGATTTGTATAGCCAGGTCAAAGATATTAATGTATATACCTAGATGGAGTACTTGTCGGAAAAAGTGTGTCGAAATTCGTGGGAATTTTTACGCGCTGGTAGGCAGAAGATTGATTTTTGTACGTTTTTCGGTACATTTTGCTCCTCGTGTTTTGTGAAAAATTCATCGTTATACCTCATTTTATTAATTTTAATGGATGTATTTATTATACCAAGGACTTATTTAGTCGAATATTTTTTTATTATTGCATATGCGCAAACATTGGATTTTTTTCCCTGTCGGGAGTCAAAGATATTTTTTAACAGATTTTTAATTATCTCAATAGAGATGAAGTTGGAATATTTACTGTAGGAGAACCGGGAAATAAAGGCACCTACAGGGCTTACGACCTGTCATCGGCTGGTTTACGTGATCACTTTATGCGCTTGCGCAACGTTCACCAATTATGCCTTTTTAATGAGATCCCTATCAATTCAATTTTTGAAAGTTCTATATATTGTAATACTGAAATTCTTTTTGCTTGAAAATAAGGAATTTTTACTACAGCCATCTATATGTGAAATTATGAACAACATTCTTATTATTTTTATTTATTTTTGTTGTAACGCCATCTATTGAGAGAATTGGTTTTTATTGGAACATAGACAAATACATAATCTCAAATTAGTTTTTAAAAAAAATCCAGGGTTTCTTAAACATTTTTTATTAAGAAAAATATTTTTTTTATGATAAATTTATGAGTTTAACTGCCTATATTTCCAAACTTTTTAAAAATATCGAAAAAAGCCGAAACTCCCCAACTAGATAATTTAATTTTCTAAAAAAATATTAACACTGTATTTGTATATCTCAATTTTTTTTTAACAATTTTTATAAAAATTGAATTTAGTGACGACATCGCTTCATACAATTTCTATGGCAGTCGCCTATACCAATACCTATCTACATACATGCCTTAACAGCCAAACAAAAGGGCCGCCGTATGGGGCTGACCAAATATTTGTATGAATTTGACAGCTGTCATTCAATACTACATAATATATGTTGCAAAAAGATTCTTAAATGTTTTATTAAATTTTAAAATACATTTCTATTAGAAAAGTAAAGAAATGAAAAAATAATATTTAGAAAAAATGTGAATTTATTCTATATTAATGAAATAACCCTTTACAAATCACCCACAGCAGTGGATTACTTATGTATGAAATATCAATCATATATTTGTACTTACTTTTGGTTGGATTATTTAGTAACTTCAAATAATAATCATTCTTTGTCCCTTATGTATGGAGTATGCAGAGTTAAAATTCATAATTATTAGTAATGTAAACATTACTAATAAAATGCAAATATATACACAATATAATCACACTATGAATTACTACATACTCCCTATTTTAACCTTGAACAAAATATATTCATTTAACAATTTGTTCATCCTGTTTATTAATAAGTTTTACTAACCTTAGTGAAACATGGGAAATAAAACAGGAATTATGTAGGAATAAAAATGTCATTTATTTAGGTAAATTCGTCGGTTCGATTAGTTTCACCAGAAAAAAAAGACAAGAAAACTGGTTAACTAAATACATTTTTCATGTAACATGTTGCAAAATAAAACAGATATCATCAGAACATACAATCATGTTACATTAGATAAAACATTACATTATTGCATTATTTCATTGTTACATTATTACTGAAACATCAACTTATTATATCCTTATCATTTTTATAATAACATTCAATACAAACCCTATAAAAATTATCTTAAATCAAATTATTATATCATTATCGTTGGCATAATAACATTTAAACATTGAATAAAAACCAAATGAAAAATTAATGAAGTGGTTCCATTTCATTACAATTATCACAATAAATTATTTAAGACAAATATTCATACCTACTCTCCTATTGTAATAACTAATTCATATAAATTTCTTTCATATTTGTTAAACTACAACAGACATTTACATCATCACATACGTGTATGTTACATTGGATAAAATTAATCTACTTAAACATCAAATTATTATATCCTTATTGTCAAGTTGTCATAATAACATTGAATAAAAAATAAACTTAAATCAAATTATTATATTCTTATCGTTGTCATAATAACATTTAAACATTGAATAAAAACTTTAAAAAAGTGGTTCCTTTTCATTACAATTATCACAATGAATTATTTTAGATAAATATTCACGCTTTCCTTTTGTACATAACTTTTTCATATAAATTTCTTTCATGTTTTTCATAATACAACAGACATTTACATTCACATCATATGTTCACGTTACATTAGATAAAATACATTTACATCATAATGTTCATGTTACATTAGATACAGTCAAACTACTTAAACATCAACTTATTGTATCCTTAATGTTTAGTTGTCATAATAACATTGAATGAAAACCCAATAAAAATAAAACAAATCGTTCGTTCTCATTAAAATTATTCATCTTAATTGACATTTACATCATCACACCATACGTTCATGTTACATTAGGTATATATAATTAATCTACTCAAACATCATATTATTACATCCTTAATATCATTTGAACATTGAATAAAAACACATTATAAGTATACTTCTCTTTAAGTGATACTTCTCTTTCACACATTTAATTAAATAAATATAATATATTTAATCTATCCTATTATACATATTTGAAAAATGTTTTTTTAGTCAACATTTTTCGCCTTCTAGATGGTGACACATTGATGAAATTGTTTTTCTTCTTTACATAATTATTTAAATTTTAATTTTAAACTAGTATCTACAACAATAGAAAATTGTAATATTGTTGAAGGTTTTGATACCGAACTTAATATTACCGAAATATTACCGAACTTTCTCTTATAAATACACTCCAGTCACCAAAAACTTTTTTCACTACATTTATAAATGCCTCAGTCAATGAAAGTCTTTTTTAAATTATAGTCATTATGAGTCACAATACTGTTGGCAATTGCCATTTTCATCTGCACTGATTCCTTGCGATTAGCCCTTCTGTTAGGACTTTCCCTGGTTGATGTAGATGGTGCCAAAAGATATTTTGAGCAATTCGGCAGAATAGATGGTACTGCACCTTTCAATAAACGGCATCTAGAAAGAGGCACAGTAATCCTTTCTAGTGAACCACTCAATATTGAAACTTCCTTTTGGATATCTGTCTCCTTGAAATGAAGTTCATCATTATCATCATCATTGATCCTACAGCTCGTTATGGGGCTTGGCCTCCTTCAGGATTCGTCGCCATTCCTCCCTGCACTCTGCAGCTCTCTTCCAGTTGGTAAGGCCCAGCGCTCGTATATCAGCCTCCACATCGTCCAGCCATCTCATTTTTGGTCAGCCTCTGCCTCTTCTTCCGTCTGGTGTGGAGTTTAAAACCTTGTTGGTAGTACGATCATCACTCGTCCTGTAGACATGGCCCAACCATTGCAGTCAAACCAACCATTGAATTGAAATGAAGTTCACAAACCTGTAAATTCAAATTATATTAATATGTTGGATAATCAATAGTTCATTTGATGAATGTATGCTGAGATAGAAAAATGTAGCGTTCGGTTCTCTCTGCCTACCCCGTGAGGGACATGGCGTGATGGCATGTATGATAATCAATTATTTATAAAACTATTTTTGTATGGGATATCTATCATCTAGAGTGATGCATCATTTGTAATACATGCAAGTAATAATATATAAATATATATTTATTTTTTTCCTTGTAATTCCATATCTTCATTACCTGAACCAGATATGCAGGCATATTTCAAGAATAACATTTAATAAACATACCTAATAAAGAAAAATAATATCAAATGTCTTGTTGTAAATGTTTTACTGAACGAATATCGTAAATTAATAGTTTATGTTATAGGTTAGATTTATTGATATTTATGTCATAACTTTCGAATCGCCAGTAAATAATATGTGCATTACTACGAACATAGAATATTTTTAATGAAATATTAAATAAAAAATTATTGAATACAATAGTTACTTACCCTAGAATGAATAGTTGGAGTAATTTCTTTTCTGCATACAACTTTTAGCCATTTTTTTAAGATTCGTCTATAGGGGATGAGAACACGTGTTCTTTGGGTCGCACATCGTAATTTCTTCGACAATTCCGCACAACGCACTTTCAAATCATTTTTATTAAACAATAACACAAAATTAAAGACAAATACAATAACAAAAATGCAAAAGACTTCCATGAAAGCTAATTTTAAAGAGCTAGAGCAAAATTAACACACAGAATACATATACCTTAGCGGGTATAAACAAACGGTCAAACGGTATAAACGTCAGCCCCATAAGAAACTATTTTGCAGAGGGCAGCACTATACATGTAAAGGCATGTATGTAGATAGGTATTGCCTATACACAATATGTAAGAAGACTTAATAGTTTGATAGGATCTTAATATCCAAACATACATACAGAACCATCATGCTGTTTTCATATTCCGGGAAGGAAAAGAGGACTGACCTCCATACTGTCCTATCTTGACATACATACATACCAACATGTGTTAAAATATTCAATAATTTGGATTTATGGGTTTATAGTTTGATTTTTATTCTTCAACTATACATACTTCAACTATACATACATACATAATTGTTCGAACCCCCGTCGGGGGCGGACGTGCCATCTGCAGTCCGAGTTTGTGCTTCAAATAACAGTTTCACAAAAATATTTGTATCTTTTCACTTTGAGCTGTAATATATTATGTAATATTAGTAGGTAGAGTTTATTAGTTTATTAAGTGAAAGCAGGCGGCCGCTTATGACAATAGGACCTAAGATCTAAGCTAAGCGACACATGCAGGATGGGACGGTGAAACCCCAGTTTACGATACTCCAACGGCCGAGACCCTTATAGGGTCTTTTACGACAGGCAGTGCCTTTCTTTGGCAGACCGGCTATACCTATACCCAAGTGCAATAAAAGTGTCAACAACCGAAATCTGTGAGAAATGTGCAACTCCTGTTATGTCGAAGACCATCTGGATTCACGAGTACAAGTGCACCGAGAATGTGGTACTATGAAGAATGTTCACCGAGAAATACTTATGACTTGTCACACAAAGTGGAAAACACCTGTAATAATAGACACAAAGTGTAGGTAATTAAAAGAATCAATTTTATTTGAACCAATGGTTTAAGTGATTAAGACTAATTTTGTATGAAATGTGCCTAGATTTAAGTGATTAATTATAAGAATCTGACCAATTTTATTTTTACTGCGCCTAGATTTAAGTGGTTTAAGTGATTAAGACTAATGTTGTGCCGGAATTTAAGTGATTTTCATAAGTGTATACCTAGTTGTTAATATATAGTAGGTATAGTGCGATAAGTATTTTTTAGGTAATGGTTCTATATTTGTGTGTAGTTATAAATGTTTCCTAGTTATAAGTTTCCTAGTTATAAATGTGTGTATTTGTGTGTAGGTAATGTATGCAAAAGTGTGATGTATGTATAAGTATCAAAAGTGTTAGTATAAGTAAACCCCAGGACTTACCAAAGGTAGCAATGCGACCCGCCATCCATTATACCCAAGTCCACGGGGAGGCGATAAGAGGAGAACCGAATGCAGATTCGGTGTATGGAATGTGAGAGGAGGAATGGAAAGAAAGATGAATGAACTGTGTGATGTGATGAGAAAGAAAGAATTAGATATACTTTGCTTAACCTAAACGAAGAGGAAAGGTAGTGGCACGAACGAAAGACACGATGGAAGAATGGAACTATGGTCGGGCATAAAAGAAGATAATTTTGCATGCGAGGGAGTAGGGGCGGTTTTAGATGAGAGAATGGTAGAGTGTATGAAAGAGTATAAGCTAGTAAGCTCAAGACTCATGTGGATCAGATTTAAGATAGGAATTACAGGGGTGTTTCTGCTTATAGGATACGCACCTGTGAACTCTAGCTTGGAGAATGAAAAAGATGAGTTTTGGGCAAGTGTAAGAGAGGAAATGAACAAGAAAAAAGACAATGAAAAAATGATTCTGGCAGGCGATTTGAATGGCTGGGTAGGAATCCGGAGGAAAGATTTCGAATCAACCCTCGGACCTTACGGTGACAGCAAAGTGAACGATAACGGTAAAAGATTGTTAGATGTATGTGTGGAAATGGACCTTTTTGTGTCAAACACAGTTTTTGACCACAAAAGGATCCATATGTATACATGGGAAAGAGAAAATGAAAGATCCATGATAGACTTTGTATGTGTGGACTCTGCTTTGAGAAAAGTGACAGTTGATACGAGGGTCTACAGAGGTGCCGAGCTAGAGACAGACCATTTTTTGGTTGTCACAAAAATACGCCTGTTCACTGGTTGGCGCTCTAAAACCAATCGTGGAAGCCTGCCACCGCGTATCAAAGTAGAGAAGCTGCAAGAGGAAAGTGTTAGACAAGAATTTGAAAGAAAGATCGAGTGTGCTTTAAGTCCCCACGCAGTGACAGAGATGGATATTAGGGACATATGGAGTATACTCAAAAACACTGTACTCAGTGTGGCTAAAAGTGTGTGTGGCGAAGCAAAAAGAGGTCGAATGAAAGGAGATGCCTGGTGGAATGAAAGAGTAAAGAAAGTAGTGGAAGAAAAACGGAAAGCGTGGAAGGAATGGCTGGCATATAAAGGATCTGGAAACGAGAAGGACGAAAGAGCTAAAAATATATATAATGAGTGAAAGAGGAAAACAAAAGTAACAGTAAAAGAAGAAAAGAATGCATTGAGAGAAAAGGAAAGCGTGAAAATTGTGAATGATTTTTCTGGGAACACAAAAATGTTCTGGAAAAGAGTAAATCGACGAAAACAAGGAGTAGTGCGAGGATCAAAATGTATACATGATAAAGATGGATGTATGGTTATAGACGAGGAAAAAGTCAAGGAAAGATGGAAGGAATATTTTGAAGAGTTATATGAAAGTACACAGTGCGAAAGTCTGACGAACAACAGAATACCGATAAATGAATGTGAGAATGACAGCGAGAAAATTTCAATAGAAGAGGTCAGAGAGGCAGTGAAGCATGCACGTACAGGAAAGGCTGCGGGATTTGATTGCATACCAACTGAATTCATCAAATATGGTGGCGAAAAGACGATGGAATGGTGTCATTGCCTCTTCAACAAATGTTGGGAGACAGGACATACTCCGCCAGACTGGAGAAACGCAGTGATTGTGCCCCTCTTTAAAAAAGGGTCAAAATTAGACTGCAAGAACTACCGAGCTATCGTCTGCTGAGTTCAGTTGGAAAATTGTATGCTAGGATACTAGATCAAAAGTTGAGAAAGGCTACAGCAAGCAAGGTATGGGATGCACAAGGAGCGTTTGTTGGAGGTAGAGGATGCACCGACCAAATTTTTTCCCTTCGAATGGCGACTGAAAAGGTTCTGGCAAAAAACCAGAAGCTTTTCTGCGCTTTCATAGACCTGGAAAAGGCCTATGACAAAGTAGACCGTGAAAAACTCTGGAACGTGCTATCAGTGTATGGAGCGGGTAGCAGGCTGATAGGGGCAATATCATCTCTATATGAGGAAAGCCAAGCCTGTGTGAGAATTGAAAACTCTCTCACAGGATGGTTCTCCATTAATATGGGAGTGAAGCAAGGGTGCGTACTATCACCGTGGCTCTTTAATCTATACATTGACTACTGTGTGAGAGCACTAAAGAATGAGAACATTGGGCTGAAACTGGAAGGTGTGACTGTATGTGATCTAATGTATGCGGATGACAAAGTATTAATGGCTGAAAGCGTGGAAGACTTGGAATGTTTGGTTAAAATAGTATTCGATGGATGCATTACTATTACAAACAACAGAATAGACAATTGAAAAAAAGTGAAACAAATAATTTATTTCCACAATTTTTGGTTGTGTGTGCATGACTCAATATGAAATATTGTATTTAGAAGGAAAGATGCATACGTTTGAATGCGTAGTGTATGTATGTACATGTACTTATATAATATGTAAATGTATCTATAAATAAACAACGTAATAGACAATAACATAAAACTAGCTCACCTTAGCACAGGCTATGCCTAGTTAGGGGGCTAGTAACAAAGATACAAACAAAAAGATATGGCTTAAACTATGTAAGCACCAGTGAAGTGGTAAATTGATATTTATTGAAATGAGATAACTTATATTTACATTGTATGTTAACTATGTATGAATAAGCTTATATTATCTTAAGATATTTTGTATCTCATATATACTGTATATTTTTGGATAGAAATAAATAAAAAAAAAAAAAAAAAAAATGGATTGAGAATGAATGCAACTAAATCTAAAGTGATGGTATTTGAGAAGAGCGAAAGACGAACAAAATGCGAGATACGAGTGGAGAATGTACAATTAGAACAAGTGGATGAATATTTATACTTAGGAAGCATGTTTCAGCGTGATGGAAGATTGGAAAAAGATATTGAAAGGAGAGTAACGGCAGGTAATAGAATGAATGGTGCATTAAGACCGGTAATGGCTGACCCAATTATTTCGAGGCAAGCAAAGCTCACGGTACACAATGGTATCGTCGCACCGACTCTAATGTATGCTAGTGAGACATGGACATGGCAGAAGACGCATGAAAGTAGAATTAACGCGGTTGAAATGAGGTCACTAAGACGAATGTGTGGTAAAACGATGTATGATAGAATAAGAAATGAGGATATTAGACGAGAATGTATGATTGAAAGAAATATCGTAAGTAAGATGAAAATAAATGCCATAAGGTGGTTCGGCCTCATAGAAAGAATGAGTGATGACCGTCTGACAAAAAAAGTATACAAGGCTGATAAAAGAGGAATGAAAAGTAGAGGTCGGCCAAGAAAGAGTTGGCACGATCACATAAATGGGATTTTGAAAGATGGAGATGTTAGAAGTAAGAATAATAGAAGAGCGTGTATGAGACGATGTATGGACGTGAATGAAGCGAGGAATGTATGTCAAGAGAGAGGAGTCTGGCGTTCGGTTCTCTCTGCCTACCCCAAATAGGGAAATGGCGTGATGGTATGGTATGGTATGGTAACTATACATACTATTGCTATCGACAGTTGGATCTCATGTGTTACATGCAACTAGTATTTTACCTTAAAACGTTTTATGTGATCAGAGACCCAATACCTTCAAATTTGTGAGACCTAAGTTGCTAGTTTTATGTACCTATACCAAAATTTAAATAAATAAAGTTATTTTTTTTTCAATAAATTTTTGTTTTCTAAATCTTTGAAAACAAAAGATAAAATGTCCAAGAGTAGTAAATTTTAGAAATGTTGCTGATGAAAGAAAGGGAATCCATTCTTATTTAGCTGTGATAAAAAATATGAACTCATTTTTCACACTGAGATGATATCGAGTGCCATGGCACAGTAGTAAGCCTCTTCTTCTTTGCTGGCGTCCGGGTTCGATTCCCGGTAGAGTAGAAATTTATTTCTCACGCAAATCACTGGTTAGTTGGAAGAAATTACCATTTGGCGATAAACTCGCCACTTAAATGGGGTGTAAGGAAGTGTTTAAATAAATAAAGAAAAATTATGAATTTTATTCGTAGGGTTTTATTTCAGTACTTCAAGTTGGTAGATGAACCAAGCTACCAACAATGTACCTATGAACCACCACACAAACAGGTAAAAAAGATAAAAATAAAACCAATGTCGGTATTTTTTACATTACAATACGCACTAATTACTTCCTTAATTGCTTTCTATTATTTTTTTAACTATTAACTCTTTTTTCGTTTAATAAATACGAAAATATCATGTCATCCTCAACAATCTTCATACAAACCGTATTTTTCTTGCCTATCAACTGTGCGAAAGAGACAACATTTTTTTGCCTCACTTTAAAGCTATGAAAAGTTGACAGGTACTCCATCTAGGTATATATATTAATATCTTTGGGCCAGGTCAATATTTTTCAACTTTGAAATAAAAATACACCAACTTAGAGGCTTTGCAGCATATAATATGTTCCATACATGGATTTATTCAGAATTCGGAGTAGAACATTTAGTGTCCCCCCCCTTATTACTTTCGATTTGCTTGATTCACAGAGCCTTAAATTTATTGAAAAAAAAAACAATACCTAGCTTTATTTATTTATTTAAATGTAAAAAATATACATAACTATCAAACTATGTAAGGTACTATAATTCTTAGAAATATTATTCATTTTACTGATTTTATTTTAATTTGGTTATGTTTTAATTCTTAAAAATATTATTCATTATTATAAGTACATAAGAAATATATAATATTATACCATGCCATACCATCACGCTCTTTCCCAATTTGGGAAGCAAAGAGAACTGAACGCTAGACTCCTCTCTCTTGACATACATTTCTCGCTTGGTTCACGTCCATACATCCTCTCATATACGCTCTTCTGTTATTCTTATTTCCAACGTTTCCGTCTTTCAAAATTTCTAATATATTATAATAAAAATCTATGATAAAATCCAAATCTATGGTATGCACATTCAGATCTATGGTTTTTTTTTATATATTTTATACCATTATGTTGGTAATAACAATATTATTATTAATCATAGATATTATAGATTAAGAGCGAATTAAGCGAACGCTAGCTGTCAAATTTTTATTAACCTAGAAATACCAGAAATAGCGATTATATAGTGTTTTTCTTAATTTTTATTCTGTTTTAGGTTTCTATTTGTTTTATGTACGACATTGAAAAAAATACGGTTTTCAAAGATATATGTTAAAATGTCTGTTGTTAGATTTCATCGGGTATTTTTGATGCCCCGACTGAGTAATTTAAAAAACCAAAGAACTCAAAGTACCCTTGCAAAAAATGAGGAAGAATACACCAGTGAACCAATTTATCCCGAAATATTGGATATGTCTTTACAAGCTAGGAAAAGGAGGCAGAGGCAGGATTGGTACGACCAGATAAAAGCCGTTGAGACGGTGGAAGAAAAGATTATCAAATTGAACATGCCAAAATATTATGGATGGAAATGTTTTATGCTGGATGAACATTTTATACCTTTGTATTCTTTACCGTTTGTTCAAAACTGCACCAGAACACATTTAATAACTCAAGACACTTTACCAGATCATTATTTACCTTTGGACAGTGCCGCTACATACATGGCACAGCAGTTGAAGGGAGAGATACAGGATTCTATCAAATGCGCTTTCCAAGATGTCAAGTAAATTTTTCATTTTATTTATTCACTTAACAAAAAGACAACTATTAACGAAAGTTGCAATGCAATTTTATTATTTTTCTTGACTCATGAAAATGGAATGAATACGTTGATAATAATTAGTATCAGGACAATGTATGACAGGGTAAGAAATGAAGACTATGGGATTAATGTAGGATAAAAAAAAGACGTCATCAATTAAATGAAGTGAACACATTGAGATGGTTCAGCCACATGGTATGAATGAATGTAGAATCTCAGACAGAAATGGAACGGGAAGATGGGGTCTTGCAAGAATGGAACGGCTGGACTATACGAATAATAAGTCCCCGATAGAGGAGAATGTAAGAAGCTTGAATAATTGACAGACTTGTATCGGACAATACATAAATGTAGATGGGGCATTAGATGCTTGTCAAAATAAATTAACATTGAATTTGGTTCTCTATGTTTACCCCAATCAAGTACCTACAGACATGACATAATGATACATATAATATATGTATGTATGTAAAGACCCATTAGTTTCACCCCTTTGTGAAAAATATATTTCAGGAAGTCAGAAATATATTTCATTTACATAATTATTATTTGTGGTGAAATCCTGAGAAATTCTCGCTTCTCTGGGCTTGAATTTTTGCATGTAACATTATCATAAATTATAAATAATAAACAAAAAAAAAATGACCAATGAAATAAACTAAAACGATTTCATTATTTTTGATGAGTTGGTTATTGCTTTTGTAAAGTGTTACTTTTTTGTTTGTAATTTTTAGTTATTTATTTAAACATCAAATTTCATACAAAAATAGCACTTTGTTTAAATGAACAGCGTTTATAATTTGACTCAGGCCCCGTGTCAACACGTATTCAATACAAATTGTACTATAAATAAATCTATAATATTTCATTTAGTAATATTAATTTTAGGAGAAAATTTACAATTTCCAAATCGGATTCAGCAAAGAAGCAAGAAGAGGATTTGATGACAAAGTCGGTTGTTCAACAAATTAACAGAATATTAATAAATAATTTGTCACCTAATTTACCACATTTAATGGATTCACAGGTAAATATTTTAATCTTTAGACAGAACACAAAACTTTAGAGAGAACACAAAATTAAATAGTATTACATAATTCACACTCTGGACAAGATGTATTGAGTTTAATGTAAAAATATGTTTAAGACTCCATACTTTTAAATAGCAGTAGAGAGTGAAAAAACAATATGTAGAGTGACTGGCAAACATCATCAGTCTTACTAATAAAAATCTACTGCACACCCTTTGACCAGTGTTTTAGTTACACACCGTGTAGTGCAGCCCGTACAGTGATTATTTGAAAATCTTATTAATAAACGCTGTATAATGACTGTGTAGTTACAACAAGCGTACAACGAAAAATAATCCAACAGCGTTGTAATTTCGCATTCGCACATGCGCAGAGCTACCAGCCGCCATCTGCCATTATAATTTTAACGTTTGTCGTACTTAATATTTTCATATATGTTTTAGTATATGTTTTTCACATTTCAAAATAGGAATATGGAAAATATAACAAATAATTTCATCAGACGAATATCCAAGCCAGCACCATTGTAGATATTATAAAAGAGCAAATTTTTTGACAACTTTTCGCTCCTAAAATGCACAACTATCGAGAATATAGTAATTTGTAGAGGTTTCATTATATTATTCCAAGATATAACAATATAAACACGCATATCAAAATAAAATTTGATTTGTGATAGATGAGATTTGTCTTAAATAACTGCTATACTACCTAGAAAAGGCGTGCAGATGATGTGTAAAATTAGTATGAGCGATACACAGTCGTTGGCCAACTGATCTGCTACACAGTGTTTATTGGTAACGTTTTTGCCTACACCGGTGTTTAATGGTTTTGTAACGTTTTCAACATGTTTATTAGTAAGACTGTTATTAGAATAATGACATCGCTGTGCAGAACACAAATTTTGGGTTTGATTGGTATGTAGACGTGCAAACCTTCCTCTACTAGCCCGATAATTACATTATCATGATGTATGTTTGCTGATTCCTATATTTTTATTTAAAAAGTTAAAATATTTCTCTAAATAGGTGTCATAAGAGTTTTTATCGTATATTAGTGGCTGATTTGGTTTGATATGAGATTCCGGAGAAAAAGAGCCCAGGTTCAATTCTTGATGGAGATACAGTTTTCCTTTGTGTTTTCAATATGGATTTGTAAGTCTCCAAATCCAGACTGTTTCCAGAATGTTGTAACATGTTATTGAATGTGTGCTAAATTAATATTTAACATAGTGCCTATTAGTTACCCAAGAAGGTTTTCAAAATAAATAAGAATAGATCAATAGGTCATTCAAAAGATTTGTCAAAGAAATATCTGATTTATTATTGAATCAGTGAATTGGTTATATTTTGCATAAAACATTACTTTAGAAATAAAACTACATATTATGTAGATATTAAAAATATATTATGATTAGACAAGCTTTCTTTAACTTGTGTTATTTACAAGTCAAATGTGTAAGATTACTTATTTAGATTAGATCAACATATCAAAGGATGCCAAAGTTGTCATTCATAACGCAATCGTAGTGCCAACCTCGATGCCCTTAAGTATAGGCGAAGAGCGAAATTAAAAATTGGTTAAAATAAAAATAATTAAATGAATGGACATCTCGAGAAACGTTCTATTATAACTAAATAACAAAAAGTTGCATCTTTATAGATATATTAAAAATTTTCTTAGCATTGGCCTTAAGTTTTGGTTGACTTAATTGAATCATTAATCCTTCCATGAGGTCTTGAGAAATGTATCTTTTGTGACAAATATCGCACCTGAGTTTCACATGCTCGGTGTCGAGTGATTTATGCCAGAATATATTAGCTTTTTTAGAATGTGTCTGTCATCTGTAGTTTTATCCAAAACCAAAAGACATCCAAATGATTTAAGGATCTATTGTAAAAGATATAGAAATACATGTAATCATTTTATAAGAAAATCTGAAGATATTTAGTATTGAAATAAACTTAAGGATGCTAATTACGATCCAAAAAGTTTTTGGTCAATTCTCAAGGAAAGTAAACATACGAATAATGATAAAGATTACAAAATCAAGAATACTTATTAACAATGAAGAAATCGTTTTTCAAAATAATCCGAATTTGATACTCAATTTTATAAACAAACATTATTCCGATATCGGTGCCAATTTAGCTCAAAAATGTCTCAATAATTCATCTGGGGGGCAAGTCTGCTTCAATCGGCAAAATCAAAACCTTCGTGATTACCCATATCATGGATATAATTATTATATGTAGTTGTACAATATCTTTAGATGTCATAGAACTCCATACGATAATTATATCCATGATATGGGTAATCACTAGGGTTTTGATTTCACCGGTCGAACAGACTTTATATAGGTATGTCACATTTACGAATGATGGTAAAATCTATATTTTATTTTTTTCATTCTCAAATTGAAGCTGTAGAAATGATTATGTCAAACATTAATTTAACATGCACCCAATAACAAGTTCACTGATTCAGTCTGAGAACACAATTAAAATTTTGTCTTCACCGGTAATTGAACCTGGGACCTTTGTATCAGTATGTGAATTATTAATTTGTAATAATCTGTTTCAGGTTGACATTGAGCCTCGCCATGAATCTTTTTGGTTTGTGGGTGGTTTTGATAACCCAAGAATCAAAACAGCTTCTGAGAAAGAATATCCAATTGTCGAACATCCCTTTCAATACATTGGTAAGTAAAATTTTAAAATATCAACAATGCTATATATTATAGTTTCTGTCAAAATTCTTGAGCCTTTTCACTGTGGAGGGGGGCGGTTTGCACATATACCAACCAAGAAAAAAGACAAATTTGCACCCTGCGCACTGCGCACCCATGTGACTGGCTCAAGTTGTTTTCCAATAACTATACCCCTTAATTATTGTGTCATTATTTATCTGTACTTAAACTTTATCTGTACTATCATTATTTATCATTATTTATCTGTACTATCCCAGAAAATATATAGAAAATACAAATTTTTGATTTGTAACATTTTCATTGATACAGTGACATTGTTAATGATAGTAAAATAATACAGCATAGAAAAATGTTAGTAAATTAGTAAAATTCTAAATGTTATACCTACCTTATACTCGTATCTTTATTTGGTCAAATTACATTTTATTTCCCCCAAAAATCCGAAAAATATATGTATTTTGAATCAATCTTTTCAATTTAGGATTAGAATAATTATGATATATATATATATAATATATATATATATATATATATATATATATATATATATATATATATATATATATATATATATATATATATATATATATATATATATATATATATATATATATATATATATATATATATATATATATATATATATATATATATATATATATATATATATATATATATATATATATATATATATATATATATATATATATATATATATATATATATATATATATATATATATATATATATATATATATATATATATATATATATATATATATATATATATATATATATATATATATATATATATATATATATATATATATATATATATATATATATATATATATATATATATATATATATATATAATATATATATATATATATATATATATATATATATATATATATATATATATATATATATATATATATATATATA